>JALIZH010008057.1:0-368804 GCA_030522465.1 Rhipicephalus appendiculatus | reverse complement strand
CCTTCCTCCTATTAGCTGATTGTATACCGCTGCATTGTTCTATACTGATCATCTTTGTGCATAAAGCAATCTTTTTAAAATTTTGCTATATTCCCCAGTCGACAGATTTGGTTTTCTTCCTTCGTCTCAATTCTAAACTTTATCCCTATATTAACCACCGGTTTCATGGCCAATGCCCCGAAGGGGCTAAGAGCCAAATCACAAGGACCAAACAAGCAAGCAAGCATCGCCAACGCTCGGGTGCTGGGCTGGCTTGGCTCGCTCGCCGCGCGCTTCTGGTCGCTGGCATCTTTCTGCACGGTGGTCTGCTCTGAATCGCTGTGTTGTATTCGTACAACTGAACCCGGAGCTCCGAAACCGAACACTTCCGCCCATCATGACAACCAACGAAGCGCAACCTGCCCCTTCCGCCCTGTCCGGCAGCAGCACCGGAGTTCCTCGCCTGAGGGACCCAAAGGTCTTCAGCGGTGCCAATGAGACAGACGTGGAAGACTGGTTTACCAACTACGAACGGCGAGCGCTCATAAGAAGTGGGATGACGCCGACCAGTTGACTCATGTCGTCTTTTATCTCACTGGCGTTGCCGAACTGTGCTATCACAACCACAAAAGCAACATTCCGATATGGTCAGTCTTCAAGACATCTTTTTCTGAAGTGTTTGGCCGACCCGCTGTCCGCAAGTTCCACGCCGAACAGCACTTGCGCACTCGAGCACAGCAGACATCCGAAACGTTCACGAGTTACATTGACTCGTATGCGCCGGCTATGCAGCCCGTAGCCGTGCCTTTTACGTATGCCCTGGTGGTTCGCAGGCCTCCCCAGCAGCCTTGCCCGCTCATGCAGCAATATGCTCACTAGTCCGCCCATCTTCCTCATCATGGGCCGAGTGGAGAGTCAGCAATTTTTGGCGAACTCCTGACAATCGCCCCATTTGCAACGCCTGCGGTACTCCAGGACACGTAGCTCGATATTGTCACCGTCGCTTTTAAACATCCAGCGACGCTACCCGGCCGCTCCAATACGACAGACAGCCCATACGCCAATCTGCTGCCCGTCCCTCACCGCGGTATGCTTACACTGACCTACCTGAGTTTCCGACGTCCCGCTCCCCATCTCGACGGCGATCACTATCCCCAATGCATCGCCGAGCCGGACCCTGAAACCAGGAAAACTAAACGCCGCAGTTCAAGAGGCAAGAACTGCACCAGCTTTGAACTGCCCAAGTCCTCGCACCTCACCTGCTAACGTGGTTGCCATATCTGTCGATGTTGTTTCTACATTTGCCCTTATCGACACCGGTGCAGCCATTTCTGTTATAGCCGCCAAGCTCTGCCGTTCCCTACGCAAAGTGACCACGCCGCCCTTTGGACTGCTGCTTTGCACGGCAAGCGCCCAGCACATTACACCTCTCGCAGCATGTACTGCCCGCGTATTCATACAAGGCATTACAGTTAAACCTCGGTGATACGATCACAGCTCATACGAATTTCTGGGTGATACGAATTTTTCTTTGGTCCCCGGTCACAGCCCATTGGCCTGCAATGTAATGGAGTACGGTTGTTGCGAACCGATTTGCACTTCGCGACATTTGATACGAACTTACGCTACCGCCCAGGAACGAAGAGGTGCTGTCCGCGCTGTCGCGGAAGACGCGCCAAGCACGTGCGAGAGCGGGAACGCAAGCGCGGGCATGCGCACAGCACCGTCAAGTCGTCAGAATCACGGTGTAATTAAAAATACTTTTCTTACGGTCAGAATAAACCTTCAGAGACGCGTCACGACCTCCGAGATTGTATGGGCGAATCTTTGAGGCTCTATTGTGCCTCCGTGTGCCTTCGCGTTTAGATTACAGAGGGCATTGGCACCATGCTTTTTTTAGGGGCGAAGCTCCTAAAGCCGTGGGTTTGTCCATCCCTTGTGTCTCGTGGTACGTGACCGCCGGATGGAGGAGGTGGTTGTTGATAAGGCTGCGGAGCGGAGGGCGCGCAGGGCGGCGGCAGCGCGCGCTCGCCGACAGGATCCCGCCGTACGCGAAAGAGAGGCCGAAGCATCTCGTCAGGCTGCGCGTCGACGTCGCCAAGATCCTGCCGTACGAGCGGCAGAATCGCGCCGTGAAGCTGAGCGCCGCCAAGATCCTGCTGTACGGGAAAGCCAAGCCGAAGCTATGGGCGAACTTTCACGGGAGAGTTACGGTTACCGATGATCTCCCCCTCTCGAGCTTCGCCCCACTTATCATCATTCACTCCGTGGATATGGCGTGATTTTTTTTTCTATCGCCTTGACGTGGGCTGCTGTCGTTGTACTGTGTTTACACGTACCTGCCTTGTGCATCAGACATCCTATGAAAGGTGGACGAGGACCGAAAGAAGGCGACGACGATCTTGGCGAAGGAGACAGGCCTCACAACGTCAACATGTGCGACTGTTGAGGTCGCACTTGTGCGAGCACGGCCGTAAATCTCCCAAAAAACATCCCCAACACATCCGCGATAACAAAATCATAACATAGGACCGTGGTTCTGAAATTTTGTGGCCTTGATCTATCGAGTCAAAGCGCTTCTTCCATTACTTTCGCCGCAGTACTCCGGTATCATGCGAAAAAGCATACTAAAATTTGGAAGAGGCTACTGGTGTCGCGGGTCACAACGCACCTGGTTCATTATTTAAACACGCGTGTACGGGCCGCATATTTACGAGGGCTGATATGATTTCCAACATCTAAAAACTTAACTGACAATCATTTAGAGTTCTTCCTTACATTGCTGCGGCCCTGAAAAACAATAAATAAAAATGTACGCCAGCTTTATTTTGTCACATGCTAATCTTCCATGCTTTCTAGTGATACGAATTTCGGATGATACGAACATATTTGGTGGTCCCGTGAGATTCGTATCACCGAGGTTTCACTGTATTTACGTTGGGGAGTTTATCGTTCTCTGCGCGTGCTCGCATGAAATAATCCTCGGGTGAGCCTATCACGTCATAATGCCGTCATCGACTGCGCACGCGCTGAGGTTGAATTTTTGTCGCTGTGGGAAGAACCACTGTACGAAGCTCTTGATCGTCCGCCTAAACTCGTCGTGCGCGAGGACACCGACATTTCGCCTGCCTCTGTTGCCGTTGTCCCTGTCTTCTGCGGTGGTCTCAACAATGCTACGGTCTTGTTCACACCTTCCGACATCTTCATGAGCCGCAGAGCGGTACCACTGCCTTTTGCGACGCTTGACATCGCTGCCGGCTGCAGCAATATTTTCGTATACAATCCCCTTTCAGCACCGGTTACGTTTCTTGTCGGCGAATGTCTCGGTCACGTGGACCACCTCGATTCTTCGTTCTTTCTTAACGTGGCAGGCGAATCGTGCCATACTGACTCGACTGAACTTGATTCGATGCCCTTTCAACGCTGGACAGCTGGTCGAGCGACATATTCTCGAGTTCCATCGCCGATAACCTGACTGCTGAAGAAAGCGCCGAGCTTCTTCGACTTCGCCAACACTTCACAACTTCGGTCAATGTTTCTCAGCCGCAGTTATGTCGCATGTCGGAAGTCCACCACTAAATTGATACCGGTTTGCACCAGCTTCTGCGTCAAAGGCCGTACTGCGTTTCTGCTGCAGAACGTCATGTCATCTACGACCAGGTCGAAGATGTGCTACGCCGTGGCGTTATTCAACCATCCCACAGTTCTTGGGCGTCTCATGTCGTTCTGGTTCGCAAGAAGGGCGGCTGTATTCACTTTTGCGTCGACTGCCGTCGATTAAATAAGGTGACGCGGAAAGACGTCTATGTTTTGCCGCGCATCGACGACGCCCTTGACAGCCTTCAAGGAGCAGAATTCTTCTCGTCCCTAGAGCCTACGTTCTGGCTACTGGCAGCTTCCGATGGCTGGAGCTGATCGCCAGAAAACTGCATTTATTACACCCGACGGACTGTACGAATTTAACGTAATGCCTTTTGGGCTTTGCAACGCACCTGCCACGTTTGAATGACTCATGGACAACACATTGTGGGGCCCGAAGTGGTCTATGTGTTTATGCTACCTCGACGATATTGTTGTTTTTTCTCCCGATTTTCATACCCACCTACATCGGCTCCGACAGGTTCGGACGTGTTTAGGCGACGCTGGACTGCAACTAAACCTCAAAAAGTGCCGCTTCGGCGCGTGGAAGCTGACAATCTTAGGCCACATAGTGTCCAAGCATGGTGTTCTACCCGACCCTGCGAAACTTCGTGCAGTCGCCGAGTTTTCGAAGCCTGCTACGATCAAATAACTTAGCAGTTTTGTTGTACTATGCTCCTCCTTCCGGCGCTTCGTTCGAAATTTCGCCTCGGTCATGTCGTCATTGACCAATCTCCTACGCGGGGACTAGGACCACTCCTCCTGGTCTCCTGAGTGTGACATCGCATTCGCTACACTCCGTCGTCTTCTCACCTCTCTTCGGCATTTCGACCCTACAGCTGCAACGGAAGTGCACACACACGCTAGCGGGCTCGGTCTTGGCGCTGTCCTCGCCCAACGTGAGCCCGGCTACTCCGAATACGTCATCGCCTATACGAGTCGCACGCTCACAAAAGCAGAGGCCAATTACAGCGTCACTAAACAGGAGTGCTTAGCTCTAGTATGGGCGCTTAGCAAGTTCGTCCCATATTTGTACGGTCGCCCCTTCGACCTGGTAACGGATCACCATTCCCTTTGTTGGCTTGCCACGTTGAAAGATCCTTCCGGCCGGCTAGCACGCTGGGCACTGCGAATCCAGGAGTATGATGTTCGCGTAATCTATCGCAGCGGACGCAAACACTGACGCGGACGCCCTGTCCCGTTCGCCTCTACCTGCAGACTCGGCTTGCGGAACGAATTCCACACTCTCAATCTCATCTCTCGATTTTGACTCCATTGCTACTGAACAACGCCGGGACCCCTGGATTGCTTCGCTTTTCGACTATCTTTCTGGATCTTCGATCATTGCGGTATCCCGATCTCTCCGACGCCAAGCTGCGCATTTAGCCATTCGTGATGGACTGCTTCACTGCCCCAACTACACTCCCAAAGGCCGTATGTGGCTCTTGGTCATTCCTCGCAGCTTAAGATCACAAATATGTACCTTCTTCCACGACGATCCGCAGTGTGGTCATGCCGGAGTTTTCAAGACATACGAACGTATTTGCCATCGCTTTTACTGGCACGGAATGTACAATTTCGTGCGAAAATTTGTTCAGTGCTGCCCTGACTGTCAGCGTAGCAAATCATCGCCTTTTTACACTCGTCTGGAGCCCTGCATCCGCTTCCCGTGCCCTGCCAAACCCTTCGATCGCGTAGGCATCAATCTCTACGGCCCGATTCTGATGACTCCGGATGGAAATCGGTGGTTCATAGTCGCTGTGGACCATTTAACACGCCACGCCAAAACTGCTGTTCTACCAAGTGACACAGCGCGGGATGTAGCAAATTTCGTCCTCCATCGCATCATCCTTCGACATGGCGTGCCTCGAGAACTCCTCACTGACTTAGGTCGAGCCTTTCTCCCGGAAGTCATCGAAGCTCTCCTTTCCGAATGCCACGTTGTTCATCGCAGGACCACGGCATACCACCCGCCAACTAACGGACTCACAGAACAATTTAACCGCACACTCGGCGATATACTCGCGATGTATGTGACATCTGATCATAGCAGCTGGGACCGCGTTCTTCCATTCATAACTTTCGCATACAACACCGCGACACAGTCTACCACGGTATTCTCACCTTTATTCCTCCTTTGCGGACGCGAACCCTCGCACACCATCGACACTCTCCTTCCATACCGTCCTGACGCTTCTGAATGCCCACCTGTGTCCGAAGCTGCCCGACAACCCGAAGAGTGCCGCCAACTCGCGCGCACCTTTACGTCACAAGAGCAACAGCGCCAGAAGGAAAACGCCAACCCACGTCGAAGTCCCAGTTATTCCCCGGGATCTATTGTATGGCTGGCTGTACCCTTACCAAACTTCTGGGCTTTCCTCAAAGCTGGTCCCAAAGTACGAGGGCCCTTACCGCGTTTCCCGAGTGAATTTTCTTATTGAGCCAGTTTCCCCATCTGATTACATGCGCCGGCATGGACGTGACCTCGTCCACGTGGCCCGTCTCAAGCCATACCATAGCCCTGTGCCGCCAGAGTCTTAGGTCGCCATGCTGGCTCTTCTTCAGCGGGGGCGAATTGTGAAGAAGAAGAGGCGTCTCCGGTCAACAGCATCGCCAACACTCGGGTGCTGGGCTCGCTCGGCTCGCTCGCCCCGCGCTTCTGGTCGCTGGTAGCTTTCTGGACGATGCTCTGCTCTGACTTGCTGTGTTGTAATCGTAGAGTCACCGCAGAAACGCACAGCCAATAAACTTCTTCTCATGTCAATCACCTGTGGCGCATACCCGCCTACCGCGGCCCGTGGTATACGGGTATGTGCCGCGCATGTCTGGAGGAAAGGGTTTGACGACGTACGCGGCAGGATTTTCACGTTATTTATGTCATGACCAAATAGTCATATTCCTCACACTCTGTTACCCACCCACACCAATTTTAGTCTACACCAAGTCAAATAGGCGATCACGAGCGCACCCCGACGTAGACAGCTAGATAGAAGATAGACAGATACGTAGATACGTAGATAGAAACGCTCAAAGTGCCTGCAGTTCGCTAAGAAATGCTTCTCATTAGAAAAGGCAGAAGAAACTCTACAGTTTCTTTTCACGGCAATTAAGACGGGCAGGGGTCCTACAAGGGTCCTACAGATTCGTAGCGATAGCAAAAAAAACAACAAAAAAAAAACGAATACTGGAACCTTCGCACTGACATTTGTGACCGTAGCGTGATTTGCTTGAGCTTACTTAACTATGTGCTACACGACAGTCCTTTGTTAGCTATCAAAAGACTTCGCATCCATTCTGATTGGAAACGACGAGAGTGAGCGAAACAACTGTATTAAAATAAGGCTGCCTGGTTACAGTGGGTGGAGCCCCTCGCCCAGGGCCCCACGACACTTTAGTTTGAATCTTCGTGAGCAAAATAAGATCATTTTACCACGTCCGCATGCCTGAGTGGCCACAACATATGATAATTGTGTACATGAGGCCTTCCTTTGAGTTCACGGCTACCAAAGCCGCATTCGGATTAAGTTTGCATCAGAGAAGGCTTGTCTACGGCAATTTAAGTGTATATTAAAGAACCACAGGTAGTAAACTGAATGAAGGTCCTTCCACTAGGGGACCTTTCGTTGATTTTGTGCTACTTTAGGATCACAATAAATAAATAAATAAATAAATAAATAAATAAATAAATAAAATTTTAAATTAATGAAAAAAGTCAGTCAACATTTTGTGTGTTCATGTTCTGCTGCACACTGCGCCAGCTTTCTGATTTCATGGTAAAATAAAACAAAATATAGAGGTTTGGTCCTGTAATATTGGTGTCAGTAAAGCATATTCACATAACAGAAATATTAATAATAACACGAAAGCACGCTGCAAGGCAAACAGGAATGTGCCATGTTGAGAAAACTTCGGGCGGATTGACATAGCTAGAGAGAGCTATGAAGTTCACGTGCAGCTCTGTGCACACTGGGACATAAAAATAAAAAAAAGAAGAAAAGGCGAGAAAAAATGGCACCGTACACTGCCCTATTACCATAACGAAATAATGCATGCGCAAGGTAGCAATTCTTTAGACAACACAAGTACAGCTCCCGGCAGAAAAGTGTCACACGACGAAGTACGCGAGATCAAAGCGAACTTCATTTAAATATAGAGTATTTACGCGCCTTAAATCGTTATGGAATTATGAGGCACGCCACAATTGAGGACGGCGTATTAATTTCGACCACTTCCTTTAAACGCTTTCACCCAACTAGCGCTCTCGTAATGCGGTCGCCGAAGCTGGGATCCAACTCGCGACTTGTTGCTTGGCATCGCAAATATCGTAACCACCTCTGAGGTACCGCGTCTGGTGGCGAAGACAAACGCTCAGCATTCACCAGACAATGTGAATGAGATGAAACGGTATATGAGAAACCGCTAGGCCATCACTACGCAAGGGTTCTTAAGTGGACCAGTTGGTTCATGAACATTGTGGCGAAACAACGCAGACGATGGGACGAAGAACATACAGGTCCTGTATGTTCTTCGTCCCGTCGTCTACGCTGTTTCGCCGCAATGGTCATCACTAATAACTCGTGAAGCCACATTCCCGCAAGAGATCTAATGACACTGCAACGCATGCTTACCAGCCACTGACGTGCGCTTGTTCCTATACAGACGATTCCTTCTTGCTTTCCTTCCTTCCTTTCTTTCTTTCTTTCTTTCTTTCTTTCTTTCTTTCTTTCTTTCTTTCTTTCTTTCTTTCTTTCTTTCTTTCTTTCTTTCTTTCTTTCTTTCTTTCTTTCTTTCTTTCTTTCTTTCTTTCTTTCTTTCTTTCTTTCTTTCCCTATTTATTTATTTATATATTTTTTATTTTTTTCTCTTTCTGTCTAGCTTGCTTGCCTTCCTTCTTTCCGCACAGCGCCTTACGTAGCTTGGATAATCGCGCTTTTTATTGTACAGGGACGGACTGAATACACCACAAACACAGAGCACAGTGTGTTTGTGGTGCATTCAGTCCGTCCCTGTAAGATAAAAAGCGCGATTATCCAAGATGCAACACCAACTAGCCCCTGTAGCTGCTCTTATTGCCTTACGCAGCTCTTGTAAGCGTGTTCCTTTGCATTAGAACTCTATAGCCGCCTTTGTATACCGGCATTGCTTGCTTTACGCGTTATACCCTCCGTCACCAGCAGCAACTTTCGTTGAATTGCAGTGCAAGCACGTACGCAGAACCTCTTTGTACGCGCAGTCTCTGAGAAGTCATAATTAATGAGACATTATGCAACCGAAATCCTGTGGTGGAAGCGAAACACGCTTGTATAAAGGGTCTCCTGCAGACGACAGCAGCGGCGACAATACCACGAGCGCCTCCCCGCTGAGGCCAACGCCGCAACGACGTCGTAACGCATCGTTTCGTAATTTCTGCCTAATATGTTTCCGCGCTTGCTGCGAACTTGTTTCTCCGTGCGAACGTTAATCAACCTGAGTAACAGAGACGCCACTTCTCAAGCGGTCGCTGACGTCACGGGCCCGCCGAGCTGCTGCCTCTCCGTGGGTTACAGGCGGGAATAAGGCAACACATACCAGAAGCCTTTGAAGTTTACCACGGAGCAGTTAAACGTCAAGCGAGTGTCAGCAGAAGTGCGCGTATGCAAGTTCGAGCAGCGCAAGCGAGTGGATCCTGTAGAAGGAGGATGGCAGAAGGAAAAACGCAGGAAAAGAAGAAAGAGGAGAACAAAGAATGAGTGAAAGTGTGCGAATGCAAAGGCTCACTCTGTTGCGAATACTGGGCCGGAGGCAGAGAATTGTTTAGAGCGCCTGTCACTTTCTGTCCTCGCAGTCTTTTGCTTATCTCGACAAGCAAAAGGCTTGCGTTGGTTCACATATGCAGAGAAAGAAAGTAAAACTTGGAGAAGGGATCAGGAAAGCATCTGCTTTTCTAGGGAAACTATCTCATTCAGTTGCTAATTACAAATGACCGTTTCTAAGGCCTCAAAACCTCAGAGTTTACTCGAAACACGCTTAAAATATCGGAAAGAGAGCAACCAAATTCGTACCAATATTTGCTACGCTTCCACGCAATCTTCATAATTCATACACGATAATCTGTGATGTCTTGAGATGAACCAAATTATTTGTTATTAATTCGTACACAGCAAGCGGGTTCGAGCCTTTTTGGGAGTTTTGGGCTCGCCTCTTAACTTGCATCCTAAAGGTACTACGCAAAACCCCCCTACCAAAGGAGGTTTTAGGGGGGGTACGCAGGGCAAGATGGCGGTACCTGTTGAAGCGACAGCCGTCCACTTCGAATCTTTCTAGCAGTCAGGCCTGCATTATTAAACTCATTAATTCCCAAATAATGCTGGTATTTGATTTAGATTTGAGTAATGAGGCTTCGCTAAGCGTATACTGCCGATAAAACAGCTCCGTTTTCGAGATACACAGTCGATTTGCGGTGCAGAAGGCTTAACAAGGTTTGTTTACAAACTAAACGGAGTCAAAAGACGGGAATTGGCAGAGTCTTTTTAACTCATTTCAGGGGGCTTGAACGGAGTTCATTGGAAGTTTTTCTGCTACTTTTGAAAGCTTTTAAAACGCCCCTTTATACGCGGCCCGAGAGAGGGCGAGAAAAAAAAAGGTATTTCAGGCACTATACTAGCGTTTTAGAGACATTTCTTGCAATTATTCATCGCTAGGACATATTAGAAAATGGACATTGATGTATTCATGCACAAACATCACATATGCATACAAGCACACACAACACAGGAATCGAACTCGCGACCACACCCACTGAAAGCAAACCGTATCCATTACACCACAACGCCACCACTAGCTTGCGTAGTTTTTCACGGGGTTATATATGTACAAAGCGGCTACTAACCCGTCGGCGACACCTCAACCTTTTGTTCTCGTAGCATCGGCATGTGTTAGCGCTTTCGAAAGGCCAGTACATAAACTCAGGGGCGTCACGAAGGCCAAGGTAAACACCTTCAGCTTCGAACTATTCGGTTTGTCGTGTCGTGCCGCTAGAAAATTTGTAAACATGTGCCCTCTTGAGTACTTCGTCACTGTTTTACTCGCCCGAAATTCGTGGATACCGGCGTGACAAAAGGTATCCTCAGTAGGCCGAACATATGTGCATTCCATGGGCGTATGATGTGGAGCTATTTTCGTTGTTTCTGCCGCGAGCTGCACGCGTCCCATGGCAGCGGCGTGTTGTAAGCTGTACGAGACCGCCTGTGTTTTCATTGTAGGGGTCTGTGCGTCCCGCCGCACGGAAGCCCTCAGAGACGAGGACGAAACACTGAACAACACATCTTTATCATTTCAAAACTCTGCCGCGACTGACTGTCAGCGGCCCCTAAGTGCGAGCCGCGAGCGTGCCTCTGTCCAGTCGTTCTCGTCATCCACCGGCGCGCTCACCGCTACGACTCCCATAGCATATAAAAGTTACTCACGCAGATGCCCACAAGCGTGCGCAGGGTGCCTCTTCAGGTGGAAGGGGGTGGGGGGGGGGGGGGGGGAGGGGACGAAGGCTCGTCGCTGCGCCCACCCTCCCTATTAAGCCAATACACGGGGCATACTCCACCCCCCCCCCCCCCCTCCCCGTGTGCACGCCTATGCAGATGCTCGAGTTACAAGGACATTGTAACGCGCCTACAATAAGTGCATTTATTGCGCGCGTAGTGTCGCGAGCCAAACGCAGGTGCAGCAGCGCCTTCAGAGTAGCTGAACAATAATCTACATCCACAATTAGCACTTATTCGCAACTCGCACTTTCGCGGGGCACACAGTGATTCTCTAACTCAAATTTAGTATTTAGTCGCTTTCACACTCGGAGACTACCTACAATCTTACTAATTGACCTTCATTGTTAAAGATCACACAAATGCATTAAAGCGAATGCGTAAGGCACGCCCCAATGTCAAGTACAACCACCACAAATTAGTGGTGACAGGTCTCCCGTTAAATAAAAAAGTTAATGCACATGCACTTCACCCTTGTGAAAGTCCATTTGTACGTGGCACTCCTCTTGCACACATTGATGTAGCTAGAATAAACAAAATGTAGTATTGCCGTCTCCTTCAACGAAACAGCTGTGATAAGAATGATAAGAAAAACAACAGTAGCACTTCTCATGTCAGTGTAAGTTTATGTATATTTCCATCTTCTTGCTCATAACCTACACCCAATACAAAACCCTAAGAACGTACACAGTACAGCCCAAGCTCTATATATAATTCACAACAGTAAAGCAACATGAAAGTAGTGTGGCAAATCTCATCATAATGCACACTGACATGTGCACTTCACAGTGCCAGTATGTCAGCACAATCCAGAGAAATGGGATCTACAAGGAACTTGGTGTCAGCCTACACGTGAAGGCAACTAAGTTAGTACAATAAGGCTAGCATTACTTTTAAGAAATATGCAACCATGCAGGGAGGCATGTTGTAGATTTTAATTAAATTAGTTTGCCCTATGGCATCAAAACATGTGACACATTATCATACAGTTCTGTTTTCTGCAGAAAAGTCCAAAATAGACATGTGGTGTTGATTGTAGATCCACTTACCACAATTTGTAAAAGCGTTCAGCCATGCCAGCAAAATGACAACATTGCATTCATACGTGACTCCACATAGTTACTCACACATATCTGAAAATGAATGCAATTTTCTAGAATATACTTGGGAATTTGTCGCCATTATCGCACAACTGCAATACACCAATACTTCTATTATACATAATTACTACAGCTATGTTTACAATATTCCCATGCCAGCCACTGTCATCTGCAACCTAAAAAGTTCTTCATCTTTAATTCCTCACTTCATGGCTTGCGCATAATTACCACACTGAAAGTTAATACCACTACCTTGGCTGCAAAGTAAACTTGAAATTAGGCAATCGCATGCCTAAAATTAAAAATTTCCTACGAGTAGTGGCTGGTGGCTTGGCATATTGGATCCTAGGGCTTGCTATGCCATGTGGTTGAATAGAATTTGACCACAAATCTATAGAGCCGTGTAAAGCAGTCAGGAATTGAGTTCATAGTTAAAGTGTGAAAACAAAACAGCAACACACACAGAAATAGAAATGAAGGGAACAGGACAACGCAGTACTAGCAACTGAAATTTAACACGTGTATGGCATTTTTAGTCATGTTCATACTCATTTTGTGAGTGCATGGTTCTTTAATTTTGTAATTTTTTCGCACTAAGTGTGTATATCTTTCTGTGGTTTGCATTACACTTCAGGTCCTAGTTAGTGTAGAGTGAGGCACAGGGGAGTGTTCCCACAATACAGTGCCTTGTACACAAAAACAAGTGGGCGAGCATCTCTTGCAGCTTTGCCAGAAATATCTTCGTGAAAATAATAGGAAAGAAGTCCATTAAGCTTTCCATATCCAGAAATATGAATGTCTTGGCAAAGACTCGCACTTGACTATACTATTGCAGACCTTTAAACAGAACACGAAACAAATGCAATAGTGAGATGCTGCTAAGTAGTTTCTTGTGAATTTTTCACTTAAAGTACAGAGGGCAAAAAGTACACAACTGTAATGAAATGCGAAACAGCACCAGAAGTGTACTTTTGTCCTGTGTACCATCATTCGGGTAATTTTAGCTGTCAGTGAAGTTAGCACTGTAGTGTAAAGGGGTGCAAATTTTAGTATGACTAACCTTGGAGTTAAACGCATTTCAATGGAGGCGAAACTGCTTGAGGCCCACATACTTAGCTTTAGGAGCATGTTAAAGAGCCCCAGGCGGTCTAACTTTCCGAAGCTCTTCACTACGGCGTCTCTCATAATTGTAGGGTGGTTTTGGGACGTTACGCACCAACAGTTATTATCACTTACAACACATCGAACACTAGCTTATTCATCAACCACAGGTGTTCTGTTTAGGACTGAAGATTGGGCGACTTGGTATTGGATTCATGGCAAAAGTAAATAGCGCACTTGTAATGTCGACAATAGAAGACGTGGACAGAGTACCAGCCTGTTTACCTTGTCAGAAATTGTGTCAACAGTCAGAATACTGTGTGCTGATCATAAACACTATGGCAACAAAAAGTAAAACAAAATAACCAGAGGGAAGGAACAAGGTGATTCAACAACGAGGTTCAACAGATCCAACCGACCTATATCAATGTGATTAAATTAGCCTTGCACAAGTGACACATCTCCTAAATTTTATTAATATGTACATGTAACCTTGGCAAGTTCTAGTGCTGATATGTGACCAATGTGGTGACAATACCATAAAATGCATGTGCTTCACCAAACACACTGTAACTAAGCACATGTCTTACACATCATATGGCCATCATAATGTGTCATTAACATGACTTATTCTTTCTAGCTAAATGTATACAAGCTCATGATGTCAATGTGCCTTGATATGCAATTTATCTTTTTGTGTAGCAGATGGACAAAGTGCCCAATGCAAAATTGTCGTCAAAAAGTATGCTTAATTGCTCATAATCTGCGCATGAGAACAGAGTAAATAGAAAACAAATCTGGGGCGCTATGCAGGATGGCCCGAGCTTGGCGAAACTCGGGATCTTTCCGAGCTCTGGCGACACCCCCTTTTGAACGAGCCAACAGTACGAAAAAGGTCAGATCCACCCATCAGCGCGCGCTGCGTTCCATTGGTTACGATGGAACGCGGGGTCACGTCAAGGACGGTCGACAAAATTGGGCGGTGTTTTCAAACCAGAGGCATCTTCTTTCATTTGTTTGTCTTTCCACTGAGTGCAGAAGTGCACCCATGCAATAAAAGTGCCAGAAAGGTTTACTGATGACATTTTTTAAAGGCAGGGGCTGTTAAAATTCGTTTTCAAGATTTTAATGTCTGTGCTTAGTATACTTTGGAATAATTAGCACGGTGGCCTCTGAGATTAGTTCCGGCCGAGCCCCTTACAATATCGCGACCGTAGCTAAACCCGAGGCCACGTGTACAATCATCATGGTCAGCCTGCACATTCTTGCGCGTTGCTCGACTGGCGCGCGCCCTCTTCATCCCTTCATGGTGTGCTCGCTGCCCGAGGACGTGCGCCCGGCTGATTAGCTAAGCGGCTCGGCGGTACACCTAGCTAAATAAGTCAAGAGATGCCATGAACAAGCTAATTAAGCCAAGGCATGCTTAAGATCGAGCTAATGAAGCCATACGTTACTAAGACCATGCTAATGAAGCCATGTAAAGCTATGACCGTGCTAATACCAGGCTAATTAACGCGACGTTAATTATAAGCACGCTAAGTAACGTAATCCTAGTTAGACCTTAATAATATGATGCTAATCAAGATCATGCGAAATAGGTTTATGTTAATTAGCTACATACTAATCAAGATCATGCTAATTGCACCCGAGGTAATTATTGTCGTTTTAATTAAAACCTTACCAGTCAATACAAAACTGTTCAATATTATGGTAATTAAGTCCTGCCTAATTAGTATAATCAAAATTAAGACGGAGCTGATGCGTTCTTTACTTCCAAGCGTATACCGAGCAGACTGAGTAGACGACCGACTTAAAACGCTGGCAGAAGCTAGGTGATCACAAGCTCCTCTATGGCTCCAGCCTTGCACAAGTAGTAAAGGCTGACCAAATTATTTTATATGCAAAGAAGCTGCTGCTTAGCGTCCACCGCATGAAACCTTTGACAGTCACACCGGCACCATGACAGTCACGAGTTGAACTGGGGCCTTCTCAGAATCAACGAGTTTGTACCCGAGTTCACGCGTCAATCAGTTTGATTGACAGACGCCTGCGGCGAAGATCGGGTCCACCCACCGCGTTTGCGCTTTCCAAGGCGCAGTGCTCACGCCGCAATGCCAGCGAGCGGCATGATTCATCTATCAGCTTTATCGCGCAGACTGTGCACACACGCACGAATAAATAAAAGTTATATCATCACGTGGCTGCGATGTCTCGCATTCAATTTCACCGCGCTTCACGACGTACCACTCACAGCCGCGTTGCCGCAATGATGCGAGCGCCCCTGGTGACAACCTGTCCGTATATTTATCCTCAATATTTGATAGCAGCGAAACGAGCTGCACGAGAGTGTAGCGTGTGCACACTTGTTGCCTTCGAGAGTGGAAATTTCCATGCTGTGGGTGGAACGAAAGAACATGCCCGAAAGTGGAAGAACGCCCACGAACACGCCTGTGGGAGGCGCAATGCTGAGTTGGCAAAAAGATAGCGCGACAATCACGCTCACGTCGCTGCACTGTTGAAATGTGGACTGAGTAGCGGCGCTGACGTGTTCGCACGCGGTGTTTCTTTGATTACCGCCGCAGATGCCCCACATGCGTTCTTGACGCCACGCTCGTTCATGTAGCCGTTTTTGTCAATGCTGCTATCACGCGCTCCGCTCTGTCTTTGTGCCATGACCGCCGCAGTGCGAGCTCGGAGCAAACTCGTGTGCCCGAGAAGCTCGGGCCATCCTGCATAGCACCCCTGGCCTTTACTGCACATTTTGTTACCACATGACAACGTGATAACAGCTGTCTTTTTTTGTTATTGCTAAAGTGTATACTCCCTGGAAGCACTGCTTCATTCATGCTTTATCGCAAGCAAGGAAATTATGTCGTACAAACATTCAGTTTTAAGGCGCACTCGCTTGAATTGGCTGGCCACGCCAAGCGGTCAGCCAATTCGAAACACGTATCACACATCGTTGTTATGTGAGCTTAATGGCCTTTCTTTTTTCGCTTTTCATTGCACTTTTGACGCGACGCAATGTGCAGAACAGCACCTCCTGCTGCCCAAGCGACAAGGTCGCGCAAACAGAGGAAACATAAGTATTACGTACCATTTGTGTTCCCTGAATGTGCCGCGAACGCGGCGCGCCCATCAGCTGCTGCTCGCTTGAGTCACCTGGCCATTGCCACACCATCGCACACGCAGTGCATGTTGCACTGTCGTCAAACCACACATTTCACGTCCCGCGACGAGAACACAGTAAGGCTGCCGGCATGAAATGTGCCACACATGATCGACGCATAGCAGGGTAGTTGAAAGGCGTCCTTCGCAAAACCGACGTTATCCCATGACGGCTTCGCTTCGCTATCACTCACGCACGCCGCTGGGGCCAGCCTGCGGTAGCATCCGCTGTCATTTCGGAACTTCTCGCGTTTCTCGCGATTCTCTTCTCGCGTTTCTTTCTTTTTGCTTTCTTTTTTCCCCTCCGCGCGCGCATGCGTGCGATGGTTGTTCCGCTCTTATCGCCGCCTTTCGAAGGTCAAAGGCGCTTCGTCCCTTTCAGAGCAGCCGCTTGAGGAGAGTCGCGGTTTTTCTTTCGTTTCTCTTTTTTTCTTTTTTTTCGCCGGGTTCTTTCAACACCGGATCTTATTCCGTGCGTTGAGGCACACCGCCTGTGCCCAATTCGTCATCCAAAAGGGTATACTGACTTGTGCATGCGGTGCCGATAGGCCCACATCGAGGGTGTACACGCTCCTTCTTTTAGTTTAACTTCGATTTGATGGTAAAACAACATAAGCGAAGTCATTCTGTGGTGGAAATGCATCGTGAACCCGAGCCCAGCGGTAGAGTGCATTCCGTACAACAATGTGCATCAGTCGACGAGACGAAGAAATCGTTGATTAGCACGTTCATGAATTTATTAAGCACTTTGAGAAACACTTCTTTCGCCCGCGCAGTTGCATACATGCACGCCAGCACTGAAGGCACTATAGCTTCGGATAAAATCAAGGGAAGATATGCCCGAGAAAGTGAAATAGGAGTTTTCTGTCCTTGAACTCCATTTGACAAAATGGCGTCAGATCGTGAATTTACCTCCTTTCTTCCACCTTTTATCCCCATAATTTCTCAAGGAAGTAAAATTGAGGACGCAGAACTTTATTACACCGATCTTAATACTCCCTAAGGGAGTACGGTCCCAAATGAAGGTAGTATTAAGCCCTTAAAACGCCCAATTCGGCTAGTTTGCGTTTACAGTGTAGTATATAGATTGTTTACAGACTTATGGCCTCGCACTTTTCATAGATTGTGGTATTCCGATTGCCCTACAGTTTCTGTAGGCCAGCCTATAGCCAATACATACACTTTATCCCAATATCATTGCATCAAAAAATGAGGCAAATCACATAGAAAAGAATGACAAGCACAAGCGCTGACTTACAACAGAGCTTTAATCAGAAAAAAGATACAAAACACACAAACAAACTTAAGACAGAGCATGCGCGAAATGTAGCTGCCGGCGCATTTTTGCGCAAAATGTAACGATGCTACTTCATTGTTACAAGAATCTTTATTAAACAGGAGATGTAAGATTCTTCAACTAAAGAGAATATGGAGTGGCTGGACCAATATTTACCCTCTTTTTTATTTATTTTTTTTTACACAAATACATCAACAAGCAGAAAACACGCTTAACAAGTTTAATTGAACTGAAACTCACATTCACCACGAATAATTTACATATACGTGGTGTGCTACTTATGAATTAAGCTTACAGTTGTACGTGTGTACTTAATGTTACTACCAGTAGATAACGTGTTTCACACAAATGCATTGCCTTCCAGTGAGCCTCTTGTACAAAACTAATGAACGAAAGGGGAATTTTTTCGAGGGCCTTGTTTATTTTGTTAAACACAACCAAATTAATCGAACAGACAATTAGGCCAGGGAAAGCATACAGCAGTCAATAATGGCGTATAAGGTGTAATCGATTTAAGTGAACGAAAAATCGCCCTTTCCGTCGGTGAGGTCTGAATACACAACCTTCGAATTGCGCGTCTGATGCTCTACCAATTGAGCTACGACGGAAGGCGCTTCACCGTTCCCTTCGTTGGGCGCTGATGTAATCCCTGGAAGTCTTAGCCAGCGCCGCATGTAGTCTTGGCGGCGAGTGCGGGACATTCATTTTTGCCAGAGGGCATCCCGTGGCACGTGAAATTGGCACCAGGCAGCAGCTGAGAAATAAACCGTCGCATGCTAACTTGAGGCATTAAGTCTGCCGGGGCGCGGCCCTCACTGAATCTACGAAAAAAGGAGATGTTTTTGATTGATTTGGTTTTGTCTAACAGAGAAAAAAGGCCCTCGAAATATCCCCTTCTTTCGTTCATTCAGAGCGAGGGCCTCATCCGGGCAGACTTGATGCCTCAAGTTCCCATGCGACGATTTATTGGTCAGCGGCCACCTTCTGGAAAAATCACGTGCGACGTGACGCTCTCTGGCAAAAAGAGTGCGCCACACTGACCGCCTTGACTACGAGTTGTGCTGTGTGCTGGGTAGCCTCCCCGGGGGTATACACATACATAAATACTCAACGAGGTGGCAATAATAATTGTTGTGGTTAAAATAAACGTCCCAAAACCAGCATATGCTTATGAGAGGCGCCGTAATGGTGGACTCCGGAAATTTCTACCACCTGGGGTTCTTTAACGTGCACATAAATCGAAGTACACGGGCTTCGAGCATATTCGCCTCCATCGCAATGAGGCCGCCGAGGCCGGGATGCGATCCCGCGACCTGCGGGTCAGCAGTCGAGCACCGTAACCACTATACTCGGTGACAAGCTAAGAATAAAAAATTGGGGGACCCTTAAACTTCGCCTTTAAGAGTTGAACGCGATAGCGATATCCTGTCCCGAGTGCCTACTTCAACCACTTAGTGCATACCTGCTATGCACCTACTACGTGGTGTTAAGGGAATACGCGCAGTAAGGTGTGTGCCGTTTGTAATGGGTAGCCGGCTTTAAACGACGAAATCGTTATGATAGTCACATATTCTGACGCCCAATGGCAATGTACGCTTGTACCACGCAATATTCCTGGGATATTACATGTTATATTGCGACGCCTATATAAAGGACGCTTGCGTTTGCGAAGCATGGAAAGTTATTTTCACTGCATTTCCAAGCAGAGGAAGTTATTTTCACCGTATTTCCAAGCAGAGGTATGGCTGTGTGGTAGAACACCTGCTTGCCACGCAGACGGCCCGGGTTCGATCCTCACTCGGACCCGGAAAATTTTTATTATTTATTTTATTTGCATCCTTTCTCGATTTTTCGGTCACGGACAAGATGATGATTTTTCGGTCACGGACAAGATGATGATTTTTCGCTCACAACCAACGACGCCGACGCCGGAAATTCTGCGAAACGAGCTCTTTAACGCTATCGCGTTAATGAGTAAAGTTTACCACTATCCATGTGTGTTATGCGCGTCCAACTAGAGCTGCCCTTTGCTCTGACGTAATGGTTTAGGACGAACCAATAAAAAATTCAAGTGTTATCCACACGTACGTACACAGCATCATCCTCGCCGGTCGTCATTCGATGCAGTTGAAGTTCGTGATTGTGCCGCGTTTGACATGCACCGAAGCGGCAGCAGCTCGGAGTGTTTTGCAACGCTTTATCGCATTCCGTCGTTTCCGCAGCGTCAAGTAGCAACACGGCAGAAGCATGAAAAATAAGGGCATTGCGGCCTCGTGGGCGGAGCCTATATTTATTATTAGGCTGTCACCGACTATAGCCCACCGTGGAGGATTCCCAACGAAGTGCACGGGGAAGCGCTTTCCGTCGTAGCTCAATTGGCAGAGTTAACAGGTAAACGGTCGCGCTGCCTAGCTCGCAGACGCGGCTTTGATACCCGGCAACGGCGGCCGCATTTTGATGGGTGCGATTTCCAACACACCCGTGTACATTAATTTATGTACGCGTTAAAGAAACCCAGGTGGTGAAAATTAATGCAATGTCCGCCACTATTGCCTGCCTCACAATCATATCGCGGTTTCCGCGCGTAATTCCTGAGAAATTAACAATATTAAATCTAATTATGCGGGTGTTTTTACATATGGCCTTGCTCATCGAGTTTTTCATGCATGAATGCGCATTCTGGTATATGCAAATGCAATCATGTATTGTAAACCACCACCGTGGCATCGCGACTGTAGCTTGTCATTTATGTCATGACCTATATCGTTTATTTGCAGGCTTATTGTTGCGCGTTACCAACAAGCCCGAGCGGAATCCCGACTTTCGTTCATATTTGTCGCACGCGCACATGATGCCATGCATGGATATCTATTTGTTTTATTTTGACAGTACATTACATGATCGCCACGGCGCTGGAACAATATTCAGGTCAACGCTAGCGTTCCTGTTATTTGGTTCTCTTTTCTCGTGTCCGGGTTTTCTCGCATTATTTTATTTTCTCCCACGGCCAATAGTACACGTCTATAACTAATTTTTAGCAATATTTTATTCCGCTTCTATCAGCCTTTAGTTGTAAAGAAGTTTTCTTTTCGGGGGGAGAACGTCTTTTCTTTGATGACAAGTGTAAAAGAGTAATGTAGGCTACTGCTTGAGCGGAATGGGGTCCAAATGTATGGTAAGTGATGATGAGTAGAAGGGCCTTGAATGGATGCCTGACCTACTCAAAATATGTGGGGAAAGTGTGATAACAAAAACGATGTTGCATTGTGTGAGGTCTGAGAAGTGTACGACAACTTCTCCATCTTTTACTAATGATAGCACGTTGACAAGTTGTCCACAAAAAAAAAAAAAAAAGAAAGAAAATCAAGAACGTAATGTGCGAAAATACTGGATTTACTGGTTCATTTATGTGGGAAGGTTGGCTTCAACATCAGGAGATTGAGCGAGGTCGAATCGAGGTGCTATCACCTACGTTTAAATGTTTACCTTTGGCCGCGCCTGCACACGTTTAAGGCGGTTATGACAAAAAAATTGGCCGCGTATCTGCGTGCTTCGCTGCAAATGTCGTCGAAAGACGATAGTCTTCTGCCGGCCGTACTACTCTGTTTTGCCTTGCCTCAGACAGCGCCTCCTCTATGTTGAATCGGCCGCGTCTGGCTGGCATTGATAAAATAGAGGAGGCCCTGCGTGAGATATAGACGCCATCTGGCAGTCGTGTCGGGAAACATGAGCTTGTGCCAGAACCGAGGGCCACTGCAAGCGGCAGCACCATATCGTCGGCAGAGAACTCTTTCGTGTATAGCGTCGCATTTTCAGCGTAACTTAAGAAACACTAGGGTCTTTAGAATTACGTATCTATGTATTTTCTCATAAAGGAACACACCTCCTGACACTTACGTACTAATGTTGAACCTCAGATATGCGTAATATTTGCATTTTGATCGACAATGTTCACAAGTATGAACGCCAACACCAGATAAAGATGGCTGGGCGTTCAGGAAGTGGTTAAACTTTGGCCAGATGGCTTAATCGGTTGACAGACAGACAGATAGAATGACAGACAGACAGACCAAAATTTCTGCGTTGAAGTATCCCAAGAAATACTATCGTCTTTAAAATATATTAAGTACGTCTGACAGACGGGCGGACGAAAGTGCCGTGTAAGCGAAGTCTACATATTTGATGCAATTTGCGAATAAAGCTGAGTTGGAAGTTAGCGCTCTGTCCTCTTGTGTCGATCTGCTCGGCCGTTTCTCTTTTTTCCGTAATGCGCTATACCAGTTCAAGCCGTGTAAGCGGACATATTTACGCAGTTGTGTGCTGAGGTTTTGATCACCGCAAGATAAACTTCATCGCTTTGCCTTTATGACACAGCTCATCCCTTGATGACTGATATAGCCTGCTAAACGTAACCTGACACGTCTTACAGACAGACTTTAAGCATTGTCGTATTCTCCTTTCCTTTTTTTTTCTTTCCGTTTTTTTTGTTTATCTCTTCTTTTTTTTTGTAACATTCCTTTTCTGTCGTCTTTTATCCCACTTACCCCCTCTCCCCAGGAAAACAGGGTAGCCGGCCGGTCTAAGAACTGGCTAACTTTCTTGTCTTTCCACTTCTTCATTCTTCCTTCTTGAATTGATCCTGCAATCGTAAGCCGGCCCACATCACAGGTGAGGTTCTTCCAGGGACGAAAAGTGCAGTGCGTAATAAGCAAAGAAGATCTTTACTTTTGATAGGATTGCCGTTTTCAGCAGAATTCGGTCCCTATGCGCATAATCTGCATTTGAAACTAAGCAAAAAAAAAAAAAAGTCAACCAGCTGCGCTTCGCGGACACTGACGAAACAGCAGAGCTGGTGGCCTTCCCTTCGTCAGGCTATCGCATTTCTATGCTTTCAAAGTATTTCAGGTATGTTGTGTCACTGCTCTTACTTAGAACTTTGCGTTGGTAGTATAGTTTTATTGCATCTTGACCATACCACTCTCATACACGGGTTTACAAAGAAGCAAGGTGTGTGACCGGGGCTAGTTGGTGTTCCATGGCCTCGTGACAGCGCGTGAGACACACAAGGACAAGGAACTGACGAGGACAAGCGTCGACTTCCATCTGAAATTTATTAACACGAACATAGAAAACGAAAGCAAGATAGCAGACGTGATCACCGCTCATTCATTTGCTCATGACTGCAGGCTTGGAAAGGGAGCCGAGGGACACAAAATAGCAATAAACCACAAGAAACGCGAAAAGACATCAAGCAAAGCAACCGGAGTATATCTAGGTTATTTGACCGTATGAACTAAGGTCATACTTTTTCCTTGTCAGTAAGAGCGATTGAAGGTTTGTTGATGCAATTGCCTTTAGCGATAGCTGCAGCTTCAGTGATGATGCGCGTGCTTTCCTGCCGATGCCTAGCTAAAATCTGTGTGTTATCGAATGCTGGAGCACACCCGCATTGTGGACAGTGAATTGCAAGAAAACCTTCTGTCCCTTTTCGTACCTTTTGGTTATGCTCCTGCAAACGTACATTAAAGGGACACTACTAAAGGCAAATAACAATTTACGTCAGAGTGAAAGATCATTGTTTGCGAATGTCTAAAACGTCAATATTATCAACAGCAGTGCTCTGCTAATCGAGTAATTAAGGTAAATGTACGACACCACACGCGCCACGAGTGGGACATTTTTGAAATCATCTTAATGACGTCCAAGCATCTGACTACAATTGATCACTGGTAATCAAACCAGCTGCAGTAAAAAAAGAACATTCCGTGCATTACAACACGTAATAAAATGCCTGCTTGTCCGTTTCTTTTTGATTCATAGAAAAAAGAACCGCCTGGCGTTACTATGGGGAATGGCGCGAGTCATAGGCGTGCACACGAGGGGGGGGCAGAGGGGGGCGGCCGCCCCCCCCCCCCAAATTACCTAAGAGAGGGGGGGCGCAAAGTCGCCCCTTATACATTGGCTTCATAGGGGGCTGCAACGAACCTTCGCCCGCCCTGATGGGGAACCCTGCGCACGCTTATGGCGCGAGTGGTTCAAAAGATCGGTTTTCGCCTGGTTAGGCTGGATAGGTGGTGCCATCTAGCGGGGCCCAGTTGAACAAGCAAGCAGAAAATTGTTCAATGGCTGTTGTTTCTGCTGTGGCTCCCGCTACATTTTCTCTGCTGCTGCTAGTGTCGGCGGCCGCGCAGTAAAGGCTGGCAACGTTGGGCAAGGCAACTGCTACGTCAGGAGGTCCGTTTTCAGGCGGGTGATTTGAAGTGCGCTAACGCTGTGCGGACCACTAAAACGTGATTTTATTTTGGAATAAGCATTTCCTTAGCACGAAAGTAGCACTACGAGGTTTCTGGACCGCTATTTCAACGTCGACTTGATATTTGCCTTTAGTGTCCCTTTAAGGCACCTGTCAGTCTGTCCAATATACTATACACAACGCTACTAGACCAAAGAAGCAAAGGGGCAACGCCATCACGAATGTTTATGGGAAGGCAATCTACAGTTGTCTGAACGTCAATCGACACATTCACCACGTGTCCTCTAATCCCATACTGGCCACTGCCGTGCGTTTGCCCGTTCCCGCGTCATTTCTCGCTGACGCTCACGTCGGGCGGCTTCTACACGCAAAATGAACCGCGTCATCAGCGTTACGCCAACACCGTGAGACTCGACTAAGAACAGCTTCGCTGTTAAAAACGTTACTGCACTCCTGCGAGATGCATCGCGCTGTGTAACAGCTCTTGTGAGGAACTAGGCCAGGGGTCGGCAACGTTTTGAGGCGGAGGGCGAAGTTGAGAGGAGCCAACACAGCGGCGGGCCGCACGGCAAGCTGAATGAGCGGGAAGGCGGGCTTTGCAGACGAAGACAAAAAAAATTGGACGAATTGACAATAATGCTCAAAACCGGATTACAATTCATGTTTATTTTCAGCACACATATTACAAGGTTCCAATCAAACATAGTTTACAAGCGAAAATTTCCATTTTAACGCGATAGCGTTAAAGAGCTCGTTTCGCAGAAATTCCGGCGTCGGTGTCGGTGTCGGCGTCGGCGTCGTTGGTTGTGAGCGAAAAATCATCATCTTGTCCGTGAGCGAAAAATCATCATCTTGTCCGTGACCGAGAAATCATCATCTTGTCCGTGACCGAAAAATCGAGAAAGATGCAAATAAAATAAATAATAAAAATTTTCGGGTCCGAGTGAGGATCGAACCCGGGTCGTCTGCGTGGCAAGCAGGTGTTCTACCACACAGCCATGCCTCTGCTTGGAAATACGGTGAAAATAACTTCCTCTGCTTGGAAATGCAGTGAAAATAACTTCCATGCTTCGCAAACGCAAGCGTCCTTTATATAGGCGTCGCAATATAACATGTAATATCCCAAGGAATATTGCGTGGTACAAGCGTACATTGCCATCGGGCGTCAGAATATGTGACTATCATAACGATTCCATAGTTTAAAGCCAGCCACCCATTACAAACGGCACACACCTTACTGCGCGTATTCCCTTAACACCACGTAGTGGGTGCATAGCAAGTTCGAAAACATTTCCCACATTTGCCGCGCATAACTTCTCCTGGTTTAAAGCATACTACCCATTACATAGTATGCACTAAGTGATTGAAGTACGCAGTAGGGACGGGATATCGCTATCGCGTTCAACTCTTAAAGGCGAAGCTTAAGGGTCCCCCCATTTTTTAGGTCAGAACTGCTATCTCGGCCGTCGGATAGGAAGTGACACGGGAAGAGGGAGGTTTGACGTCATGCCGGGGGCCGCATAATACTGCCTCGCGGGCCGCATGTGGTTGCCGACCCCTGAACTAGGCGATCAACACGTCTCTGTGTGCGTGTATGCGCGTAACACGCTAATTAACTTTTCTCCCCCCTTCTCATCTTTCAGTCCTATTTTCCTTTCCTTAGCGCAGGGTAGCGAACAGGGCTGAGCCTATGTAAGTTTCCTGCCTTTTCCTTGCGAACTTACGTAGAGTATCGTATACTGCGATTGACTTCAATCATTAATCGTACCAGGAGGTCATTGAAATGCTTAGCATTTAAAGTACAGATTGATTTAATGGACAGTCCGCCTCGGTGGATCAGTGGCTAGGGTGCTCGGCTGCTGACCCGAAGGTCGCGGGTTCGATCCCGGCCGCGGCGGTCGCATTTCGATGGAGGCGAAATGGTAGAGGCCCGTGTACTGTGCGATGTCAGTGCACGTTGAAGAACACCAGATGGTCGAAATTTCCGTAGCCCTCCACTACGGCGTCTCTCATAATCATATCTTGGTTTTGGGACGTAAAACCCCACATATTATTATTATGATTTAATGGACAGGAGAAGGCGTCTCAGACAGGCTGGCCGACGTTTGGATAGGTGGACCTATCTTTGCCAAAAGACGCCTTTTATCAGAAATAAAAAAAAATGCGGCCAGCTCCACTTCGCGAACACTGTCGAAGCAGCGAAGCTGATGCCCCCCTTATGGCGAGTTCCAGTGGGAGAACAGGAGCACTCAAAAGCACGCTGAAAGTGCTCTCTTCAGAGCCAGCTTGTTTCAGTGGTAGAACAGGAGTAGGAGCACTGTCACTGAGTGGTACAGCGAGAGCGCTCTTGCTGCTCCAAGAGCAGCCAGGAGCAGTATGTAGTGCTCTCGCCTGAAAAGCGGAGTAGGTGCGGTGGGACGAGAGTCACGTGACTTTTAAACGTCATATTCTCCGTATTTAATATTGCTTCAGCCGGCGAGCGCGGCGGCAGTGGTAGCAACCATGTGTAGTTTCACACCACTGATGTTGGCCGTATTGGCGCCGTTTGTACGGGTGCCGACGATGACGGCTAGGAAGAGTACGCAGCTACGTTCACTGGATGCGTCGACGCACCAACGTACTATGTAACTGTGAATTAGGATAATGGCTAACATGCGACTGACAGATTTAAGGCGTATTTTGCTGCTGTCCTGCAGAGAATGCCGTTGCTTGGAATGTTTTGATCATACGGTATATTTCTCCCCACTCGTCACCCTCTCACCTGCTCTCTGGAATCGTGCTGCATTCAAGTGGCAGATCGAGTGGCCCTGATCTCGGAGCTCTGCCCCCCCACTCCTCACTGCACTACTCCTGTTCTCTCAATGGAATTAGCCATTAGTTAGGCTCACCCTTCTTGGCGCGCCTCTCCTTGGTTCGCCCTTTCCATTGAGCCTCTCCCTCGCCCACCTTGACATGGCGCAACCCTTCCTACCGAGTCCCACTCTCGCCACACCACAAGACCACATGACCAGTGCTACGCGATCAACGGACGGGGAAGAGTCGACTTAGAGCAGCTTCGCTGTTAAAACAACAGCTGTCGTACGTTGAAAAAATCCGTAAACAGGGGTAGTGGGCTCGAGCCGATGTTTCGACAAGTGGACTTGTCTTCTTCAAGGCTAGAACCTAGCCTTGAAGAAGACAAGTCCACTTGTCGAAACGTCGGCTCTAGCACACAACCCCTGTTTACGGATTTTAAAGCCGATAGTCTTTCTTGGGATACTTCAACGGAGAAATTTTGGTCTGTCTGACTGTCTGTCTGTCTGTCTTTCTGTCAAGCCGATTCAACCACTCGGCCAAAGCTTAACCACTTGCTGAACGCCCAGCCAACTTGAACAGTCGTTTGCGTGCATACTTGTGAACATTGTCGATCAAAAAGCAAATATTACGCATATCTGAGGCGCAACAACAATACGGAAATATTAGGTGGTGTGTTCTTTTATAGAAAATATATAGATACTTAATTCTAAAGACCCTAGTGTTTCTTAGGCTGCGCTGAAAGTGCGGGCTGCCTCGCAAAAACGAAAAGAGCCGTCGTCCGTCTCCGAGGTCGCGCGAAGTGCCGCGTGTTTCATCCGACGCACGATAGCTGGCGCAGTCTGCCCCCGTCGCTGCAAAGAAGAGAATCTCTTTTCGTGGTCGCTCTGCGCGACTTCTCAGCTTTTTACACGGTGCCAAAAACACCGCGCTTGCGCCGAGAAGACGCTTGGTCATGCCAGGGCGGAAATGGTGCGAGAACAGCATCACAGGTGGCCGCGGATGAGACCAGGACTCGTGTAGTACGGCCGGCAGAAGACTATCGCAGGGATTCCACTCCTGCGCCAACTGCGCCAAAGTGCGCCAAATCAGATTTACTGCGCCATCCTGATAATATCAACGGAAATTGCGCCAAACTGCGCCAAAGTCTCGGATTTGGGGGGGGGGGGGGGGTATATCACCAGCATTTGCAGCGTGTTCTCGGGGCGGCCAAAATCACAACCACGTACTAAGAATTATTCCGCTGAATAAACAGTGGTCGCGCATGCGTCCCAAGTAATCCACGATGCTATGCTCTGTGCCGATGCAACTTCTGTTGTTCAAGTCGGCGCAACGGCAAAACACGCTCTCCTCAGAGGCTCGTGACGTTTTGGCCAATCGGTAGCTTGTAAGTGTGGCGTCGATTCATCGGCGGACGTCGTCCGTTCCAGAAACGCTGCTGATACCTCGTTTCAAGAGTCGCACTGCACGTAATTAAAGCAATTTTTCACTAATAACTGCACGCGTGCCGCCAGAATGTTTGTCACGTCTATTTCTGGACATCGAGGAATGAAATCTGGGAACACCATAGGAATAGATACAATGTTACACCTCCGCCCCTCGCTTTCCAGGATCAGTAGCTGATGGTTAAAAAAAATGATAAAATTACGGTATCGCACGCATTCATAGTAAACGAACTCGTTGTTGGGCTACTTGGTTGCTGATTTCCAAAAAATAATTAGAGCACAAACACACGGCACATTCACACACGCCTACACACCCAGGTGCGTGTTTGGTGCCTGGGTGTGTGCGTGTGTGAATGTGCCGTGTGTTCGCCCTATAATTATTTTTTGAAAATCGCATTCATCGCTTCGTTCTAGGGGGTGGGAGGCAGCGTCGCCCGAAGGGCGCAGTCGCTGGCGCGCGCTATCTCGAGGCATGGTGAGACTGCTCGTAATCTTGCTGTGCTTTCAACGCTTACTTCGCGTTTAAAGAACGGACAACACGAAAACCGCTCCGGCACCTGGAGTGGCCATATTCCCATTAACCAGCGTGACCAGCGTTCTGCTTAGTTACGCGAGGTCGGGTCCAAAATAGCTGCTGGCCTTGCTTCGTGTAACAATACAATTTGTTAGTTTCGCTTAAGCTCGAAGCAGTGAATGCGATACCAACAAATTGCATTGTTATACGAAGTAAGGCTTGACGTCATCCGCGAGAAGCGCTAGCAGCGGGGTCGCCATTTTGAAAGTCCGCGCACTCGCCGCACGCGCAAAAAGCTTTCTGCACGCGCAGTGTTCGAGACCCGTACGGCGACTTGGATGACTAGAGACCTCCGGAACACCTTTTGCACGCCGATGTACATGCAGCACGAACGGCGCGTACGAACGGACCTCCAGAATGGCGCGGCGATGGTATTGCCGCCTTGCGGATCTAGGCTCAGTGGCCGCTCCAGGGAGAGAAGCACTTTTCGCACTGTCTGTACGCGTTGAGAGCACAACACGTAGAAGGGTATACGAGCCGTCTGTGATGCCTGCCGAAACAGCGCGCGCCAGCGATCGCGACCACGCCCTTAAAGTCCAAGTTCAGTGTTGCTGCTCTAGCGACACAACCCCCCCCCTCCCTCTGCGTTCTTTCATGCTCTTTGAAGACGGGTGCGGCGTTCCTTTCTGTTTGAGTAGCAATCGATGGCAGGCCTGGCACGCGCGGTGATGTTATCGGATGCGGCATCCGTGCAACGGAGATAGGTCGGCTCTCTTTATCTCTGCTTCAGTCGCGTTCGTCGCCCCCCGCTCGCGCGCTTTTACCCGAGTGTAAAACGTACGATGCGCGGAGGGATGTTATCGATTTGGACATTACACAAAACATGACGGCGGCGGCAAAAGTCGAGAATGTCCATATAATTGCTATCGCAATAAAAACAAAATGGCTGTCGCCTTCGAGTCGTCTTAGGCGAATGCATAGGTACCCAGTGAGTTTTATTTTTTTTTATCTTTTTTTTTTGTTTTGCCATGTTTTCTAGAGGGCACTACACGGGGTTTACAACTTCACTGCAAAAGGACAACGAAGTTTGTTAAATCATGTAGTCCACCGTTGAACGAACTTCCTGACATTTTCGCGGAAGCTCGATTGAAGCGGATCTCCATATCCGGCCAACCCTGCGCATGCGCAAACGATAGTCCGGAAGCACTGTGAGAATGCTCTTGCTCCAGCCCAGAGAGGCCCCAGAGAGAGGGAAAGGAGTGTCGGAGGAGGTTGGCTTTATGAGCCTAGCTAAGTGACGTCATGTTACGCCCAGCAATGTAATCGATCGTGAAGAAAAAGAACCTCTCTTTCTCCTTGGAGTTGCGTTAGGGCAGTGCATTTGGGACAGTGTGAGTCTTTAGCGTTGAGGCATTGTTGTACGTCGCAGCGATTGTCTACAATGTCTGCTGATTATCACATACATGTACTTAGAATGTTATTTCATAAAGTACGATTTTATTGAACTGGTATTGTGTTTATATGCCACGAATATAATCGCTGAACAAGTTGTCCCAAAATGCTCAACCGCATGAAGCCCTCATTTCTGCATCATCGAGTGAAATAGGGAGTGTTCCTGAGATGATTGGTTCCTTGAGATTTGCAATGAATCGAAATATTTCTAGCTCTTCACAAGAGCCCCAAAATAATTATTCAGGTCCTTGAATGTAAATGCAACTTGCTTCTCCCGTGTACTCTAGGTTGTTAGTTGCTCCAGTTGCTCCATCTGGGAGCACTCCAGAGTGCTCCCAGATGCTAAATTACCTGCTCCAAAGTGCTCCAAAATGGAAATTTTTGCTGCTCCAAAGTGCTCCAAAATGAAAATTTTGCTGCTCCAAAAATTGCTCCAAATCAGAAGACCTCGGTAGCATCACTGCTATCGTCTTTCGACGACATTTGCAGCGAAGCACGCAGATACGCGGCCAATTTTTTCCCTCGCAAGCTTCCATCTTCCCCTTCCTGCAGTTTTATAGCTGTCGTACGTGCGATACACTGACACCAGATCATGTGACACACTTTCCTATTACTCTAAGGCTTCCAGGTGGCGGAGTTTTGGACTTCATAGTAACTTTGTTCACGTGAAGGCTACACAGAATTCACTAATTACTAATCACCACGCTTATGAAACTAGGTTAGATTACCATCAGACATCACAAAGAAGCATATATATGTCTCTTGCGTTGAAGACTTAAACAACGTTCCGCGAAAATATGAAGGTGTACTAATTAAATTTACAATCAGCCATCGTTAAATCGGTATAGACGTTCGTTTGTGTGTCGTTGAAAGGAATTGATGTTGTGATTTACAAGCTCAAATTTATGTCAGTATGGAAAATAAGAAGAGATAGGTGTTTATTCGACGCTCAAAAACTTAATGACCTTTAGAAGTAAACTGGGTTTGTTAGCAATGCAAGTGATTCTCATTAAGAAAAGAGGCTTTCTCCAACGGCCGCTATTCTGAGCGCATGACGACGCGCTCTGCTACCACACGCAAACTATATATGCTTAGGGCGACCGAACTCTGAACCACATCGTAAATATTAATGGTTCTGAAGGATATGCTCGAACAACAAAAGGAACTGAAACGTTTTTATGGTCAGCTGCTGGTCCTCCAAGGATAGTAATAAATAATCTTACGCACGCTTGGTTTATTCACCCTTCGCTCTTTATCTAACACTCGCATTCGCGCTAGTTATTTGTTTGTATGAAGAACGCTGTGTTCCGCCGAAAGGCACATGCCACGTTCCTGACCTGAAGGTACCTTAGAATGCGGCGTTAAATAAGGGAAGCACACGCTAGATTGATGATGTATGGTGTTGCGGGGCATGTTAAGCCACCACAGGGCGCCAGTATCTCTTTCTTTTATTTATTTATTTTTTTCCTAAGAGTGCCGGCGTATAAAACGTGGACACCAGAAGAAGGAAAGGGAAACTGCAACGCATTTCGCGCCGTTGTGTTCGGATAAACTTTCGAGCCATTAATTTTAGGACACACGCTCAGGAGCGCTCGGCAATGCCAAATTCTGGCAATGCCGGCACACGCTCGGCTTTGCGAAATTAGCAAGTTGAACGTTGCTTCGTCTTCACGCAGTCACGATGTTTTCGTGCTTAAAGCGACGCTAAAGGGAAACAATGAATCGGTTTAGATTAGTAAAGTTTACTCTGAGAACTCTAATGTCGCTTGTTTCACTATAATAGGTTTATTAATACAAGAGAAAATCAAGTTCAGAGCTTCATTTTTTAAATTTCCCACTGAAATATTCACGAATGACGTCACGGAATTCAAAGTGCCCCCCTCAGAGGACATTGTACCTAATTTTCACCGATTAGAAACTACGTAGGACCTAGTAGGCGCCGTCAAAATATGTGACGTCACAGCGTATGGTGCAGAAACTTCAATGTGGCGTCACCACTTACATTTTCTTTTTCCGCGTTTTCTTTTCGCGCGTTTGGCGATTAGCCCGCAAATCTTCAATACTTTTCTCCAGGCGTTTAGCCAAATATTTCGAACAAATATTCTTCGCAGCTACACACACGATTATAACAGGTGCTCATAACTTTTATATGCCTTCATTTTATATAAAAACTTAAAGAAAGGCTAACCTTACTCTGAAACAACTTAAAACAAGCTTTCCGCTTCGGTGTTAGCGACTCATCAATATAGTGACCGGGAGTTTCTTAAGGTGCAACGATTGCTGCTACTATCGCAATTGCGAAACCATAGAAGCATACTCAGTATAAAAAAATTGGGACAGCTACGCACTAGTGGTGTGTAGATAGAAAACAGCGGAGCTGTTGGTCTTACCCTCCTCCTTTCCCTCCCGCTTACCCTCACTTCCCTTTCCTAACCCCTTGATATACTATACTATACAAGACTATGCTATGCTTCACCCTCACACCACTCATACACCACACTGCTCTCTCCCGCCCCCCTGCTATATATTACTATACATGGCTATGCTGTGCTTTACCCTCTCCCCGGCTCCTTTCCCTCCTCCCCACCTTCAAGTCACTCCTCATCCTCACTTCCCTTCCCCCCCACCCTTGCTATACTATGATATGCTTTCTTTCTCCGTCTTTCAGATTCTTTCTATCTCTTTCTTTGTGTCTCTCTCTAATATATATTTCTATTTTTAAAGACGATAGTCTTTCTTGGGATACTTCTTCGCAGAAATTTTGGTCTGTCTGTCTGTCTGTTTGTCGGCACGTCACACGATTCAAACTTTCACGATTTGCGGACCTGTGGTGACAAAGCGCGCGTAGCCCTGCTACTTCATGCTCGCGAGCGTTCAAACCAGTTCAAACGACATTAACGGGCACATCGGCACTTTACTGGTGGCTCATGGCACGTCGGCGATCCTTTCCCGGCGCCACATCATGCTTGAAGGAGCATGGTGTGGCGCCGGGATAGGGGGCGGTGCGCGTCGCTCGATTGGCAACTTCTGCGCAGTTTGATCATGAGAGCGCGGTCGCGAGGGCGAGCGCTATCTCTCGGCAGACACCAGTAGCCGACTCGTATACCTTTGTCCGTGCTTTCCTCTCACCATAGAGGCGATGCCGGCTTGTTGGTAAAGCTTCACTAGGTTTCTTTGTAGGGCACATAAAAGACAGGGCATATGTCCCACACAGACAGACAAGGTGCTACACAGGTAGCGCTCTGTGTGTAGACCGTGGTGTAGACACACAGGTGGCACAACACAGGTACATACAGGTAGGTAGACACACGGGTAGGTACATACAGGTAGGTAGACACACGGGTAGGTAGCACACAGGTCGATACACGCAGGTAGCACGCAGGTAGACACCCTTTGTGTCTTTGTGCGCCTACATTTGTCCTGTTTTTAATGTGCGCTGCAAGGAAACCTACTGCAGATGAGCTCTCACCGCTCACTTCTCCTTGAGATGACAGACAGCACGAAAACCGCTTCATTCACCGGAGCGGCTTTATCAGCTTACAGCAGTGCTTTGTAGTTTTGTAGAGTTCCACGCCATGGGATCGAAAAGAGCTAGCTGCTAGCCTTACCTCGTATAACATTCGAATTTTTTGCTATCCCATTCCCTGCGGGGTCCTTTCGGCAAAACCGTGATTTTTTTTTTAGTTTCTACTACGCAGAAGCCGTTACAAGAAATTCAGGACGCAGAGGCCGTTCTTTCGGACATTCGTCATAAAATAAGCACAGCTAAGTACTCCCAGCAGTAAACTTTTCAGGAAAAGGACAAAAAAAGAAAAAAAACGGACACAAAAATAAAACGGCGAAGCTTGCACTAAGCCGCGCAAGCCTTGAAATTGCGAAACTGGACGATTCTGAAGACTAATGTGATTGCTTGTAGGTTGTCTGCAGGCTTTGGCAAAATGGTGAGGGTTGTTTCTAGGTTTCTTCTAGGTCATTGCTAAGCTTTAGCTAAGTGATGCTAAGTTGTTTCTACATTGATGCTGAGCGGAGAGAGGTTCGAGTTAAACCACAGACAGTCACAGCAGAGGCGTAGGCAGAAATATTTTTCAGGGGGGGGGGGGAGGGCACCACCACTTTCATCTGAAGTGGGGGCCGGGTAGGCAGAAGTGGTAAGAGTATCATTTTGGTGCTATGTACGCCATGATTCCTTCTTTATTTCTTCCTTTCATTCTTTCGTTCTTTCCTTCTTTATTTCTTTCTTTCTCTCTTTCTTTCTTTCCTTCTTTCTTTATTTCTCTCTTTCTTTCTTTCTTTCCTTCTTTGTTTCTTTCCTTCTTTATTTCTTTCTTTCCTTGCTTCTTTCTTTCCTTCTTTCTTCCTTTCTTTCTTTTTTTTATTTCTTTCTTTCCTTGCTTCTTTCTTTCTGTCTTTCTTCCTTTCTTTCCTTCTTTATTTCTTTCTTTCCTTGCTTCTTTCTTTCTCTTTCTTTCTTTCCTTCTTTATTTCTTTCTTTCCTTGCTTCTTTCTTTCTCTCTTTCTTCCTTTCTTTCCTTCCTTTTTTTCCTTGCTTCTTTCTTTCTCTCTTCCTTCCTTTCTTTCCTTTTTTACTTCTTTCTTCTTTATTTCTTTCTTTCCTTGCTTCTTTCTCTCTTTCTTCCTCTCCTTCTTCCTTTCTTTCCTTCTTTATTTCTTTCGTTCCTTGCTTCTTTCTTCTTTTCTTTCCTTCTTTATTTCTTTCTTTCCTTGCTTCTTTCTTTCTATCTTTCTTCCTTTCTTTCCTCCTTTATTTCTTTCTTCCTTTCCTTCTTCCTTTCTTTCCTTCTTTATTTCTTTCGTTCCTTGCTTCTTTCTTCTTTTCTTTCCTTCTTTATTTCTTTCTTTCCTTGCTTCTTTCTTTCTATCTTTCTTCCTTTCTTTCCTCCTTTATTTCTTTCTTTCTCTTTCTTTCTTTCCTTCTTTCCTTCTTTATTTCTTTCTTTCCTTGCCTCTTTCTCTTTCTTTCTTTCCTTCTTTATTTCTTTCTTTCCTTCTTTCTTTCCTTGCTTCTTTCTTTCTCTCTTTCTTCCTTTCTTTCCATCTTTCTTTCTTTCCTTCTTTATTTCTATCTTTCCTTGCTTCTTTCTGTCTCTCTTTATTTCTTTCTTTCCTTCTTTCTTTTTTCCTTCTTTCTTCCTTTCTTTCCTTCTTTATTTTTTTTCTTTCCTTGCTTCTTTCTCTCTTTCTTCCTTCCTTTCTTTCCTTCTTTCTTTCTTTCTTTCCTTGCTTCTTTCTTTCTCTCTTTCTTCCTTTCTTTCCTGGCTTTTTTCTTTCTATTTCTTTCTTTCTTTCATTCTTTATTTCTTTCTTTCCTTCTTTCTTTTTTCCTTCTTTCTTCCTTGCTTTCCTTCTTTATTTCTTTCTTTCCTTGCTTCTTTCTTTCTCTTTCTTCCTTTCTTTCCTTCTTTATTTCTTTCTTTCCTTGCTTCTTTCTTTCTCTCTTTCTTCCTTTCTTTCCTTCTTTCTTTCTTTCTCTTTCTTTGTTTCTTTCCTTCTTTCTTTCTTTCCTTGCTTCTTTCTCTCTTTCTTCCTTTCCTTGCTTCTTTCTTTCTCTTTCTTTGTTTCTTTCCTTCTTTCTTTCTTTCCTTGCTTCTTTCTCTCTTTCTTCCTTTCTTTGCTTCTTTCTTCCTTTCTTTCCTTCTTTATTTCTTTCCTTGCTTCTTTCTTTCTCTCTTTCTTCCTTTCTTTCCTTCTTTCTTTCTTTCTCTCTTTCTTCCTTTCTTTATTTCTTTCTTTCTTGCTTTCCTTGTTTATTTCTTTCTTTCCTTGCTTCTTTCTTTCTCTTTCTTTCTCTTTCTTTCTTCCCTTCTTTATTTCTTTCCTTGCTTCTTGCTTTCTCTTTTTTTCTTTCCTTCTATATTTCTTCCTTTCCTTCTTTATTTCTTTCCTTCCTTCCTTCTTTCTTTCTTTCCTTCTTTCTTTCTTTCCTTGCTTATTTCTTTCTTTCCTTGCTTCTTTCTTTCTCTCGTTCTTCCTTTTTTTCTTTCTCTCTTTCTTCCTTTCTTTCCTTCTTTCTTCCTTTCTTTCCTTTTTTTATTTTTTTATTTCCTTGCTTCTCTTTCTCTTTTTCCTTTCTTTCCTTCTTTCTTTCTTTCCTTCTTTCTTCCTTTCGTTCCTTCTTTATTTCCTTATTTCCTTCCTTCTTTCTTTCTCTTTATTCCTTTCTTTCCTTCTTTCGTTCTTTCTTTTCTTCTTTATTTCTTTCTTTCCTTGCTTCTTTCTTTCTGTCTTTGTTTCTTTCCTTCTTTCTTTCCTTGCTTCTTTCTTCCTCTCTTTCTTCCCTTCTTTCTTTCTTTCCTTCTTTCTTCCTTTCTTTCCTTCTTTATTTCTTTCTTTCCTTCTTTCTTTCTTTCTTTCCTGCTTTATTTCTTTCCTTGCTTCTTTCCATCTTTCTTTCCTTCTTTCTTCCTTTCTTTCCTTCTTTACTTCTTTGTTTCCTTGCTTCTTTCTTCTTCTCTTTCTTCTTTTCTTTCCTTCTTTCTTTCTTTCTTTCTTTCAGAATTCTGGTTCATTGCTGGTACTGGTTCATAACTGAGGATACTTATGGCGCAAATTAAAAGCAGCTCTTCAAAAATCGTGCATTCATCTTGCGACAGCCAGAGTCGGAGCACAGCTCAGCCGGATAAAGGAAGGTGGATACCCTTCAGATTTGACATCCAGTGTGTGTCAGACCACCTTGAAGCAGATGACACGCCCAAAGACGATGCCCACAGAAGAAAGAAAGGAAGAAAAGACACCGGTGGAAGCGGTCCCATACATTCATGCTATATCACACAATCTAAAAAAAAAAGATAGGATCCCGTCATGGTGTCCGTGTCGCAATGTCAGCGCCGTGTAAACTTTCTGCTGTGTGCGCTATGATCAGCAGAAGGAAAAAGAGGATGTGTTCTACAAAGCATGCAAACGTTTTTACTGAGTGCGCATCTGGAGCTGTGTACCTCATTCCATTGAGCTGCGGAAAGGAGTATATAGGCCCAACCGGGCAGTGTTTCAACGACAGGGCCAGGCAACACCGCCTCAATGTAAAGAATGGATTTGGCAGCCTGATGGCAGCGCATTGCGAGGTGTGTGGATGCTAGCCGAAGTTCACGGAGGCGAAGTTTATAGGCAGAGCAAGGAAAAAAACGGAGAGAGAAGTAACAGAGGCCAATTACATAAGGCAAAGGGGCGATGCCTGCGTCAGCACGGCTTCACTATCCCTTCAAGATAAAGAGATCAGTTATCTCAGCAGCACGTTGCGGTTCTCTAGTTGATAAGAAAAAAAGTGATGCGCGCGTACTCATCTTGTGGTTTGGCTTGTGCTTTATCTTCTTTCCACTGTGGAATAAAATTAGTTGGAAGTTCGGCGCCCGTCCTATTCTTTTGTGTTACGTGTCCTCGTTTGATTTGCGCCATAAGTATCCTCAGTTATTCTTTCAGTCTTTCTTTCTTTCTTGTAGGTAACGGCCGTCACCGTAACGCAGTTTTCGGGCTGAATCGGCGTGACGCCTCGTGTACTTTCCAGCGTTCGTCAGCCTGTAGAACGGCCCACCGAAAGGACCATCAAGTGATCAAGGAAAGAAGGTTTAGTAATTCAATTTTTTCGAAGTCGGAATTTTCCTGAAATGTGCAGTTCATGATATCGACCTTACGCGTTGTCAAGCAGGTCGCTTTTAGTCCGACAACAGGAAACGTTTCAATGAAGCGCCCATAGCAACTGTTCTCTCGATGTTGTGTTTTTTTTTTTTTTCATTGTTGGTGGAACGCATTCTTGTGCTTCAGTTCACTTGACATTAGGTAAGCAAGGGCGCATGGCCTAGTACTCAAGGCATTCGCTATCAGACCGGCGGACCCGCGTCCAAATCCCAGACCCGAAAATAAAGTTTATTTTATTTATTACTTCTTTGGTGCGCGCCAGCTCTGGGCGAAAAGGGTTTTTTGGAACACCATCACCAGCTGCGCGGGTCAGTCAATACAAGCTTTGTTTGAAAACTGATATTATTTCACGATCAAGACGTGGAGCGACCTAGGAGATCGGCGATGTATACGTATTTAATTTGTGCCACACACCTATATGCCACTCTGCATCACTGAATACAAATTGGCTGCGTGAGTTCAGGCGTAGTATAGGTTTACACCCGCCACACACTGACAAACTTAACTCCTTTCGAATAAATACCCTTTTCTTTCACTATTACCGATTGGAGACCGAGCCTCAAACAACCGCTAGAAGAATACAACTGTATATGGCGCTCACCATATCACCACACTACCCTGCCTTCCTAAAACAGTATACAGCTTGAACCAACGTGTCTACCTGCCCTCCGTGAGCTCGACAGGGCGAGCAGCAAGCACATTACCGAACTTCTGTTCACACCAAGCCTAACACTATACAAATTCTTTCACAGTGTGGCATCTACGCAGTACTCTTTCATGCCACCTGGCAATGACTCCGCAAAACCACTCCACCCTACATCCTGCCCCCCCCACACCCAAGTAGTAGGGAGCCTAGATGGATGGGAATCTCGGCAACTTGAACTGAATCCTGTACGCGGGGGGTGTGTGGGCCTTCTACATTGTAAACACGCCTTAAATATATTTTATGTATAACGTATTGCAGAATTTTTTTAATTGAACTGAACGAATAAACTATGCTCAGCCTTTTCAAAAGTACTCGTTGTATGGGGTTTCCAGATGTGCCCGATGTGTCAAGTGTGCGTCATGAAGGCTCTGTATAATGAAGACGTATACGTCCTTTTTAGCATTTCAACTTATCTTATCGTCAGTACAGCAAAAACCTCATCAGGAGCGCATCACAGACTGCAGAGAAACATGCTCAGTGGTTTCAATGCTCGGCTGCTGACCCGAAAGACGCGGGTTAAATCCCCGCCGCGGCGGCCGAATTTTGATGAGGAGTGAAAACCTGCAGGCCCTTATGCTGTGCGATGTCAGTGGACGTTAAGGAACCCCACGCAGTTGCAGTTATCAGGAGCCCTCCAATACGGCGTCTCTCATGCCTGAGTCACTTGGGAACGTTAAGCCCTATAATCCAACCAAAGAAACGGGACATCTCCTACGTAGCTAAAGAGGCGCGACGTCATGTTAAGGCATTTTTCTCGCTCTCTAGCATTCCCTGCAAAATCCACATAGTCTTTTTTTGTGTATTCAAATGGGCCCTTACTTAAGTATTGCCGTGCCGTTTTTATGCAATAGCTCTATTTTTTCCTCACTTCTAGCATGTCCAAGCCCCCCTTAGTTATGTCATTCAGGAGTTTCTACCGAAAAAAAAAAGAAAAAAAGGAGTACGGTGACAGCGCAGAGCGCTACAATTGAAAATTTTGTTAATATCTAAAAGAAATGCGAATGAAGCTTCTTTCAAGGAAATTGTACAATACGCGCCCGTTTCGATAGTGCTATAGAAACACCGACGTGCACAAATAATGAATTTTCATTTCTACTCGGTTTAACAGCTTCCTAGGAACGTTGTGCTTCGTGCTTACTTGGGGCATGATCTAATAATATCTAGCTATTTAACTATTCATTTGAACTGTTTCTCTTTGTTTGCATCTCACACAGTTTTGTTCTGATTCGTAAATACCAGCTAGAATTGTTGTTCGAGTTTATCGGAACCACACGCATACGTTTCAACATCTCATTCGCAATTGACGTTGAATTCAGAAAGATTGAGGAAACTCTTTACTGGAAAGCAGAATTGTTAGTCATTATAGTATGTTCTGTTACATGCTACTCTGCAGGTAAAATGGTTCGTAGTTGAAGAAGGCCGTAAGTGAATGTAAGCGGAAGATTGCGTAAAAAGTACAGGTCTCACTCACTCACTCACTCACTCACTCACTCACTCACTCACTCACTCACTCACTCACTCACTCACTCACTCACTCACTCACTCACTCACTCACTCACAGTCACTCACTCACTCACTCACAGTCACTCACTCACTCACTCACACTCACTCACTCACTCACGTTTCATTAATGGAAGGTTCGCAGCCTATGCAGAAAATGTGCAGTTTTACATATCAGAATAAAAAGTACAGGGCGTTGCATTGCTTCTATGGGCAAGACCAGCGATCGAGCAATCGTAATCACTATAACAATAGCTTAAACCTCCACGTCGTACCAAGACACCTACTTTGTTTTCAATTTATAAAACATAAAATTAAATTATGAGCTTTAACGTCTTTAAACTGCAGCGTAGGATAGCCATAGTGGAGAGTTGCCAGTTAAATTGGAACACTCTAAAGCCTCTTTAACGAGCACCAAAGCAAACTCCCTGGCTTCTCTCATCCGTGGAAATGCGGCCACCCGCCACGGTGGTCTTGTGGTTATGGTGCTCGACTGCTGAACCGCCGGTCGCGGGATCGAATCGCGGCAAAATGGAGGCAAGAATGTCTGTGTGCTTAGATTTAGGTACACGTTAAAGAACCCCGGGTGGTCTAAATTCCCGAAGACCTCCGCTACGGCGTTTGTCATAATCATATCGTGGTTTTCGGACGTTAACCCTCAACGACTATTATTATTATTATTATTATTATTATTATTATTATTATTATTATTATTATTATTATTATTATTATTATGTCAGTGTGGCTGCCACGGTTGGGAATCGCGTCCAACAACAATAAAAAAATCGATAGTTGCTTAGCCTCTGCGGAGCATGTTCTCAAATACAGCAATGATGGCTTTGCTCTAATAAAACTAGACAAATGGGGCAATAGGAGCTGGTATTTTTTACCGTTTTTTTATCACACAAGATGTAGTCATAAAACGAGAAGGAGTGTCAATAAAGTTTTTCAATTCATTCATCTATAAATGCAGAAATAAAAGCTGAGAGGTTTCATGAATTGTATACTCAAGTAACTGCTGGTTCATTCTATTTTGGCCCCCCATACTACCGCAACGCCTATCAATTATTAGTGTGTAGTTCCGCTGAAGCCTATAGGAAATGGACACACCTGGGTCAAATCCGTAGCTTCTCTTCCGGCAGATACGATGATGTTCACGCATAAAATGGGGAAGCGATGACATTTTCCGAAAGTTTCAGCTATAAAATGTGATATTATAATTTTGTCGAGGTGTTTATACCGTGTGTTGTAACTTGAGATAAATGCAAGGAAATGTATCTAACTGCGACACGAAAGTACCAAACCTCTGTTTCACTTTTCTTTTTTCACTCAAAGCTGTAAGGCAGCGCCTTGGCGTACGAATGGCTGGGCGTTTATTTGCGCCAGCAATTAACGCCGCTCGTGTGCAGTGCGTCACAAAGCAATTGCGGTGATGTAATTCTCGGTCACTCGCCGTGCAACGTTAACTGCGTCCGCGGGCTTCCTGGTTTGCTGGTTTTGGCAGTCTTGGAGATCTGTAGAAGGGAGATCGACGAAGGCAGCCCACATAGTTCGCACGTCATAGTCATAAACTTTACGGCCTGTCGTTTGGGCAATAAAGGGCTGTGTCTATGGCTGACAAGGAGTGGAGAAAGGGGTGAACGGTGAGGTAATTTTCCCAAGCCGTGGTATATGCGTGTTCCTTCCTTTTTTTATATTGAAGTGGGCATGGAGCTCGTGTCAGAGACCACGTGCGCCTTCCTCGACTACAGCGAAGCATTGGTTGCGATATAGGACGACCCTTAAACATTTATTTATGATATTTTATTGTCTCCCTTTATCTTTCTTTTTTTTTTCTGACCTAAAAGGGAGGATTGCGAGAGTATAAAGAGTGGTTATATCATGAAGGGCTGAAGCAATCGGCGGCAATTTGGCTTACAGATAGACCCTCCTTTTAATTATCGCAGCACGACATATTTACGAACGAGCAGTCATTAGAAAAAATGTGATTTATCGGCCATGTTCAGCACTCTAAGCAACACGGGGACTATACGAGGGGTAACGTGATGTATGCTAAACGACTTCAGAATTTACAGTGATTAGGTAAGATTTTGAAGTGCGGATCAAATTCCAAGGATGCACTTGCGACATATCATTCATGTTCCGAGAGTGTGAATTTGTACCATTCTTTATTTTTTTCCCTCTAGTGCGACATTGAATTGTCGACATGATTATTGGTCCTATTTTTGTCGATATTCGCACATTGTTTTTTTTTTTGCATCAAGGAAATTTTGTCGTGGAACAGTCACTGTGGCCACAGTGATGGCAGCACGACGAAAATTGCCCCCCCCCCCCCCCCCTTGCGCAAGCCTAAGACTGTCGCTTATATACAGATGAATTTTAGTAGAAAAAAACAAATGCTTTGGACCTCTCCATGCTCTTTACCTGATAAAACTAACATTCCCCGAGAATTAAGAGAGAGCGAGAGATTTATTTGTAGAAAGGCTGAGAGGTCGGCCTGAGCTATAGATAGCTCTGACCGGCTACTCTGTACCGGAGAAGGTACAGAGAAGCCGGACTTTAATAAAATGATTCATTAATGAGGATGATAATGTACATATATAGAGGTCCGTCACGTTCGGGCAACTTTACAGTCGTGTGTCAAGCCAAGTGTCTTGAAGGAAAACTACAGCTGCTCTGATAACCACCACTAGGCTTTTGGCGTTGTTATGATCGGCCTTCAAGACTTGGCCCCACTTGGACTCTAGAAATGATTTTGGTGGCGTGTGCCCTGATTTATTCCGGGTCAACGTTCCCCGAAGTGCACCTGATGCGGCGACAAAACGGCGTTCTTGTTCTGAACCGCTCATCAAGGCTGTTAGCGCCCCTCATCAAGCGCCTTGTGCATATCCAGCTGAGTTTCATGGTTTTATGGCCTGGAAGGAAGCTGTTTGCAGTCGAGGTTGCTGGGAAGAGGCGGTCACCTGTGCACTGCTTTTGTCCAACGTTTTACAGTGAAAGCTGTAATGAGATCACAGCAAGGGTCGTTTCTGCGCCGTAGTTGCCCGCCGACGCCACCACCACCGGTGTCCGTAACCACTATCGCGCGAAATACAAAAAAAAAACTAACAAATAAAAAATACCCACGACAGCATGGGAATCGAACCCGGGGTGCTCTGCGTGGCAGCCCAGCACTCTAACGCTGAGCTACGACGGTGCTTGAAACAGCGTCGAAAACTGACCCTACACTGTAAAAGAAAATTACTCCCAGGTGGGAGTAAAACGCCTGTCCTCTAGCGACCCCCCCTGTTCGGAGTAATTTTTCCTCCGGACCTCCGGAGCAAAGTTCTTACTCCGGCTGGCCGGAGCAATTGCGTGGCACAGCCGGAGTACTTTTCATTGATATTTCACTCCGGCCGACCGGAGTGATTGCGTGACGCCGCCGGAGCACTTTTTTACCGGCATTTTGCTCCGGCTGGCCGGAGCAATTGCGTGGCACAGCCGGAGTACTTTTCATTGATATTTCACTCCGGCCGACCGGAGTGATTGCGTGGCGCCGCCGGAGCACTTTTTACCAGCAGTTTGCTCCGGCTGGCCGGAGGGAATGCGGGGCACCTCCGGAGTATTTTTCGCTGCTTTTTCACTCCGGCTATCCGAAATTTTCGCGCGGCACCTCCGGAGTATTTTACGAATGTCCTTACTTCGTCCGGACGGAATTGCAGTGCGATGGATCACGAGTATTCTTTTTTAATTCCTTGCTCCGCTGTTTGTTTATTCTATGCTGATCGTGTAACGCATTGGTTAGATGAAGGAATTCTCATGCAAACACTGCAGAGTTACTGTGTATTTTTTCCACAGAGCTCTAGCAGATGAAATTCAGGAGAACACTTGAGTTCTTATTACTTGATTTATTCAAAATATGCTGCAGTTTGTGGCTGATGACCCACCATTTGGGGAAAAAAAAGAAGAAACAAATATACAAGAAGCCACCAAAAAAGAACAGAAGAAGACAGATCACATGAAATCAGCTGCACTCAAGTTTTAAGCGCAGCACGTTGAAATGAAGTCCAGAATGCCGTAAAACGATGCACAACAAACGAAGAAAGCGTAGCCGCCGGGAACAATCTCCGAAGGACCATCCATCACATTCATTGACGACGCAAGGGTTCAGCTGATTGTTTCCTGCATAATTTATCAAAACATAATACATGAGAACTGCAAATCATGCCAGAGGCACGAAAACTGAGGACACTGAAGCCGCGGGTACTGATTAATTCCCATACTGTCTGCCTGTCCTTGAGAACACCCAGGTTCTTAAACGGACCACACAAAAAAGACAGGACGAGTGCTCAATATCAAGAAGCATATCACATGCACACCGGTGTCAGCCAGCCGCTCCATGATAAAAACACACCTCCGTGCCGCGGAGAAAGTTCAAAACGGGCGAAAAATTTCCATACATTTCTAAATCCATACCTGTACTTCTGCTGACAGATTCAAAAGCATTATTTTTTTCACTAAAATGAGCGACTTTTGGTACTCTCGAAGACAGCATCAGGGATACCTCTCCCGATTAACTTGCTAATTTTCTAAAATATTATAGCTGCATGATTATTACAGTCGCGTTTTAGTATGTGCTCATCGTCCTACTTCCAGCATATTCGGCTACAGTTTGTATACTTGCGGCCGGTTCTTAAGAAAAACGTACCTTCATTCTGCTTTGCAAAAGAGTCTTCGAGAGAAGTTCGCGTTGTATTTCTTTCTTTGTTTTTTAATTTGCAGCGCCCGCTTTGTCGTGAAACTTATCGTAATGAACATTTTTCAAAATAGTTATTGCATGAGCATGTATCGTTTCCAAACGAACAGGCTCGAGCACAACATAAAGTTTACTCTTACTTAACAAAAAAAAAGTCACAGTTTCACCGCAAGGGTGAAGCAATGAATGCGATAGCAAAAAATTGTAATGTTATACGAAGTGAGGCTGGCAGCTAACTCTTTTTGGATCCGATCTCACGCAACTCTAGAAAACGCTTGTTTAAGAGAATTCTCTTCGCGTTGAAAGCGCAGCACGTAGAAGGGTACGCCGGCCCGGCCGCCGAGAAGGGGGAGATGAGAAGGGGAGATAAAGCGCGCGCCCGCGGGCACGCTTGTTTAAGAGAATTCTCTTGGCGTTGAAAGCGCAGCACGTAGAAGGGTACGCCGGCCCGGCCGCCGAGAAGGGGAGATGAGAAGGGGAGATAAAGCGCGCGCCCGCGCCCGCGCTGCTAAAATCGAACGTCGCCCCCCCCCCCCCCCGCCCGCTGTCGGCCGCCGAGAAGGGGAGATAACGCGCGCGCCCCCGCTCGTAAATTCGAAGGTCGCTCGAGGGACCCCCCCCCCCCCCCTCGCGTCTTTTCACGCTCACGAACGACGGGCGGGCCCGGTTATATATATACATATACATATACGGCAAATGACGCCGACGCCGACGGCGAAAACCAGCCGCGAGTGTCCATATAATTGCTATCGCAATAATAAATTAGCAATCAAAATACAAGCATTACGCCAACTATGCCAATTGCATCATCAGTATAGTACACTGACAGAAATGAGGGGAGGTGGACCAGTTTACTCAACACACAGGTCCGTGAAGACGTCCGGCAGAAGGCCACGGAAGGTGATGCACGCCGAGGTGTCACGACGTGTGCACCAGGATTCGAGGAATTTTTTTCCTTCTTCTGTTGACAGGCCAGCATGGTTGCATCGTCCAGGTCAATGCTATGTCTCGTCTTCGCGCACTGTTCGTCAGTGAAAGATAGAAAGAAGTGTTTTATTCTCAGAGAGATATGGGACATGAAGGCGAACATTTCGACAGTTTTACCCGTTTGGTCGGGGAAATTCAACTCACCGCTTCCCCCCTCCTCAAACAAACAAAAAAAAAAAAAAAGACTGCATTCACGGCCATGGCAGCAGGGCTGAACACAGAAAAAAAAATGCAGCAGCGCGATAGTTCTCTCTCCCATCAACACAGAAAAGACAGCCAGTTTCTCAAGAAGGTGCCCTCTTTTCTGTTTTTTTTTCTTTCTCTACCATACCCCTTCGCCCAACGACGGTGAGCGGTGCTCTCAAATGGGTTGCAGTTAGGTTGCAGAAATAAGCGTGAAACAACCTCCCCATCCAGACAAACATCGCGCGCCCCACAACACGTTCTGCAAAGCAACCCCACCTTCCTTTCGCATTCCTAGTCGCTGGTCTCGTCAGCCCCTTTCCCCCCTCTTTTGTCATGAAAGCACCATGTCCGCCGAAGGGTGAATTATACTTCTAGATTAATATCTCAGATACCATCAATACAATCAAAATAATTTTTTCACCAATATGTGTACGTATATGCGTTCTAAAAGTCTGTACCGAACACATTTCCCAAGCCCAATTCGCTAAATTTATAATGAATTAACGCTGATTTCAGTTATTCCTGTTTTATTAATTCAGTTTACATGATAAATCAAAATAATTTATACGTAATGAGAGGCCTCCACTTGGCGTTTATTAATATGGAAAGCGACAAATATTACCGTTTATGTATACTGATCAGACCAAAATATCTTTTAACGAATTAGGTTTACTTATAAAAATTAATAACCTTTTATCGAATCAACCCACAACTATGATGTTTTTTTATGAATGCATATCTACAGAGAGTCGATCAGCGCTCCAAATATTACAGTGGTGTGTTTAAAATTACCGTAGTTATTCATATTAAGAAAGAAAAGCACGTGTTCCAAACAACGCATTTTCAATATTTCCACTGAATTTTTTACTGCCATCTTGCAAAGCTAGCCTAGTCTTGATAACCTACTTGGTTATCAACACAAAATTGCTCAATTTTAGCACTTTTTGAAAAGAATAACATAGAGAATTCAAGAAGAGCTTACTCACCAGTTTTGCGCCGCACCAGCGACCGCCGCATCGTTCGCCACTCGCGAGATCACAATGTGTCGTTCGTTGCACAAAACCATCACACGATTAAGGTTCCCGCAACTCCCTTCTGTCGATGACAACCTTCGTTGATGCTTGTAGTCGCTTGTGATGTCCACAAGGTGCACAGAACGATTTCCTTTTCCCGAACGCGGGCGAAGAAATCGCGCAATCCTCGCTGCACTTCGATTCGGGTGGCTTGACCTGCGACATGTTGGTTTGTGGGGACCGGTCGCCCGGGGAGGCTGTCTACGTCATTTCTAGCAAGTTTCAGCAAGTTGCGTTCCTCCTTTCCTGGTCGTTGACCTTTTTGCCTGTGGTGGTTGTGGTTCGAAGAAGGAAAATGCGCCTAATTTCTGCAGCCCGGTCGGGAGCACGGCGCAGCGCCTATTTTTTTTTTTTGCCAGTGAAGGCATCCCAACACCACAAAAGCTTTTTCAAACGTTACTGCGGGGTTGTCCAGCCTCATTGTTGCCTCTCAGCCTACGCATTGTTAACGAGACGCCTGTCGTGCGGGGGGGACGCTTTGTCACTGGAAAGGAGGAGCTGCACCCGCACCTCGCCGGGGTATTTGCGGGGCATCCACGGAGCATAAGTGATGCGCCGGAGCACTTACGGAGAAACCACCGGTTAAAAATCAGGGAAGTCGTCCCGCTTCCCTCTGTCCATCGCCCACCGAAGTAAAAGGGTGGAAAACGAATGTATATGCTCCGGAGCATTCCGGTTTGAGTGAGGCTACCGGAGCTGAGAGGGAGCATCATCCCCCGAAACCCCGCGGCTGGGTATGTTTTCGTTTACAGTGTATGAAGCTTCATGTCGGGTAAGGAACCGCGTTAACATGTGTAATAAAGCGTTTTAGAACAGTAAAGTAACAACCAAGAGTCACATAATGCGAATTGCGTAATGAGTGGGTCGTTCAATGCTCCAAACCATTACAAAAGCCTGAGGCATAATTCTTCATCGTCGCCAGCCACAGCATAACAAGTGCACATAATGCGTTACAAGTGTGTAGCGGGTACCGCGCTTTTCCGAAAAATGACGAATAATAGCATAGTGGACGCTTCCCCACTACACAAAAATTATGATGATTTATGGCGTAGTGGGTACCATGCAAGTGTGTTTGTAGTAGTTGCCCCAAGAGTTTAAAAAACGCTCTAGAAAGTCCGCTCTTCCAGCTTTCGCTGTGACTGTGCTGCGCAATCCGCGCAGGCCTGGCCGTTTTAAACGCGAAGCATTTCTTAGCGAACTTCGGCGACTTTGAGCGTATCTATCTATCTATCTATCTATCTATCTATCTATCTATCTATCTATCTATCTATCTATCTATCTATCTATCTATCTATCTATCTATCTATCTATCTATCTATCTATCTATCTATCTAGCCGCCAACGATTTTGTGCTCTCCTGACCGTATCGTTAATTGGATTTCTACCAAAATTGGTACAGCATAACATGACTGTACGACCAACATGAATGACTGGTCATATCATGAAAATCATGATTAACTTGTCATGAAGGGTATGATTTACACGCCATGATCATAGTGCTCCTGCGGCTGTTTCCTTAACTTTATACGCGTATATCCAAAAATTGGTATGATGAGACATTTCTGCATGACCAACATAAATGACACGTGCTAATATGAAAATCATGACTTGCATGTCATTGCACAACATGATTTACATGCCACGTGCACTGACGGTCGTTTCGCTACCATGATATACAACAAATTTGGTATTGCATGACGTTACTGTATGGAAGAACATAAATGACAACTGGTAATATGGAAATCATGACATGTCATGTGCAACACGACTTGCATGCCACGCTCATGGCGCGCTCGTAGCCGTTTCACTAGATTGATATACACTAAAAGTGGTATTGCGTGACGTGACTGTATGATTGACGAACATAAATGAAAAGTGATCATATGGAAATCATGACCTGTCATGTGCAACGTAACTTGCATGCAACGCTCATGGCACGCTCGCGGCCGTTTCGCTAGCTTGATATATACCAAGTTTGCTATGGTGTGACGTGACTGTATGACAAACATAAATGACCAATGGTAATATGGAAATCATGAGATGTCATGTGCAACATGACTTGCATGCCACGCTCATGACGCCCTCGTGGCCGTTTCGCTAGCTTGATATACACCAAAACTGGTATTGCGTGACGTGACTGTATGACGAACATAAGTGGCAGGTGGTAATCTGGAAATCATCACATGTCATGTGTAACATGACTTGCATGCCACGCTCGAGGCGTTTTGCTAGCTTGATATGCACCAGTTTTGGTATTACGTGACGTGACTGTATGACGAACATAAATGACAAGTCGTGATATGGAAATCATGACATGTCATGTGCGACACGACTTGCATGCCACGCTCATGGCGCGCTCGTATCGTAGTCGTTTCGCTAGATTTATATAGGCCAAAATTGGTATTGCGTGACGTGACTGTATAACGAACATAAGTGGCAGTTGGCAACGTGAAAATCATGGCATGCATGTCATCTACAATGGTATTTACATGCCACGCTCATGGTGAGCTTGCGTCCAGTTACACCACAATTGGTATTGCACGACGTGACTGTATACACACATAAATAACAGGCCATAACATGTAAATCATGACACGTATGTTATGTACAGCTTGATTTGCTCCTTGCTGGCTACTTTGCATTGCATCGATTCCCACAGTGCGTGGGATCTGCGGGTTTTTCTTTTTGCGAGATGCACGGGACGCCATGATACTTCATCAGGCAGCTTTCTCTCACTCTGCGGTTCTTTCATGGCTTTGCGACCAGGCCGTAAGCTAGCAGTCAGCGGGTGCCGCTATCGAGGAATCAAGACTGCACCTGACTGCAGGGCCAGTTTTCTGGAATGTGTGACGCCTCGAACGTGTCATTGTGCTGTGCAGTGCCGTATTGTGTCTTGTGTTCTCCTCCCAACGCAGCCGAACGAGCTGGGCTCACCGCTTCCTCCTTTCCTGGGTTGGGAAGGAGGCGGTGCTTGACCTTTCCTCTTTGGGAACGGAGATGAAGGAGACTTCTTGATTGGACTGTCCTGGACTCAATGGTTTTTCCCCAACAGGAAATCTGGGGAGTACCAAGGCCTTATAACGCGAGCATCGAAACGCTGCAAAGCCCGCTACCATTAGATATGTAAAAGCACTCTACCATCAGTAATGTAAAACCCCCCTACCATTAGTCATGTAAATAAACGTTCCGGTTACCAGCTACGGCTCCTCTGCTTACTGGTCCCTGAGGCCTGGCTGGCTCCGGTCCTATGGGCAGACTTCCGACCATATCATCGTCACATCAAGGGCCCAACAAAATCTGAACTGATAATTGTCTGTTATCAGCTCGTGCAATAGAGGAAATCACTTTCCATAGTTCCCGTGTGTACGCTGGACAGTTACAAACTATATGTCCAAATTTCATTGGCATTTCACAGTGATCACAATTGCGACCAGTGACTCTGAACCCGTTGATATGTGCGTAACGCCTCGATGATGCAGCGCCAAATCAAAACCGGTGCATCATGCTATAGATTTATTTTATTTTTTATTTGTTCATACAAGTACTTGCACCGCCATGAGGGCATTATTGAAGGGGGGGTGGGCAACCCGAAAAGCAATATTGACCAAATAAAATTCATGTATACACACATAGAAAGGTGAAAGTATTAGCTCATTACAAAGCATAGGATACAACACGGAAAAGTGGCAACACATACAGACGAAAGTGTTTCGTTTTTGTTTGTGAGGCTTGCAGAACCTCACTGAATACAAACGCAGGAAACGCGTCCGCTCTGTTACGTTATACCGCAACCACTCGTGACAAGGAAGTGACGGAATTTGAATAAAGGCGCGTCAAAGCAGAATCTATAAATGAAAATTGGCACTCTGTCTGAAATACCCAAGTAGACCGCTTATTCTATACGTCCGATCTGTGGTGCCTATTTTTTTTATTTATTGATTTATTTATTTTACATACTGCAGCCCTGTGAGAGGGCTATTGCAGGAGTGGGGTTATACAATGCAAAAAATAATAGAACAGACAAAAAACATGCAACAGAAATCATAAGAAAAACCATTAGCAACAATAGAGTAATGAAGTTTCTGTTATACATAATCATTTTCAACAACCTTAGCCACAAAACAACCAGCGGGAATGAACGAATGTCGCCAGGTATAGAATTCCATAATTCTATAGTTCGGGGAAAAAAACTATATATAAATGTATCAGTGCGTGCAAAAAATGTAGCGAGATTAAGTTCGTGGAACTTTCGCGTAGAGGAAGGTTTGGCAAAGGATAGACAAGCTGTGTTTGAAATGCGATATGTCTTGTTGAATAAGTTGTGCAAAAATTTTAATGACTCACGTCACGACGTACCGAGAGAGGTTCTAGCTTTAGTTCATGCAAAGATGACGAGGGTGAGAAGTAGCGGTCGTACCTGCGGAAATTGAGACACACAGCGTTCTTTTGAATTGCTTCCAGTTTGAATATATCGCATTATCTATAAGGTGACCAGACCGTGGAGGCATAATCAATGATGGTGTGAACAAGAGATTTATACATTAGAAGTTTTATATGGAGGCATAATGAATGATGGGGTGAACAAGAGATTTATACATTAGAAGATTTATATCCATGGAAGCATTCTGCATTGTTCGACGTAGATACCCTAGCTGTTTTAAGGCTTTAGAACATGTTAAGTCAATGTGAGTAGACCATGAAAGATCATGAGTAAATGTGACACCAAGATACTTATACTGCATAACCCTGGTTAAAGAGGAACCGTTGAAAGAGTATGTTGCCATAACCGGCTTTACTTTTTTGGTAAATGACAAAACCACAGTTTTTTTTTAAATTAAAATTCATTTTCCACTTCTGGCACCAAACACAAAAGGAGTTAAAAGAATCGTTCAAGCGCTTCTGGTCAGCTGCGGAAACAATCACGTCATATAAAGCGCAGTCGTCTGTGTAAAGGAGAATGTTCGAGGAGACATTTTCTGGCAGATTATTAATGTAGATTAAAAAGTCACAGTTTCACCGCAAGGGTGAAGCAATGGATGCGATAGCAACAAATTGTAATGTTATACGAAGTGAGGCTGGAAGCTAACACTTTTGGATCCAATCTCACGCAACTTTAGAAAACGCTGGTTTAAAGAATACGGCCGCTCCAGGGACATTCTTCACACCACATTCTCTTCGCGTTGAGAGCGCAGCAAGTAGAAGGGTATACCGGCCGCCCGCTGTCGGCTGCGAAGATGGGAGACAACGACGACCGCGCTCGTAAAATTGAAGGTCGCTCGAGGGAACCCCCCCCCCCCCCTCGCGTCTTTTCAAGCTCGTGAACGGCGGGCGGGGCCGGTCGAACAGTTGGGGGGGATCTTATCGCATGCGCCTAGGAGCGACGGAGATGGGCCGGCTCGTTTGTTCTCCGCTTCAGCCGCGTTCATCGCTCCCGCTCGCGCGCTATTACCCGCTGTTAGAACGCACGATGCGCAGGGGGCTCTTATCAATTTGGACTTCATACGCGACATGACGGCGACGGCGAAAACCCGTTGAGACTGTCCATATAATTGCTATCGCAATAAAAATAGTAAGGGGACCAGGACAGACCCTTGTGGAACCCCAGAACCTACCTCTAGAACTGCTGACTTTGTGGAACTGAAGTCGACAAACTGAGAGTCATTATGAAGAAAACTAGCAATCCAATCGACCAGACGTGAATGTTTCAGGATGATGTGTAGCTTATGCAAAAGATGAGAATGCAGTACCGTGTCAAAGGCCTTGGAGAAATCAATAAAAAGTGCGTCGATTTGATCGCCCTGGTCTAAATGATAAGCAATTGTCGTGAGTGAATTCGGTTAGTTGTGAGATGGTGCTGAAACCACTTCTGAAGCCGTGCTGAGCATTAGTCAGAATATGGTTTGACTCAAGGAAATCCATTATGTGTTTGCAGATTATATGATCCAACATTTTGCATGAATAGGGAGTTAAAGATAAATTGGTCTATAATTACTTATGTCAGTCTTGCTCCCTGATTTATACAGAGGTATTACTCTTGCAAGCTTCCAAGATGAAGGAACGGTACTAGTTTCCAAAGATTTCTTAAACACAATAGCAAGGTAACGCGATGTCCATTGGGAATAACGCCGTAAAAAAGAGTTCGGAACATCATCTGAACCACAAGACTTTTTTTACGTCTAGTTTTAAAATCAGATTGAGAACACCATTAACACTAATTGTAATGTCTTCCAATGGCATGATTTGAATTAATATCAAAAACCGGATATCACTGGGAATCACGCGCTTAGACAGAATGTAAATATTCGTTGAATGCATTCGATATGCGCACAGGGGTCATTTACACTTTCACCGTTTATTGTAAATGAAGACGCAGAATCAGTAACGTGCATGACTGAACGCCGAAATTTTCGCGGGTTATTTCTTAGCAGCGCCGATACCTCGACACCATAAAAAAAATGCCCCCCACCTCCCCGAAGGGAATCGTGAGGACATGCGAATGCATTTCGCGCGCGCTTCACTCCATTTATATATGGTGGTTGTGGTTCGAAGAAGGAAAAAGGCGCCTAATTTCTGCAGCCCGGTCGGGAGCACGGCGCAGCGCCTGTTTTTTTTATCGCGGGAGCTCCGCCGAGCTTCCGCGATGCGAGCGCTCTCACACACCAGAGCGCGCTCCTCCTCTCCACTCACTCTCCGCTACTCCGCCCGCACCACCTGCTGCGGTTGCTAGGGGCGAGGATAAGCGCGCGCGCCCGCAGCTGTTGCTATGGGAAGAGGGAGTGAGAGCGGAGAGATAACACCTGCCGGCGCGCGGACACCTCCTCAACCTGTCCTCCTCCCCGCGGACAACGCCGGACAACGCCAACGCCGGATGCCTGACATAGCCGGACTAAGAAATGCATTCGCATTTAAAAGTCCCTGGCGAGCTTTGTGTTCTGCTTAAGTTCCTCCTTGGCGGACGTCAATCTGGCATTGGCATTGGGGTCATCACTGCATTTAGAGCGCCTGAGACGCCTAGCTCGGCGAGATAACTGCAATATCTCTCTGTTCATTCAAGGAATGGCGCGATCTCATTTTTTTTGTTTTTAATGGGAACAAAGCGATTAATACATGAATCTTCTTTCTTGAACTGTAAACAGGCGCAAAAAAAAAACAATCTATTTCTCCTGTCCTGTAGAAGAAGCGCTGCAGTGGCTGTATTCGCAACTTTCAGCGACAATAGGGGGGTGCCACCATGAATCCAATATGGCTGTCCATGTCGTGATACGTCACTGCACGGACCGCACGGACAGATTGCCGCGTGCGCTTCCTCTAAGTGCACCCGCTTGTCGACTCGCTTCATTAGCCATGACATTGACGTTCCCGTTGAGGAAGCAGCTAACGCTCGAGTGCATAATGTCGCATTTCGAAGCCGCGACAGCCTCATAGAAGGCGATGAAGCGCTCAATGCGGAGCACGTTTTATGCTTCGGCTTGAAGACCGCTACAGAGACTTCGTGCGTTGTTCAGGGATTGTGCTTGCAAACCACGCACGTACGGAGTGATCCCCACGAAGCGTGGTTTGAACTTAAGGATAACGGAACCATTAAGGTGAGCATGTGTGCCTTTCAGTTGTGCTACTTGTAGCAGGTGTAGTGACGAAGAGTGCCACTGGGGCTCGGGCGCGTGGGGAGCTAGTTGAAGAAGGAGGAAGACGACGAGCAGAAAAAAAACTTCCCCATCTCCCGCTAAAGGGAACCATGTGTGGATGCGAAGCAACGGGGAGATGGTTAGCTTGAGCGGGAGAAGCGCCGCCGCTCTCGTTTCGCGGCAGCGGCCCGGGCGCTGCACAGCAGAGAGAATGAGGCGCATGCGATCCGTCATTTTCATACCACGGAACAACCGTGGCGCCCCCCAGTGGAGTATGCAGCTGTCGCATCACCTGTCGTGCGCGCTGCTCCGTAGAGGATTCCTAGAGGAGAGAACGGGGGGGGAACCGTAGGAGAGGGGAGAGAGCGGGGGGAGGGGAGGGGGTGTGGGACGCGGGCGCCGCTCCGTAGAGTAGAGGATTCCTAGAGTAGAGAAAGGGGGTGAGCGTAGGAGAGGAGGAGGGGACGCGCATGTGCTGTGGGGTGTAGGACGCGGGCGCCGCTCTGTAGAGTTGAGGATTCCTAGAGGAGAGAAAGGGGGTGAGCGTAGTAGAGGAGAGAGAGGGGGAGGGGAGGCGCTGTGGAGGTTTGGGACGCGGGAAAGAGGGACGGACTAAGCCCCCTCCAAACACATGCAAGCAAGATCAAGGAATGATGTCAACCTGGGCGACAGACACCACCTGCCTAGCCATTGCTAAGCAGCCACACTGTGCTCGCGGCCATGACTCTGATGATTGTGATAGTGGTTGACGGCCTTCATATTACTACAGTGTTCTGGTTCGCATAGGGTGCTTCCCTACTTCATGAAAGTGGCCGGACGCGGGACCCGGGAGGGACGCGGGACGGGCATAGCCCCGAGCATAAGATGCTTCGCATCTAATAAGAACAGCCGGCCCGCAGCAAGGGCGTTGTCTCTTTGTTCTCTCTTCTTCAATACAATGGCGCAGTCGCCGAAAGGCTTTGGCAAACTCCAGCTGTTACTTCGACGTGACACGTCTTCCTGAGGAACGCCGTGCCCCTTCCTCGCTGATGGAACCTGCAAGGCGACCACCGTGGCAAGTATCTCTCCCACCACCAGCGGACGGCGTCCAGGCCTCCATTGTGGTTCCGAGGAACTTGTCCGGCGACGCGATACCTCGCGCCAACCATGCGCACAGGCTCCTCTCGCCTAGGGACGGCGTACATACCTCCTCGGCACCTGTCGGTCTCTCGGCGCTTCAAGCACCGTCGGTGGAACGGCGTCCAGGCCTCCTCGGCGGCGCAACCTCGCTTCGTCGACGCCGCGATACCACTTCAGGACACAACACACGGGTTCCGCTTGCCTAGGAACGCCGTTGACGTTTCCAATGCATGGATCCCGTGTCCAGGAGCCTGACCAAATCTGGGATCCCAAAGGGACGCCGTGCACGCGTCCTTGGCAATGCACTCTACCACAATAAGTACCGGAGTCACTGTGTCCTCCGCAGATGCTTGCCTTGGCTTTTCATGCGAATCACCCAACAGTGCTGCGGAGCTGCTGCATACCATCGCGCGACTCCGCGTCACGGTCAACGCCTTGGCCGCGTCGACATCTCTCCTGTTTCCTGCGGCCTTGCCAGCATTGTACTCGATTGATGCCGCGTTGGCCGCAGCCGCCTCGCAAGACTATAACGAGAGCTCACCCGAGAGCCGAAGAGAGCTCCGAGACACCCTCGCGGCGCTCTCATACCAACTCGGCTGCGTGGCGTCGTCATTCTCCGGAGTTTCGCCTGCCGTATCACCATCACCGGCTGCCTTTGAAATACCGGAGTTCAACGGATTTCAGGACGACGCCGACAACTGGGTGGCAACCATCAACGCTCTCGGAGCTCGCGAGGCCTGGACGGACAAGCAGAAATGGTGTGTGGCCGTCGACCGCCTTCGTAATGCTGCCGCGGCGTGGCATCGGTATGAAGGCACGAGGCAGCAGTCCTGGACTGAGTGGAGCGCCAGGCTGCTAGCTGCTTTCGGACGAAATCACTTCCACCTCGCCGCCACCACTCCATCCAACCTAACTGCTTCCGAGGGTAGAGCTCAGGAGGAGCACCACCTCGAGGCTGCCACTGAGGAGTCCAGCTCACCTGCAGGCAGTTTCACGACCTGTCCTAGTACCCACAGACCTCAGAGACCAGGATCACCACTTCAAACCTTGGACCCTGAGTCGGTATCTGACGCCCTAACATCCCGGATACACGCCGAGCCTACATTCCATTCACAGCGGCCGACGACGCGACCTCCAGGATGGCCAGCACTAGAGCGCACGGAGGCGCCGGCCTGCTCGGTGACGTCAATTTTCTCGCAAGAAGTTGAAATCGAAGGACAAGCCACCGCTCCAGATTCGACCCTCACTTGGAAGCCACGTCCCCAGGAATCACGGCAGTCATTGGCCGAGTGTGCGCACGTTAGCTACGCGCTAAGTGCCGGCTCCTTGAAAGAAGCGGAGGTGCCTAATCAAGCTGGTGTCGCTGTCATCAAAAACCTGCCAGGGCAGGTCATATCTCCAGTGTTTGACACAGCTTCTGACATAGAAGGCTCTACTGCACGCGGACCTTTAAGACTCAGAAGCTCGAGCACTAGCCCCACAGCGGCACTGCAGCAAGAGCACGAGTTGCCTCACGAGCCACTACGTGAAGTCGGCTCTGCGTGCTCGCAGATAGCTAGCAGGACACCACCCCGACGCCCCTCGATACACCTCAAGCAGCGTAGACATCGCCGCTCTGTGCAGCAGGTCACGGTGCAGTATTCACGATTTCCTGCGCTGTCAGCACAGCTGCGACGGGATAAGCAACTTGACGACAAGCAACCGATGCGGCCACTTTGTATGAGCCAGCATCTCCTGCTGGTGCCATCTTTTTCTAGTCACCACGTTAATTCTCAGCGTGTCCGAGGTATACGCCGGCCATCCCGACACAGCCAGCGTCGTCCTTCAGAATGTATGGCAGCTGAGCTGGACAAGTCGCGGCGTACACAACACCGACAGCAGCGGCACAGCCAGTGTGGCCCGCCACAGACAATTTCAGCCGCTCCTGACGCACGATGCAAAGTCGCAGCGTGGCCGAGTGTAGTGACGAAGAATGCCACTGGGGCTCGGGCGCGTGGGGAGCTAGTTGAAGAAGGAGGAAGACGACGAGCAGAATAAGAACAGCCGGCCCGCAGCAAGGGCGTTGTCTCTTTGTTCTCTCTTCTTCACTACACAGGTAACGTGTCGTGCCGTTAAGCTCGAGGATGAATTGCCGATCCCCAGCCTCGATAGCCGCATTTCGGTGGGGGGCGAATGCATATACACTAGTGTACGATCCGGGTACACGTCCAAGAACACTAGGTGGTCAAAATTAATGCAGAATATCAGGACTACGGTGTGCACCATAACCGTATTTATTGGCACGTAAAACCGTATATGTCCTCATGTTCGGTCGCACTACATATTACGAATGCTCTTAAATCCAGTTCATGGCGCTTATTTATTGGGCACTTCTCTTTCTGACCGTTGCCATGTATCAAAGAACGGCTGTTGTGTAGCAGTGCGTACAGAGTTTGTACGCACTGCTACTACAAACGCCAACACCAGTTTTAAAGAGGCGCTTCAAGCTCCATACATATCTGCAAAATCTACAAGGCTACACGCCTGCTAGCCCTACTCATTACCTCACCAGGCGTGGTGAGCGACTATTTGTGCTTGTTTGCGGGTGACGGCGGGAGTGCACTGGCAAGGCTTGGGGCTTAGTCGTCACAACCTGCATCAGCGCAAGTACACGGTGTCAAAACTACGGTTCTCTTTTTGTGTTTGTAGAAAATAAACCTTCCTTACCGCGCTCTAAGGCCGTGCTGATGGTGTCCTTAGGGTGGTTTAAGCAAATCATCCAACTGCTGCCTTTTTGTTTAACAACACAGCAGGAGAACTAGGACAATGTTGCAACCCAACGCAATACAAGGAGATGAAGCGCTGCGTGAGCTATGCAACTGCGGCATAGCTCACGCAGAGCTATAACTAAGTATTTGAGTGAATACAAAACATTGATAGTGGAAAGAAAAGGACATATTGACATCTGGAAATTCAGTGATCCTAACATCATTGTAAACGTTTTTTGCAAGCCCACTGCAATTGTCCAGCAGAAAATTCGATGCGCTGCAAGCATGTAGTTGCTGTACTGCTCGCTGCAAACGGGTAAAAATTTTGGTGTGCAATTTTCGGTGACCTTCCTGCCTTTGTACGTGGAACTATAATTCGCTTGTCGTGCAACACTTATGTTAAGTACAACTATTACGCGCTAAAGAAAACATTTTCATTTTTGCATTGAAAAGTACTTCATGTTTATGTAAATATTCTTTTTTGCCGATGCAGGACAGGCATTGGCAAGTTGAACCAACTGACGTCCACAGACATGCAGCAAGTGTGGGGAAGAATGAAATCCACGGGATATTATAAACCCAAGAAGATTAAAGACCTCTGCCACCTTAAAGCGAAACCAAGGCTACGGCTGGGCAGCAAAATTCTACAAGAAATACGAAAATAACTGATTCCTGCTGCTCCAGAGAGTTCCCTGGCCAGGCATGCAACAGGAATATTCAATGTTGAAAACAAAGAAAATGTGGACATGGACATGGACGTTGAATTGGAGCTGGAGTCTGAGCCCTGTCTACTTGTAGAGCACATGAGTATATGGGGAAGGAAGTGTGCAAGTACCAATACCTTCTTTATCACCGGGTGGCTTTTAAAGAGTGCACCCGCTTCAAATTGTACCGATTCACAATGGAAGACCTCAGCCAAGGTGCAGTGGCATTTTACCAAAAGTCTATTGTTGTGACACCTACCCAGGCAGCTGAAATATGTTCACTAACAGGGCAGGACAACTCCAAATGGCAGCGGGAAAGACTGCTGTGGGTAACAGGAAGCAAGAGCCATAGCCTTTTCAGGTTTCAGCCCTGTGATCAAAGAACATGGGAAAAAAATTGTCACAGCGCTGACGTACAACTTCCAAGGAAATGTAGCCACATGGCATGGCAAATACTGCAAGAAGCCGGCACTGCAGGAGTATGTACAAAACACTGGTGAGGAAGTTTCAACGGTGGGCCTTGTGATCAACCCTGCTGTGCCGTGGTTGGGGTTCAGCCAGGATGGAGTTGTCTTTAGGGCAGGGCAGCCATCACTTCTCTTACAAATCAAAGCCCTGTTCTGGGGAAGACCGAAAAGATTTCCACCCTGGTGGATGAAAAGAAGATTGCTTACATCGTACGTAAAGGTGACAGCTACGTCCTGCGGCCTACACACGGTTATTACACTCAGGGGCAATTAGGACTATTCCTTCTGGAAGTAGATGAGGCACACTTGATTGTGTACAGTGAACAAGAATCGTTAGTTATTAAGGTGAAGAAATGTATGGACTTTGTTGGTGGGCTTGTCCGCCGACTCCAGTATGTGTATTTCGCACAACACTTGCCCGAACTGGTGAAGTACGTGAATTAATGAATACTGCCATGTGCGTTTATGAAGATTATTTTGATGGATTCGTATTTCACTCAGAAAGACTGTTAGCAACTCTCAGCGCAGACCACGCCGCAATGTTTGAGAAGCTTCGCAATTGTAGAACATTTTGTTAGGATTGAGCGCAGGACACGAATAATCAAGTTTTTTAGATAGCTTTCACAAGCGCCAGTGATAACGCTAGAACCTTCGATGCCGCATGCATAAATACCGACACACCTTAACGCAGATCAGCTTATCGATGGCGGATGCCTTGTTCGATGCTATCAGTGTACAGTGCGTATTGCTGTAGTTTGACTTTTTGTTTCCGAGGCACAGGTTCACCCAAGTAAAGGGTTTCGCCTTGAATACGCAGACTTCTGCCTTTGTCAACGTCACAAGGACGCAGGGCTGGGCTGTATCGAAGATACATGTATCTTAAATACTATCTTAGATACTCTTTGGGTATCTTGTATCTGTATCGCGATACGTCTCGCCAGATGAGTATCTGTATCTGTATTTCCGTTACATTCGATAATGTATCCCGTATCTTAGATACAAGATACTGTTATCGCAACGCGACCATGCGAAACAACAAACGTTGGTTGAACTGCGCTTCTCAAGCTGGTACTGGTGCCATAAGCCACCTGAATAAAATTAAGGGCGGTGACATAATTTTATCTTTCCGCCATACTTTACCAGTGAGGGCAGGCGGGGAGGTGTGCGAGTCCTTTTTGGTGGAGCAGAGCAACATGACAGAGCTCGCGCAGTCTAGACAGGAACAAGCGCGCGAACGTAGGCGTTCGTGCGCGTGCCCACGTGCCTTTTGTTTTCTCGATTTTTTTTCCCTTTTTTAGTTGTGTCAGAGCCATGACACTTACTCTTAGCCTTTACCAGCGCCGCCTACCGCAGTGCGTGCGGTGATCACTGCACAAATTCTGATGGCGCTCTCCTGCATGGTACTTCGTTACAAAATCTGAAGCACGGGGTTTTGCATCTCGTGGCTTTCACACATCAGCGATTTGAAAGGTCTTGTGGATGTAAGTTTGAAGTACATGCGATTGACTTATGCGCATATAAGATTCCAACTATTTTATATAGCACCACCGGTACCGATGCTATATCTAATAAACCAAGCGTTTAATTACCTATCAGACGATATCTTGGCGTACCATATCGCTTTCTTCCTGCTATTTCTATTCAAAGAGCTCTTGCAATCATAATATGGTTCTTAGCACAAGTGCTTTCTCAGTTGTCCTTCTCTTGCATCCCATACCTTACCTAGGGCTCTGAGCTGCTTTTTTTTTCCAGTCTGGTGACTGCAATATGTTGTTTATAAAGTGCAGCCAAAATAAGCTCTCTGTTTTATCCTTAATTTTAACTGTCTGCTTTATTTCTGCTAGTGTTCACACATTTATGTTCACTTTAGTTTACCCTTCTGCCAAGGCGATGTGGGAAACAATTATGTCATTATGTGGGCGTGCATTGAGTATACAGTACCAAACATTCTGCCTTATTGTTTGGTAAAATGACCAAATTCAGTTTGCATTATAATAATGCAAATAATTAGGAGCCACTTAAAGGATCTTGGGAAGGGGATTCGAGAAACATTGTTATACCAAATGGTCCCTTTTTAGGAGCGAAGTTCCTGAGGCCGGCACCCCGCCGCTCACTGGCACGGTGCCAGCTGCGGCGTGTCCCCCCCCCCACGCGGGAGGATAAATGAGCTTTATGAGCGCTGGAACGCGGATGGCGTCTGCACGATGCACAAAGCGCAAGAATACGAACGCATGTGAAACGGAGGCAGATTAGTCTCCCTCTCCCTCTTTCTTCGACTCTGCCCTCTCCCCTCAAACCGGCGAAAGCGCGGAACGATCTCTTCCCACTGTCGTCCGCCCAGTGGTTGGTCCGTTGCCTGGAAAATGAAACGCCGCGCGCGCCGAACGCCGCGTGCGTCCCATTTCTAAGGAGCTTCGCTCATCGGTTGTATTCGCACACGGAACAACTGCTAGTTTTCTTATGAGTGTCCCAACGAGCTATATCAGGTAGTTTTCTATAGGCTCTGATTTTTTATTGTCTTACCTTAACAGGTAAGTTGACGATACTTCATGCTTAAGTGCCATAGCTATTAGGAGTGCCGCCTATATCGTGTGTCTATACTTACTCACTACGAATGTTTGAAACGGAACGGTTTTTTTACTTTAGTTACAATTGTTTTCCTTTTTAGGCCGCCCTATTTTTTTTTACTATTACTAATTGCCAGGTAATCGTAGCTACACTCTAAGAAAAAAAATTCCCCATCTCCCGCTAAAGGGAACCATGTGTGGATGCGAAGCAGCGGGGAGATAATTAGATTGAGCGGGAGGAACGTCGCCGCTCTCGTTTCGCGGCAGTGGTCCGGGCGCTCATCGCGGCGCTGCACAGGAGAGAGAATGAGGCGCGCGCGCTCCGTCATTTTCATACCGCGGAACTACCGTGGCGCCCCCCAGCGGAGTATGCAGCTGTCACACCACCTGTCGTGCGCGCCGCTCCGTAGAGGATTCCTAGAGGAAAGGACGGGGGGGGGACCGTAGGAGAGGAGAGAGAGGGGCAGGGGACGTGCATGCGCTGTGGGACGCGGGAGCCGCTCCGTAGAGTAGAGGATTCCTAGAGGAGAGAGGGGGGAGAGGACGCGCATGCGCTGTGGGGATGTGGGAAGCGGGCGCCGCTCCGTAGAGTAGATGATTCCTAGAGTAGAGGAAGGTGGTGAGCGTACGAGAGCATAGTGGATGGGACGCGAATGCGCTGTGGGGGGGGTGTGGGACGCGGGGGCCGCTCCGTAGAGTAGAGGATTCCTAGAGGAGAGAAAGGGGATGAGCGTAGGAGGGGGGAGGGGACGCGCATGCGCTGTGGTGGTGTGGGACGGACGGACTAAGCCCCCCTCCAAACACATGCAAGCAATGTTAAGGAATGGGGTCAACCTGGGCGACAGACACCACCTGCCTAGCCATTGCTAAGCAGCCTCTCTGTGCTCTCGGCCATGACTCAAGGAATGGGGTCAACCTGGGCGACAAACACCACCTACCTAGCTATTGCTAAGCAGCCTCTCTGTGCTCTCGGCCATGACTCTGATGCGAAGGATCACACTACCACTTCTGAGGGAGTCAGACGACTCTTGCCAGTGACGCTCCTACGCAGGTCAGTTGACACCCACCGAAGCGTCAAGTGATTCTACGGCTATTTTAAGCTAATAAATTGACCCATGCTCTACTTTTGCGCGACTACTGCTGGAAATATTGAAGTATTCATTTTAAGCAACTCCATTAATACTTGCCGTTGTGCCCCGCGACTGCAAGAAAATGATAGTTCAATTTTAGCGTTATTTTAATAAAACTCCGCAAAACACACCATTTCTAGTAAAGTTGAAGCAGTTGAGGTATTCCTCATTTACATGCTTGTATGAGTATAACCAACCAAAATGTGTGACTGTGATGTGTATAGTGTCATGTCGTGCAAAATAAACTGCAGATATCGGTATCATGTTGCCATATTTATTCGTTATGATTAAGAATCGAAACGTCGTAAAGGCTGGAGGAATCAGACTTGTGACTTGCTATGTTGTCGCTCCTCTTCAGCGTGAGCAGCCATGAAAAATGGTACCTGAAAAGAAGAACGTGATATCATAATGAGAAAACGGAATCATAGTAATATTTTGCGATACCTACACAATAAGTGAATTACACAGACATAATGAAGGCTCAGAACAAAACAAATGCAAGGAGGCATGGTAAGGAACCGTGTTTTTTGCCGTTATCGTGTAAGACATTGGTGACAAACTTGCAGCACAAGATGATGTGCGCTTTTTTTTAAACAACAAAGGCAATTGTTTTAGGCTCCTTTGCGTGGGTGCCACTCACCTCTTTTCCTACGTCGTCTTGTCCAACCAAAGGAAATGTAGGGCCGAGTGCCTCGTTGAAACTACGAACGCCGCTGTTGATTTTCCTATCACTAGTGGTGTAGCGCCAGACCATAGCGACAGATTCGTTGCCCTGGGAATAACCAACACACAAACACACAGACTGATTAGTTTTATTTAAACCACCCTTTGTTCAACACACCGTTACTGTACACACATCTCACACGAGTGTTTCGTTTTAAATAATTTCGTAACGAAAACAAATTTTCACGTAATAGAAGGCGGGAACCGCGTTTCGCGATAGGCACTGGTTGGCACGAATGAAGGCCCTCCTTTTCTGATAAGACGCTTCAAAAAGTGCTTCCAGAATAAGCCCGGCTTTGCGCCGGCATATTGCCACCACCAAGCGCATCCTCCGGCAATCAGGGGCACGCCGTCAGCGGTTACTGACAGCGTGTTCTACTAACGTAACCCATTCTTAAATACTCAGTTGTACGAGCGCCCGAACGACAGCAACGCACGCGGACGCCGTCTACGTCGATATGAGACATGGCATATGTTAGAATTACCTCACATAGCTCCCACTGTCACATTCACTCGATTCTGTTGTAAAGCCGAACGTCATTTTATGCAGTGCGTCTCTGTACACAGACTTTTTTTTCACGTTTCCACGCGTGGAAGCACGCTGCAGACTCGAGTATCGCTGGAAATGTCATTATGACGTTGACTAAAGCGCATCTCAAAACCATATGCAGCACTTTCAGCATTTCAGACACAATGTGCCATCAGAAAGTAATCGCCCTTGATGCCATGCAATCACTTACACAACAACGCGCATAGCGGTCTCAACTCATTAAGTGACGGTTTTAATTGAACATCCTGCAACAGCATCGGGAACGCAGGCTACAGTTGGATATGGCTGGAAGCCTACTTTCGCACAGCTGCTGCAGACGCCCAGCTTAAGCTGTATAATTAGTACCTACGAAAGCAGTACACTCACCGTTAAGAGGCGCACGTAGTCCGCGTCCGCAACTTCAAGAATATTCCTCACTACAAGCGCCACTTCGAGCACGGAGCCTGGCGTCACCGCCCCTGCAAATACGCATGTTCGCTCGAACTCAAAACTACAAGACGCGCGACCAGCGACACGGATTCCAAAAGGCGGAGGAGAAGTGAGAGCAGGCGGAAAGGCGGAGGCAGGCTCCCTGGCCAGTGCGAGAGTGTGTGCCCGACCCAACGGCGCCGAACGGCAAACGCACGACATGTATGGCGTATACGGCGGCGCCTTCATAACGGAAGCCAATCGAAACGCGCTTCACGAGAGTTCTGTAACTCCTCTCGAATTGCCAACTCCCTTTCTCTGCGTCTACCATCCAAAAGGGGTCAAATGAATACCCGAAGAGAATCATGGCTTCGTAGTCCTCTTTTGAATCTTTTTTTCTTAGATTGTACAGGCGGCAATAGCGTGAATAGCGGCGCCGTATTGCGACAATTTGTGCTACTGCCACGCGCTCTTGTTGTTGTTGTTATTATTATTATTATTATTATTATTATTATTATTATTATTATTATTATTATTATTATTATTATTATTATTATTATTATTTCGGTGCGGTTGGGTCTAAACCATAAAACACTTATCACCACTCGGCGGAAGCTGCGCCACAATGTTTCGTAAACTTCGAAATTGTCTCAGATTGTTATGTTCAGCTTACGCGCAAATCTCGCCGCGGCGGCCTCATTTCGATAGAGACGAAATGCTAGAGGCGCATGTACTTGTATTTGATTGCACGTTAAAGAGCACCACATGGTCAAAACTTCCGGAGCCCTCCACTTCTGCGTCCCTCATAATCATACCGTGGTTTTGGGGCGTAAAAACCCAACAACTATTATTAAGATTACGCGCAGAACGCGCGTACTATAGTTCACTCCTGAGCACGCGAGCACTAGAGACAACGCTAGAAGGTGCGATCACTGATGTATAAAACAAGACGCGTTCTGCCATTGATCAGATTACCGAAGGCCGACGACATTTATTGCCGCTAACAGAGTACAGGGCGCTTTGCTTGTACTTTGAGTTACATAGTTTTCTGGGCACAAGTTAGCCCAAAAATTACACCATCTCCCGCTAAAGGGAAGCCATGTGTAGATGCGAAGCAGCGGGCGCTAACGCTTACACTGGCGGCGGCGTTGACGCTGGCGCTCGTCGCAGCGTTGCGCAGGAGAGAAAACTGGGGAAGGCGCAAAGCACACAGTGATGGAGCGGTGTTTCTTACTGGAACATGGCCAATCGCTGCTAATGGGCAATGAGAGACAGAAGGACTCCGACTGGACACAGAGACCCGCAGTCCGCTTTTAGTTAACGCGCACGCTGCGAATTTTTATTTTTCAACAACGCACAGGAGAAATCTCCCACCGGCACCACCTTGCAGGTCAAGATCCAGTGCCATATATAGGGGGTGGCCAGTGAACGGTTGTGCAGCGCGAGCAGTCGGTTTTTTCAACCAAGAAACTCGCTAGCAGACGCTGCCTGCGTCGGCGTCGCGAGGCGAGAGAAGGGGGGGAGCGTAGGAGAGAGAGGGGGGGGACGCGCATGCGCAGTGGGAGTGTGGACGCCGTGGGCAGGGATGCCTAAAGGAGAGAGGGGGGGAGCGTAGGAGGGGAGAGAGGAGGGGAGGCGCATGCGCAGTGAGGGTGTGATTGCCGCGGGGAGGGATCCCTAGAGGAGAGAGAGGGGGAGAGGAGGTTTTTTTATTTTTATTTTTTTTCAAAGGGTTTGCGCATGCGCAGTAAGGGTGGTCACGCCGCACACCACCACCACCGGATTAAGCTTCGCCATAAGATGCTTCACATCTAATAAAGAGTTTGGTCTCTACGAGAATGACTGCCGCTTTCTTCCTAGTCACCACCACGTGACAATACAATAGGTCTGAGGCGTTTCTGGGGTGGGCATGTTCTATCGCTGAAGGAAAACTGATTGCGCGTTAGAGAGTATAAAGATAACGAACGCTATTACGCCAGCAGAGAAGGAGAATATGAAAATTAATTGCAGTTTTATGTGCTCTGTGTAGGCCTATACAGAATGCCCCACAAAAAAATGTCGCTGCCAACGTTGTTGCTGCTGTACGCCGGTGATTCGGTATATCTGAACAGTCTCTTATGGACAAGATAAAACGGCACACTGGTATTTGCGTAATCATGCGAAGGCTTCTAGTTGAAACTCGTGTGGCTAGATGGCAACCCGCTGGCTGGTCTGCAAGCTCTGCAGGGACTCCCATCCGTTACAGAAATGACAAGCGAGAACCGCGGTCAGCGAAGTGTCTACAGAGCTGTCCTGTTAAGCAGCAAACACAAACCCAAATAAGCGCTTCGAACGTAATGCACATGTACTTTGACCAAGGGGGGACAAAACTTCTGAGATAAGAACAAACATTTCATTAAAATGAAATTGGCCACATTTAAGAAATTTTCAAGCAGTCCTTTTTGTGCATATGCGTTGGCTACTACATCATGGAGGCCTACAACAACAAATTTGCTAATGTATCGAAGTACCTTAAGATACAACTTGGCAAGTATCGTATCGGATACAATTTTCGCGGTAGTATCTTGTATCTGTATCTCCAATACTTTTTTGCCCGGGTATCTTGGCATCGTATCGCGATACAACTTCAAAGTATATTTGCCCAGCCCTGCAAGCACGTCACAATATGTAATGTCGGTAGAATTAATAATGTGTGCTGTTGTGCTTGTTTATATTTCATTCATTTTAAAGATTACTGTATCTCTGTGTGTCTATGTGGACAGCTCCAGCAGTGACGCTTATCAGTACAGAACTCTAGAGAAGTGCTGAAATGGTTTTTTTTTTAATTTTGTGTAAGACGATACGATGTATCAAACCATTTGCACCATAATAAAGCAATGCAGCTTGTCTCCAGAGAAGTATGCCCGATTAATTGTTACCCTCATTATTAGCACTGTCTTTATCCTCAGCGTGTTTGCTGTGAGGCTAGTTTCCTTGAGGTCAGTGTTCAGGAATAAACTCTGCGTTTTTCAGCAGTGTCAGTTCATGATCGAGGTCCCATCACCATGTGCTGCAAAAATCACTGCCACAGGCAGCTGGTACTTCTAAGGTAATCTGATAATCTGCAAGCTAAAGATTTTGGGAACTATAGAACTCTCCAATAATGATCCCCGATAAGCGAAGAATTTGACAACAAATTACACATTTCCTGCAGGGCACGTAGGTTAGTTTTTTCGTAATTGCCAATTCGAAGGACTTGCTCTACAAGCTCAATGACTAACAGTGATGTCGCCCATGAGATGGTGGCTCTGCTAACCCTGTGCTGGTGTCGCATGGCAACTGTCAGCTTTTCACTAGCAATATAAGTATCTATACATAAACCTGACTAGTCATCTGTTTTCCAAACTCAGCTACGGATATTGGACAAAACAGCTGTCTTTAAACTGTCGACATAAGCAACAGCATCCATGCTGCCTAATCCAAGGATCAGACACCACCTGCTGGCAGATGCCCTGTAGTTAAAAATAGGTGCACGATTACACTGAACGTGGGCTGGGTGCTGCTTTTTGTTACGCAAATGCGTTTGGCTTAAGACATGATTGTGCTACAGCTTGCTTCAACTAACATGTAGCAATTCAATGAACAAGCAATATCAGCTTGCACTGTTAAGGGCTATGACGTGGCTATCATGTGTGCTTCAACATCAGAGCTCCAAAAAACTAGCTGCAAATCTTTATTACACGAAACGACCTATGCCACTGAAACACACAGCAATGAAGTGCACTGTGTAGCTGAAGCAGCAGGCTTGTAACATAAAAATGTACACACAGCGTCATCATCAGAATGTGTGCCACAGCACAACACAAGAACAATTAATATTCGCACATAACTATTCAGGGATGGATTGCTGCCTATATATAACTCAAACAAGGGCGTTCACAACAATGAACATAGCCATCGCAGTGGCACAGTGGTTAAGGCGCTTCGCTGCTGACCCAAAAATTGTGGGTTCGATCTCCCACGAGGCAGTTGCAGATCAATATAGGCGAAATGCTACATACTCACGAAATGTGCAATGTCGGTGCACGTCAAAGAACCTCAGGTGGTCGAAATAACCAGGAGTCCACCGCTACGGCGTGCCTTATGATGATACGGTGATTATGGCATGTAAAACCTCAGGAATCATTCTGTTGTTTAAATCATGAAAGGATTAATCCTCCACAGCGGTACAGTGCTCAGGTGCTGACCCGAAAGTTGAGAGCTTAATGCTACAGCAGACGCATTTCGATAAAGGGGAAATGCTGTGCTCGCGGACAACTAGTCTCTGCAATTAAGTGATGTTTACAAGAGCCAAACAGTGCTAAACGCTACCACAAATGCGTGTAGTCCCATAATTACATACAAGTTTTCTATGCGAGATAAAAAAACTCCATTTTCCATGGGAAGCTCTTTGAGACAGGATGGCGCACAAACAGGTGAAATATTTGTTTTACTTTATGCGTTGTCATTTCGCGTTCTTGCACACGTGAGAAACTCGCGACTTTTACGTGTACCTCAAATGCTCAATGGCGTTTATACCTTCCCGTAAGCGTTCGTCTTATTCTGGTCCTTCCGTCTACTCGCCTAAGCAACTTACGATGAACTTCACACACAAATGGTTTTCTAAGCAGATAAATGTTGTGCAATGCAGGTGCAATCTTGCCATCATTTTCCACAGCAGTACTAATTGCACGCCAAGCTGAATTACTTTGCGTGGGAGTACACGGGCGGACACTCCGTACCCATAGCTTTCCCATAATTGCCAAGAAGAGCTGTCACGAGTATAGAGACTCATATACTTCGATATAAGTGCACATTAAAGAACCCCAGGTAGTCTAAATTTACGAAGCCGTCCGCAACACCATTTCTCATCATCATATTGCAGTTTCGGCAGGTAAAACTTGAGCGGTTATTATGGAAGGCTTAAAGAAGTACCGACAAACAATATCAAAAGATAGATAGCTTTAGTTAGATTGGTGTGTACAAACACATACATTTACAAAATATCAAAGGCTAATATAGCCTACATCATGTTTTAAAAGAGCCCTGCGACACATATTAGGCGTGTAGTTTTCATCAATTCTTGAACTGTGGAATGCACCAATATCGTTGCGCGTGTGGCAACGCAAGAAACAGAGCTGTTATCATTTTATTTCAACAGAGAAACCACATTGTCTTTGAACTAGAGCGACACACAACAGCCATTTTTGTGATCGGAAGTGATGCTTCATAATGAGGGAGTGACGACATTGGCCGTGTGTTTTGATTGGTTTGATGCGACAAGCCTCACGTAATATTCATATGGTCCCAGACAGGCCACGCGATTGTGCGCTAAAAGTCATCGAAGCACTCTTTATACTTCCTGTTTCTGTTTTTCTGTTTTTAAATATAAAAATAATTTCTGTTTTTAAATATAAAAAATTTGAAAACAATTTCCAAACGACGCCAGGAGCGCTGCATAACAGCCACCACGAGGCGAATTGTCCGGTAAGTCTCTGCAAGAGGCGCGCGTTGAGTGGAACCGGCCTTTGACATCAGAGGGACAGTGAAATGCAAAAGGGAACGTTTTTACTCGTCGGCTGTTGGGGTTTTGAAGTTTGGAGGCTAATCAGTTCCGTTACCGTGCACCGATTTCGATTATTCTTTTTGCGTTCATCTCAGTATTCAGCACTACATGCACTCCAGCGCTGCAGAATGCAGGCGAAAAAGTGTTTCAGGGACCCTTTAAATGAACTGTAGAGTGTATGCTATGAAACGGAGCACCTTAAGCAGGTTGGAGAAACCGCTCGTCAGACAGCACAGGTGCTGACAAATTTACAATGCCAGCGATAATGATCATTGCCTCGTCAAGCACAGCTAGCATTTCCCATGGTATGGGACCCCTAAGATTCTAAAAATCTTTAGACGCTGTATTGCCCTTTCAACATGCACCCTGGCCATAGGTCGGCAAAACTTGTGGAGCTCACTCAGACGCACTCATGAAATATATTTTGCGCTTAGGGCTCACTCGGACTCAGATTCACCAAAATTTTCCTTAGCCGGACTTGCACTCACACTCACGAAAGTTCTCTTCAACCGAACTCACTCGGACTCAAACTCCCCAAAACATTACTCACCCGGACTCACTCAGACTCATGGCTTGATCTGAATCTGAGTGAATCCGAGTGAGTCGACTGATGAGTCCGTTAGCCTAGAATTAGCTTTTTCAGCCATGGTGTCAACGTTCTTTAACACCAACATCTCACGTAATTGGTGCTCTTCTTGGCGCCTTTTGATATAGTAGCTGCGAAACGAGTTATGAGTGCTCGCAAACCAGTAAGGTCAGTTTTCTTGAAAGACATGACTACATGAGACTCATTTATCAAGAACTTCCCTGGAAGAGTTGGCGGGGGGGGGGGGTTTCAAGGCACCCCCTACGTAACTTGTGCCTCTGATCAATAAATATTGAAATGGTGTATGAACGACACTGCTTTGGAACTCGTTGACAGTAGAAATGAGTATAAACGTGAATCCAGATAAGGCTGATAGTAAGGCTGAAGATGAGTAGATTGGACCATAGATCGGCAAAAAAAGTGGACCTCACTCAGACTCACTCAAAAAATAATCTTGCTCTTTGGACTCACTCGGACTCAGACTCACCAAAATTTTCCTGAGCCGAAGTCACTCGGATTCACTCACGAAAATTATCTTCAACCGGACTCACTCGGACTCAAACTCACTATAAGATTACTCACCCGGACTCACTCAGACTCAGACTCACGGGTCGATCTGAGTCTGAGTGAGTCCGAGTGAGTCGACTCATGAGTGAGTTCGCCTACCTATGACCCTGGCACGTGCAATCTGCACAGCTTTCTGCGCATCCTGTGCCGAAAACTTAGCCTGCTTTCGAAGAAAGGGCGGCTGAACCACTCATATCCCCAACGTGTTACACTTTTTATCTATGTTAAACCCCTTGTCAACCATGACATCCTCTCTAAAAGGTTCGAGCTGGCTCAGAATTTCTGATTCGTCTACATATGCTTTGTCTGAGATACATCCTCCAAAGCAGCCACTTACAAATGTTATCAGAGTTCCTGACGATACGCCAACAAGAACCATCGCTGTGTGCACACCCTTGTAATGAGAATATGTTAGTATGCGGCATGAAGCGCAATGAGATCTTTCAATCTGCACTTCAGTGCAGTCTAGCACAATTCGCACATCCCTGTATGCAGCGAAGCACCGTGGCTCGTTTCGCTCAAGCTCCATTTTACTTCGCCAGGGCACTGCATCCTCGAGCACAGCTGCCAAAGGTTGTATAGTGTCGTAGAAGTATTTGTGCACACTTGTTTCGGATGCGCCAAACAGTGTGGCAATACACTTAAATGACAAAAAAGTCTTCAAGCGCACAAGTACTATGACCACACGCTCCCCAGGACACCTTTTCCTGTTTTGGGAAAAGCGTCAATTTTACAGCGAAAGCTGTATATGGCTAGGAGAAACGAAAAACCGCTCGGCATCTGTGTCGCGAGCGGTCTCCATTGGCTGTGCTATCAGTTACGTCGTTCTGAGCGTCGTACTTAAGCTCGCGCGCCATTGGATGGGCCGTGAGTGACGTCGTCTATCCCGTCGCAGCCGTGGCGCCAAGCACGCGCGCATCAGTTTCGACAGAGCTTCCACATGGGTAAGCCACGGATCCCACGAACTCCCGAACAGCGGACAACTTTAGAAGAGCGCCGACAGTGGAAACGTGAGAGAGCTCGCCTTTGCCGGGCCGATGCTGCAGTCCGGGCACAAGAACAGGCCCGCGAGGCCGAGTGCCGGCAGCAACTGCGTACCGACGATCCGGCAGCCTTCCAAGCCGCGCTAAATCGCGAACGGGAATGCAAGCGCCGGTGGCGGGCGGATCGTGCAAACCACGCCGCCGAGTTAGCTCACGATGTCAAACGCTTGCAGCAACGGCGCGCCGACGAAGCGGCGTTGCGGGCAGAACAGCGTCGACGTGATGATTGCGGGAGCGCGTTCGCCAGGGCGAACGCCCGCTTTCTGCGAGAGTTTCTCCGGCGGCACTTTGACTTCGGCTGCGACGTCTGTGACCACTTGTGGTTCGACCACAATCTGGCAACGATAATTGTGGAAGGCTTCAGTGCAGCGTCAGGTTGAACCCACTGCTAACACCGGGGCCGCACATTTCAGCTTCGCTGGTTAACCATTTGTACGGAGTGCTTGGGCGGTGATGTTTTTTTTGCAACAGCTTGTGCGATGGACATTCATATTTCAGTAGTCTCCACTCCTGTAAATGCTTGTACAGCTGAGTCCCGTGTTCAGCAAGTCAATGAGAGTTGTCTGTGAAGATGTCGCAACGCTCGTGTTAACTTGTACTGCACCACCGTTACTGGCAACTTGATGGCGACTCATCTGCAAAAGCATTTCGGCAGCTGTGTCCTCCAGTCCAGTAATCTCATGATGACTTGCGCCAAGCTGCAGGAGGCCTTCTGCAGAATACTGCCGTCCTTTGCCTTCAGCTTCTTCGGTGCCATACAGCTGAAGTACGGGTGTCTCTGGTGCCTGAAATACAATGCACTATTATTTTTCCAATAAAAATGAAACCTCAAAGCAGCCTTGAATCACTCATATTAGGACACAGTTTTTTTGGTAGTAATGTAGCATTAGCTGCGCAACTTTTGTTTTGATATATAATATTTCCTATAAGCAATTGCTGACATCAATACACTATAAAAGCTAGGAACAGCTGGCAGAGAACTTAAAGGGACTGTCTACCGCTCAGAAAGATGTTCTGAATTTGCGGTGAAAATGAGATCATTCTCACATCAGCGGCAATGAGCATTTGTCCCATAAACAAGGAACCTATATTTTTAATTTGGCCCTGAAAGTGGTGAAGAAATCTGCCTTATGTTGAGAAATTATTTTGTGAACATTTCGTACAATTCCATTCATTTTACAAGGTTTACTATATCTTGTAGAGCATGGTTTCTTAAAGTAGGTTCCGCAGAATCTAGGGGTCCGCAAGCCCCTCCTCGGGGTTCCGCGAGCCACTGATGAATTTTCCCTGGTTCCGCCCTCCCCCCAATCACTTAGATAGCGAACCCGACGTGCGATAGATTTAACGAACCTCCATTACTCACGCGCACCTCAGTGCATAACCGAAACGCGCGAGCAGCACAATAAATCCCACCAGTAGCTTGTAGCCAGCCAGACTCCAAAAATGGGCCACGTGGTTAAGATACCGCATTTGAATCTCGGAGGTCTTATACTACCCCCCATGCACATTTCTCCTGTTTCAAGATAGGTGCTGAAGATAAGGTAGGGGACCTGCTGCTGCCATTTGCGACAGCATATGCTCATGAGCAGCTATTCTTGACACTAGCCTATCTGAAAATGAAGCACAGGAATCGGCTGAATCCAGCAGCCGACATTCGGCTGGCCCTGAGTGTGACTGAGCTTCGCATCGATTTGTTGGGGCAAGGAAAGCGAGTTCAATTGCATGTCAGTGAATAAATTTTTTATATATCCTTACTTTTGAATTTATTGCCACGTGAATGTAGCGTGAACCGAATGAAAAATTCTTGTATGAATGCGGGGGGAGGGGGGGGAGGGAGGGAAGGTGGTTCCTTGGCACTTAATGGAGCTTAGCAGGGTTCCCTGGGATCAACATGCTTGAGAACCCCTGCTGTAGAGCATGGACACTCACACTGACGCAGAAAAAGCTATTACCCACACCTAACTTTCAGCATGATTCCATCAGATTGAGCAAACACATCACAGGTATAGCTACGGGCTTTCCAACACAGGACTAGCAAGCATACACCACAGTCATTGATGCTGTGTGTTTTTTTGCAATACTTCTTTCGCTGAAGCAAGAGGTGCTGACAGGTTACTTCAACTACTCAATGTGGCAGGCTTGCATGTGTAAACAGCACGCGGAAAGTCATGCAAGCACCAGCAGGCTGTGTTGCATGATCGATGTGACCCTTAGATTACGCCCATTCAATGTGCCCTTTCAACCTCACCTCTTTCGCTCTTAATTTTATTTCATGCGGTATTCAGCACAAACACAAATGCTTCCCCACAGAGGCAATGGGCGTAGCGAGGGGGTTGCCCACTGGGCCCGTGCCCCCCCCCCCCCCCCCCGAAATTTTTCTTTGCCATGGCATATCGAGCACAAAATGACACTCGACCACATCTGTCTGCCCGGCCTCCACTTCAGATCAAGGCGTTGCACCCCCCCCCCCCCCCCCCCCGAAAATCATTTCTGCTACGCCCCTGCACAGAGGTAAAGAACCTTCAGCTGCATCATAGAGCTTGTGTTGACCTGGTGGTGTTCGTGCATGTGCACTACTTTTAAATGCGAAGCATTTCTTAGCGAACTTCGGCGACTTTGAGCGTATCTATCTATCTATCTATCTATCTATCTATCTATCTATCTATCTATCTATCTATCTATCTATCTATCTATCTATCTATCTATCTATCTATCTATCTATCTATCTATCTATCTATCTATCTAGCCGCCTACGACTTTGTGCTCTCCTGGCCGGTATCGTAAATGGGATTTATAGCCAAATTTGGTATGGCATAACATGACTGTATGACGAACATAAATGGCTGGTCATATCATGAAAATCATGACTAAATTGTCATGAAAAGTATGATTTACATGCCACGCTCATGGCGCGCTCGCGGCCGTTTCGTTAGCTTGATATACACCAAATTTGGGATTGAGTGACATGACTGTATGACGAACATAAATGACAAGTGGCAATATAGAAATCATGACTTGTCATGTGTGACATGACTTGCACTCCACGCTCATGGCGCGCTCGCGGCCGTTTCGTTAGCTTGATATACACCAAATTTGGTATTGAGTGACATGACTGTATGGCGAACATAAATTGACAAGTGCTAATATGGAAATCATGACTTGTCATGTGCGACATGACTTGCATGCCACGCTCATGGCGCGCTCGCGGCCGTTTCGTTAGCTTGATATACACCAAATTTGGTATTGAGTGACATGACTGTATGAGGAACATAAATGACAAGTGGTAATATGAAAATCATGACTTCATGAGCGACATGACTTGCATTCCACGCTCATAGCGTGCTCGCGGCCGTTTCGTTAGCTTGATATACACCAAATTTGGTATTGAGTGACATGACTGTATGACGAACATAAATGACAAGTGGTAATATGGAAATCATGACTTGTCATGTGCGACATGACTTGGCTGCCACGCTCATGGCGCGCTCACGGCCGTTGCGTTAGCTTAATATACACATAATTTGGTATTGAGTGACATGTCTGTATAACGAACATAAGTGGAAGGTGGTAACATGAAAATCTTGGCATGCCTCTCATCTACAATTGTCATTTACATGCCACGCTCATGGTGAGCTTGCGTCCAGTTCGCTAGCTTGACATACACCAAAATTGGTATATCGCGACGTGACTGTATGACGAACACAAATGACAGGTCGTAACATGTAAAACATGACATGCAAATTATGTAAAGCATGATTTGCTCCTTCCTGGCTGCTTCGCATTACATCGATTCCCACAGTGCGTGGGATCTGCCGGCTTTTTTGTACATAGGAATGTTGTCAATGCTCTCTAATGTCGTGATGATCACAAGCATCTAAGAGCATAATTGGCAAGAACACCGATTTCTTGATGTCGGTGCTCATACATAACATTAGAGTAGAAATTAAAGGACGCTAAGCAATTTTCAAGGCGAAGCAAATATTTATTATCGTATTTTATAACAGATTATGAATCCTCAAATTTTGTTTTCACCTGCAATATCTTTCCTATAGCCACTAATTAGTTCCATTTTCTTTCACTGTCTTTTGGAGCTGTTTACCTAGGCTATTATGTCGCTTTTGGCTACAGCCTCTCCCCAAAATCTAGTTAGCAAGACTGTTACAGGGGTCCTGCAACACTTTTCTAAGTAGCCATGGAATGGATTCACTAAAGAAGCTTATTGCCTCACGAAGTCACTGCCGCAAAAATTTTTAGAATCCGTCCACTACAAACGGAGTTACAAAGATTTGTCGCACACTGCAATTGCATTCTCTCTTCTCTCGTCCCGACGAAAGCGCTGGAAGCTGAGCAGGGAGGGATGGCACGGGGGAGGAAAATACGTCACGCGTGCCTCGAGCACGTTTTCTCTCTTTTTTTTTCTTCGAATATGCTGCTTTGCAGTGCGATCGGGCGCGCACGCGTGGACAAGTCGCGGCCTCCCACGGCGGCTTTATTAACGACCGAGCGCGCCATGCTCAAATTAGCCAATGACTGTTACAATGGCGGTGACGAGTGATTTTTGGGTTTGCAACGTCATTTGTCGAGAGAAGAAGAGAAAGCAATTTTTAGCTGACTGAGAATTTATTGTGAATTTCCAGGCCGCGTGCTGCACTATAATATTTGGCTCGCGTGTTCTCGGGAGCCTCGACTACCGATCGGCAGCGTTTTCTGACCATGCTCAAAAAGTGTTGCAGGGCCCCTTTAAATGTGTTGTTTTCTTCTAACTTGAAAGAACGTGAGCTTCTCCTAACATTTCAAGCTCCAAATATTCACTGTCTCAGTGCCTTAGAATAAGAGAGGACTTGGCTACTTGGTAGGTATTCATGTTAAAAGACAGGATGTGCAAACAAGGACATAAGAGAGAAGCCAAGACACCACAAACATAACAAACGTCCGTGAACACAAACGCTGGTGCTGTTTGTGGTGCCGTTCACTTCTCTCTCGTGTCCGTGTTTGCACGTGCCTTCTCTTTAACATCAGTGCCTTGCCTGCAACACTAAGTGCCAGTCGACTAAAAAAAAAGAGGTATACGAAAATGAAGGCAGCCATGCTGATTTTGGGGCTAGAATTCAAAAGCCATGTAGATAAGGATATGCTGACCGCATGGTGTTGCTGACCGCATGGCCTAGTGGCAAACTTTACTCCATCCAATTTCTAACATCCATTCAAAGCAAATGCACAGATGCAGTGTTCTTCTGGACACTTTTCAAGTTCATCATCTTGTCATCTCCACTTGATCCAGAGGGCTGCTATGGCCTGTCTGATTGCCTTAAAATGATATCGTTACATATTGCCTTATTGCAGAACTTGATAAATTTCACCACCGCTTTTTTAGCTGCACCCGACCAACTCACAACCACTCGTTGACAAACACCTATTTTCAAGGGATTTCAAGAGCACATACATATTCAAGCAGTTTCAAGTACCCTTGAATTCTTTTTCTTTTCATAATTCCAGAGTTTCCAGGATGTCAAGGAGCTGTAAGAACTCTCTCTAACGCCTATATAGTCGATATAGGCGTTATATAACACTATATTAACACTATATAGGCGTTATATAACACTATATATAACACTATATAGGCGTTATATAACGCCTATATTAACACTAAATGTCGCAGATACAGTACTTGCGAAACAATGAGATGGCAGAGCTCTTGAACAATCATCAAACATAACTAAACATTTTCAAATATACACATTCGAGTCAAGGTCACTCGCTAGTGTTATGGTGACTTCAGGTTAATGATAAAGAGGGAGTACAACTTACCAGCGGCTACAGCTCTTGCTGATACTCGTGAGGCTCTTTCGACGGCTGCCTTCTGCGTTGCATCATTCTCCTTGTCATATCTGCGACTCGGGAGGCATTTCGAAGGCACCGCAGTCTTCTTGAGCAGCCTCTTCGACGGTGTCCAAATTTCTGGGGCTTAAACCAAAATATTTTGGAATGGTACCATCAAGCATAAACAACACATTGGGTAACGTAGTTGTCACTTTTAACCACAATCCGAATAAAACTGGGGCCGAATTTTTATCCCGAACGGCCCTGGCGTAGCCAGGTGGGCAGCAAGGGTACATTCAGACCCCTCCCCAAAATTTTTCAATTTTTCACGTAAATATACACGTGCGCACACACAAACGTGACGCATGGTTAAACCCCCCCCCCCCCCCTTCGCCATGAAAAGATTTCCGGCTACTCTACAGCCGTGCGGCACCCTTCTGCATTCTCGCAGAGGAGCTAGTCGTGAGTTGAACACGGTCCGCCTTGATCGCCACCGTAAAAGCCCGCACGACACCGATACCCCGGCGCCTTTTTGCACGAGACACAATTATCTTTCACAGCGTGCGTATTCAGCCTGAATTACATACACTACACAAATACATACACAAACGAATGAACGAATGGATAAACTTTAATTAAATGCGAAGCATTTCTTAGCGAACTTCGGCGACTTTGAGCGTATCTATCTATCTATCTATCTATCTATCTATCTATCTATCTATCTATCTATCTATCTATCTATCTATCTATCTATCTATCTATCTATCTATCTATCTATCTATCTAGCCGACTACAACTTTGTGCTCTCCTGGCCGTATCCGTTAATGGGATTTATAACAAATTTGGTATGGCACAACATGACCGTATGACGAAACATAAATGGCTGGTCATATCATGAAAATCATGAATAACTTGTCATGAAAAGTATGATTTACATGCCACGTTCATGACGCGCTCGCGGCCGTTTGGTTAGCTTGATATACACCAAATTTGGGATTGAGTGACGTGACTGTATGACGAACATAAATGGCAGGTGGTAATATACCAATAATGATGTGCATGTCATGAACAACATGATTTACATGCCACGCTCATGGCGCGCTCGCGGCCGTTTCGTTAGCTTGATATACACCAAATTTGGTATTGAGTGACATGACTGTATGACGAACATAAATGACAAGCGGTTATATGGAAATCATGACATGTCATGTGCGACAAGACTTGCATGCCACGATCATGGCACGCTCGCGGCCGTTTCGTTAACTTGATATACACCAAATTTGGTATTGAGTGACATGACTGTATGACGAACATAAATGACAAGTGGTAATATGGAAAGCATGACTCGTCATGTGCGACATGACTTGCATGCCACGCTCATGGCGCGCTCGCGGCCGTTTCGTTAGCTTGATATACACCAAACTTGGTATTGAGCGACGTGACTGTGTGACGAACATAAATGACAAGCGGTAATATGGAAATCATGACATGTCATGTGCAACATGACTTGCATGCCACGCTCATGGCGCGCTCGCGGCCGTTTCGTTAGCTTGATATACACCAAACTTGGTATTGAGTGACGTGACTGTATGACGAACATAAATGACAGGTCCTAACATGTAAAACATGAGATGCTAATTATGTAAAGCATGATTTGCTCCTTCCTGGCTGCTTCGCATTACATCGATTCCCACAGTGCGTGGGATCTGCCGGCTTTTTTTTAAGTCCGGTTCCTTCGGGCGAGGCGGGGGGAAGAGGGGATTGACCCCTGTTCCGTCCCACTCTCTGTCGATGATGGCGGTGCCTCAGGTGACGGCAGGAAGTCCTTGGACCCGGGCGGCATCTTCGGCTTGCCGGACGGCCCAAAGCTGGTCGGAAAGCTTGTCAGAGAATAGAAATAATCTTTGTTTTATGCTGTGTGCGAGGCTGTACAAACGGTGTTCCAACGACGACGATAACGGGAGTCGACAGTAGCTGTTTTTAAGGTTGTTTGCTCACACCAAGCCATAAATCACGCAATAAAAATTAAATTTTTACAGTACGGAACTCACCATTCCAACTTTTAGACGTCTGTTCCGTCGCTAACAAGTGATTCTACTGCAAGCGCGTTCGTTTCTTATGTGAGTCTGTCCGAACCTCGTTGAAAGTTATCCAAGATGATCACTCACCCGTTATGCCCCAGAAGTCATCCGGTTCTAAATGCGCGCTGCAAAACCTTCATTTCCTTTACGACAGGCTTTCCGATGCGCAGTTTGACAGCCCATTGCATTTTCCGTTTTTTGTCCGGCGGAAAACTATGAAGGCTTACGTCACCCTTCACGGTACGGTTTGAGCATTGCGGCACGGAGCACATGCGATTGCTCTTGAACTTTCTGTCCACTGCAAGAGCGAGAAGGTTCTACGATGTTGTACCAACAAAAATATTCGCGGTTTGCTCCCCGCACAAGCAATAAATCGCGAAAAACGACGACTACGAAACACAGCTCGCACGTTGTCGCCGGGCTGGTGTTCCCTCTATCACCGCATCACGGCTTTCGGTGGTTGCCGTGTGGCGCCGCCACCGTATCTGAAAGTTGCGAATAGAGAAAGAAGAAATGTATTCGCGATTCCAACTGAGCGCTCGCCACCTAGCGGCTGCGCCTGGAAACGGCACTAACAGGGTCAACCTTGAAAGGAGATACGTTATCACGCTGTCCGAGTTGAGAAGCGGCGGCATAGTTCCCTTATTTTCGCCATGCCGCGCGCGTGAGCCCTAAAAAGAAGAAAGCGATGTCGAGAGACCATTGCTGTGTTCCGCAATGCGTGACATCGCGGTGGAAAGGTGGCAACGTATCGTTCTATCACTTCCCGAAGGATGCAGCAGACGACGCGCGACGGAGAATGGCGTAGAGCAGAACCTTACGCATTGGAAAGAAGGTGACGTATACTATGGTGGTTTGTTCTAATCACTTCGCTGGCGATGACTTCATTCTCCCCAGTGAGCACACCATTATTTAGCGTGTGTGCATTCTTGTCAATATTCCGGGCTTCTCAATGAGCAGAATAGAGTATCGTTTATATAAGCAAGCGCTTCAGGAAATTTGTTGCGTTATGTGTGTCAGTGTATTTTTCGCGTATGCTTGCTTTCTGTGCAAGTCGTAGTGCTACCCATTCTCAAATTAAGCTGCTGTAATCCTTCCCCTTTAAAATTTTTGATTTCGCATGTGTGTGTATATACGCGCGCACAAATGCACGCGCGAATATAAATAAAGGATGGGTGACTACCTCACCTAAAAAAATTTCTCGCTACGCCCCTGTCACTCACGTAGGTTTCTTCCGCGTGAACTGTAGTAATGAAACCTGAAATATATTTATTATGGACAAACGTACGGTGTTTATGTCTGCGTTTGCTCTGCGGTGTATACAGACAGTGCTGTGTTCTCATTAAACGCGGCGCGCTGAGAGTTTAGGTTCGTCAGCTCGCAAGAAATTTAAGAGGACCTGCAAAAAGCGATTGTTCCAGCCTTTGGAGCATACGATTTGCTGGCGCATCGCTTGGTTCTTTTCCGACACAGTGCAGCGCAACTTATGTTGGAACAGGCTTGTTTCCGAGTGATGCATTTATCACCATTCCACTGAATAAACGATCGCTAATTTCCGGAAACCTAACGTGGTTAATTGAAAATTAATTTACTTTGATTAGTTATGAGTTTCTTAAATTTAGTAATACTTTCACTAGGGTCGTACGGCTGGCATTTTAGGGGGGCTGGGTGGGGTTCAACCACCCTGCACTTAAGTTCGTGCGTGTTATATGTGTTAGTGCGTGCGTGTATATATATGTTCGTGCGTGCGTGGATATATTATGTTCGTTTTAGCGTGCGTACTGTGCGTGTATACTTCGAATATCAAATACTGCCAACACGAACAAGCGAGTGTTCAGATGCACACGACGTTATTTATTAGAAACCTAATAACATAGATCGGCGAACGAAAAGAAAGAAGCACTCCTATTACAAGCGAAACTACTATTTGCCTTATCTCAAGATACACTGACCCAGGCATAGCTCCGTTCTGTAATCAAGTAAACGGAATGCGTATTCAGCTTTTGACGGGACAACGGAAATCAATGGGATACATGCAATCGGCAACACGAGCAGCAGCGCAGAGTTACCTCGAAAACTGTGAAGGCCTTACTTGTAGCAGTGTAGCAACGCAGCACACAAGTGCTTGCACCTTTCGGAAAGGTCCTCTACTCATGAGCAGTTGCCTTCTTCAACTTCGGACTCGCTGGACAGGTTCTTCAACTTGAAGCAAATCTGATGCGGTTCGCCGAACAGGCTTGATGTTTGCACGGCTATTTCCGCTGTTTCGCCAGTGAAATCCTTTATGCTAATGAGAATGAGGTGGTCAGCGGCCAGCACACTTTCGCCTTCGACGAAGCAAGGCGATCTGACGCCACGATCAAGAAACTTCAGCACAGCGCCAAGCGAAAGTGCCGCTTTGACCCTGTTAAGCGTAGCCATATTTGTTTTTTCGACCAGTGTTGCCAGCACACGGAGCGTTTTATGGAGTTGCGAATAGTGAGGTTTTCTTGCGCTCAGCGAAAAAAACAGATGCGCACCAAACCCGCTGGTGCAAGTGAGATCATTTGCCACTTTCCACGACAAGATACGGCAAAGACGCCCTATATTCAAAGTTCGACTATTCCTTGTCCCGGGGTAACAGAGTGGCCGCGTTACGTGCACGCAGGGCACGATCATTTATTTATTGATACTGCAGGCCAATATGCTGGCCCATGCAGGAGGGGCAATACAAATGACTAATAATCACAAGATAAACACACTGAAACAAAAAAAACAAAGTAGACAGTACATGAAAAAGATGCAAATAGCCATATTGCTAAAGACGAAGGCTTGCTTAGCACAATACGAGAAAACGATACTTCAGTAAAGAACTCCGCGCAGAATAACAGCAGGGAACTAAAACGTAACACACTAAATACAATAAAGAAAAGAATTGCACACATAAAGTCACACTTTCATAGGAAAAATAAGACGCTCTCCAAATAACAGCAGGGCACTGAGCACAGCAAGGCATTCAGATTAAGCTAAGAAGAAAAAAATTGAAGCTCTAATAAAGTTTATGTTTGGTTTTCGAAAAAAAATGGGTTTCTAACTCTTTTGCGAAGTTCCTCGATTGCAAGACATGAAGTGGAAGGGAATTCCATTCAGTTATGGTGCGCGGAAAAAAAACTGTTCATGTAGGATTTAGTTTTGGCAAATATTGGCGTAAGGGAAAAAGAATGCCTATGTCTAGTTTATCTTGTTTTTAGAGAGGTTACATAATGAGGCAATTGAGGCCCAATTTCCCTTTTTATGATGCTGTCTAAGAACTGTAGACGACTAAGTTTACGTCGATGTTCCAGCGAACTTAATTGCAATAAAACGGAAAGGCGGGCTAGTTGGTTTGGCTGCATTATCAGAATTTTCGCGCACACAAGACGTAGGCAAAACGAAGAGTTGCTGCGCTGGTCCTTGTGAACTCTTCGTTTTGTCTACGTGTTGTGTGCGCAAAAATTCTCATAATGAACTTATATTATTGGTAAGCATTAGTAATGACGGGGAATCTTTTCTGTTATATTTTCCAAAGATAAATCTAACGGCCTTCCTTTGCACGCGCTCCAAATTCATAATGTCCTTCTTGGTGTAGGATCCCATACAACCGCCGCATATTCAAGTTTTGAACGCACGAATGTGTTATATGCTAAAATCTTAGTATTTACCGGTGCTTTAAAAAGTTTCCTTCTCAAAGACCACAATTTTCGCAAGGCTGCAGAACATGTGCCAGATATATGGTCTGACCATATAAATCTGTTGTTAAATGTGACACCTAAATATTTATATTTGTCAACATCTGCTATTATCGTGTCGTTTAGAACGTAAGGAAATATGCTAGGTTCCTTTTTTCGTGTTACTCGCATTAAGACTGTTTTTTTGTACATTTATTTTCATTCCCCAAAGTTTACACCAATCTGAGATTGCTATGACTGAATTCTGCAAGCATTGGTGATCGTTTTGCGAGTCTACTTTTTTAAAGATGACACAGTCATCTGCAAATAAATTTACATGTACGTCATTAGGAATTTTTTCTACTATATCATTTATATAGATCAAGAATAAGGGTGGTCGCAATACGCTTCCTTGCGGCACGCCCGAGGTTACGTGGCGCTCACCGGATGAACATATGTTAATTTCTACAAATTCCTGCCTGTGCCGTACATATGCCTGGATCCATGATATAATGTTTAAAGGGAGACCAATGCTCTCGAGCTTGTAGATTTCTTTTCCGCGCGGCACCTTATCGAATGCTTTACTGAAATCGAAAAATAGCATGTCAACTTGCCCGGACGAGTCAAATACCTCAGAAATTTCATGAACAACTGACACAAGCTGTGTTGTAGTCGATAACCCCTTTCGGAATCCATGTTGTAGTGGGGATAGGAAAAATATATATTTTCGACATCGCCATTAAATTTTGATGATTAATACATAAAGTACGCGCAAGTTTTGTGGTATGGTATGCCATAGACTGTCACGGACTGCTTCCTAATAAACACAACCCTAAAATCAGTAGTTAAAAAGGTAATGACCGAGTTCTTGTTAACTAGTAACTTTATTGTCCCTTTAGCTGCGGCAAATATTTCCGTCTAAACGTAGTGTCAAACGAGAGCAGCCTAATTGTCGTGGGATTTTTATTAAAAATATGTATTGTCTAAAAAAACCGCCAGGCGTGCGCGGACCGCACAGCACAGTCGCAGCGAAAGCTGGAAAAGCGGCGTTTGTAGAGCCTTTCTAAACACTCTTGGGACAACTACTACAAAAACACTTCCATGGTACCCACTACGCCATAAATCATCCTAATTTTTGTGTAGTGGGAAAGCGTTCATTGTGCCATTATTCGTCGTTATTCGGAAAAGCGCAGTACCCGCTACACACTTCTTACGCATTATGCGCACTTTGTTCATGCTGTGGCTGACGACGATTAAGAATTATGCCTGAGGCTTTTGTAATGGGTTAGAGCATCGAACGACCCACTCATTACGCAATTCGCATTGTGTGACGCCTGGTTGTTACTTTACTGTTCTAAAACGCGTTGTTACACATGTTAACGCGATTCTTTACCCGCCATGAAGCCTGCATAGGGTCAGTTTGCAACGCACTTTCGAGCACCGGCGTAGTTCAGTGGTAGAGAGCCGGGCTGCCACGCAGAGGGCCCGGGTTCGATTCCCATTTTGTCCTAGGTATGTTTCATTTATTCAGTTTTACTTCTTATTTCGCGCGATAGTGGTTACGGACACCGGCGGCGGACAACTACAGCGCAAAAACGGCCCTTGTTGCGATCTCATGACAGCTTTCGCTGTTAAACAGGAGTCGGCAATCCGCGGCTCGCGAGCCGCATGCGGCCCGCGTGGCTGTCTTATGCGGCCCCCCGGCACGACGTCAAACCCCCTCCCCCCTTTCCCTTGCCTATCTGAAGGCCGACGTGGCAGTTTTGACCTAAAATAGGATTTTCGCTTAAAATGAACATGATTTTTAATCCAGTTTTACAAATTAGTGTCAATTCGCCGAATTTTTACGCTTTGCCTGCAAATGCCCTCCATCCTTCACCCCCCCCCCCCCCACCCCAATTTTATGTATTGGCCCCCCGACTGTGTTGGCTTCATGTAACTTGGCCCTCCGCCTGAAAAGGTTGCTGACCCCTGGTCTAAAGAAATACACGCTGTATAATATAGGCCTTGTCTCAGGAAGCGATCAATAGTTTGAGGAGCGGGTTTCGCATTGCAAGATATCGTCCGTACGAGGACTCTCTCCGGAAAAGAATAGTGTTGCCAGCGGGACAGCAACAAAATTATCATGTCGAAAGCCTTGGATCTCAAAGTTTCAAGGTCATCTGAGTACAGAAAATGTCGAGTGAGCACGTTGACGCAGCTTTGGGAATTTGAAATGAAGATTGCCGTTTTCATAACCGTCAAACACAGGCGCTGAGAACCTTTTCCTGGTCTTAACTTCATTAGGCCCCACCAGATATCGGCCGACGTCGTCAGCCGCCATTGTTATTAAATCGACCGCGATGAATCCTTTCACGCCACCGACGCTCGATGTTTCAGGTGTCCTGCACTGGGATCTCCGATCGCTAGCAAAAAGGATCCAGATGCCATCATCTAGGCGTTGAATAACTAGAATCTTTTGCGTGCTGTGAATGTGAACGTTACAACATCGCCTTTCAGCGAAGGGCACACATTTAGCGAGCTTCGGTGTCGTTGCTGGTGTCCTCAAATAATGCTGAGGAACCGATAAAACCTTCTTGAAGAGGAGTTGTGTAGTGAAGATAAAAAAAGCCGGCAGATCCCACGCACTGTGGGAATCGATGTAATGCGAAACAGCCAGGAAGAAGCAAATAATGCTTTACATAATTTGCATGTCATGTTTTACGCGGTAGGACCTGTCATTTATGTTCGTCATACAGTCACGTCGCGCAATACCAATTTTGGTGTATATCAAGCTAGCGAAACGGCCGCGAGCGTGCCATGAGCGTGGCATACAAGTCATATCGCACATGACATGTCATTATTTCCATATTACCACTTGTTATTTATGTTCGTCATGCAGTCATGTCACTCAATATCAAATTTGGTGTATCTCAAGCTAACGAAACGGCCGCGAGCACGCCATGAGCGTGGCACGCAAGTCATGTCGCACATGACAAGTCATGATTTCCATATTACCTCTTGTCATTTATGCTCGTCATACAGTCAGGTCACTCAATACCAAGTTTGCTTTAATAATAATATCTGGGGTTTAACGTCCCAAAACCAAGATATGATTATGAGAGACGCCGTAGTGGAGGGCTCCGGAAATTTCGACCATCTGGTGTTCTTTAACGTGCACTGACATCGCACAGTACACGGGCCTCTACCATTTCGCCTCCATCGAAATGCGACCGCCGCGGCCGGAATCGAACCCGCGACCTTCGGGTCAGCAGCCGAGCACCCTAACCGCTATACCACCGCGGCGGACACCAAGTTTGGTTTATATCAAGCTAACGAAACGGCCGCGAGCGCGCCATGAGCGTGGCATGCAAGTCATGTCCCACATGAAAAGTCATGATTTCCATATTACCACTTGTCATTTATGTTCGTCATACAGTCATGTCACTCAATACCAAATTTGGTGTATATTAAGCTTGTGAAAGAGCCGCGAGCGCGCCATGAGCGTGGCATGCAAGTCATGTCCCACATGACAAGTCATGATTTCCTTATTACCACTTGTCATTTATGTTCGTCATACAGTCATGTCACTCAATACCAAATTTGGTGTATATTAAGCTTGTGAAAGAGCCGCGAGCGCGCCATGAGCGTGGCATGCAAGTCATGTCGCACATGACAAGGGATGATTTCCATATTACCACTTGTCATTTATGTTCCGTCATACAGTCACGTCACTCACTCCCAAATTTGGTGTATATCAAGCTAACGAAATGGCCGCAAGCGCGCCATGAGCATGGCATGCAAGTCCTGTCGCAAATCACATGTCATGATTTCCATATTACCACTTGTCATTTAGGTTCGTCATACAGTCACGTCACTCAATACCAAGTTTGGTGTATATCAAGCTAACGAAACGGCCCACGAGGGCGCCATGAGCGTGGCATGTAAATCATGCTTTTCATGACGAGTTAGTCATGATTTTCATAATATCACCAGGAATTTATGTTCGTCATACAGTCATGTTATGCCGTACCAAATTTGGTATAAATCCCGTTAACGATACGGCCAGGAGAGCACAAAGTCGTAGGCGGCTAGATAGATAGATAGATAGATAGATAGATAGATAGATAGATAGATAGATAGATAGATAGATAGATAGATAGATAGATAGATAGATAGATAGATAGATAGATAGATAGATAGATAGATAGATAGATAGATAGATAGATAGATAGATAGATAGATAGATAGATAGATAGATAGATAGATAGATAGATAGATAGATAGATAGATAGATAGATAGATACGCACAAAGTCGCCGAAGTTCGCTAAGAAATGCTTCGCATTTGAAAAAATGAAAGCGTTCGAAGAGCACTCGAAAATAGCTAGACCAACTTTCTAATTTGTTGTATTTGTCAGTCCTCATGATCATGCAACGAAGGTAACTTAACTATAACCGGTTATATTTCCCTAATTGCGGTTACTTTAAAATGGACAATAAGGTAGAAGTAGAAGCAGTTGTAGAAGTAATAGTAACAGAAGTAATAATAATAATAATAATAATAATAAGAAGAATATGAATAATAGTAATAATACTATCTGGAGATTTACATGCCAGAACCTCGAATGATTAAGAGGAACGTCGTAGTGGAAGGCTCCGGAAATTTCAACCGCCTGGTGTTCTTTAACATGCCCCTAAATCTAATCAAACGGGCCTCTAGCATTTCTCCTGCATCGAAATGCGATCGCCGCGGCCGGGATTCGGTCACGCTGCCTGCGGGTCATCAGTCGAGCACCATACCCACTTTTCCACCACGGCGGGTAAACATAAAAAAAACCACGTCGTCCTTTTACGCTGCGTGGCGCGAAATTATGATATTTTTTTAAAGGTCGTACTCTTCTGCCTTCGGTAGCTTCACGATCTTTTTTTTTCGTTCTTACGGTTTGCTAATAGCCGTATGCGAGAAAATAAGAAGACGAACAAGAAAGATATGAGAATCAAACTTATTTTATTAGCCAAATATTAAACTTGTACTTCGCACCAAAATACTTTACAGATAAGAAAATATGATGACACAACGGCTCACGAGCACAATAGCGCAATAGTTCAGAAACTCACCTTCCCCAATCAAGGAGAAATCTCTGGAGCGAGACGGCATCTGCGAAAAGGCAACTTTTGCAGCCGTACACAGCGCAGTGTTTCATCGCGTAACGTGCCCAATTCATCGTCACGAAAGGCGACAGCACGCCGTCCGTGCGCCAGAGGAATAAGTATGCAGTCACAGGAACGGCTATCGACAGCTTCTGTGAGCTAGTTTAGCTTCTCAGAAGTGTCACGCCAGTAAACAACACATATGCAAAGGAATAGTCAGCGGAGAATACGCGAGAAACCACTAGACAAGTCAGCAATGCCTTGTTGACCCGACAATGCTCCTCAACTAAACACAAGTGCACATTCGCAGACTGCCTGCATACGCCCCCCCGTTTCTGGAGGTAGACCAAGAAGCTGAGACAGTCGATTAGGCACTTTGCGAAATGAACGATACGCCGTACAGTAAATCGCTAGTTCCATTTGTCACTATTAAATGAAAAGAAATGTTCGAGAAAAAAAAAAACTCACTATTTCGCCCCAAGGGTGAAGCAATGAAAGTGATAGCAACGAATTCCAATGTTATACGAAGTAAGGTCAGCTGCTAACTCCTATAGGAGTCGATCTCGCGTCCCTCTGCTAAACGCTGGCGAAGAGAATACAGCCGCTGAAAGGCCGCTCTGTGTCGTCTCAAAGCGACGTAAACGGTGAGAGAACAGCAGGTACAAGGGTATATACGAGCCCTCTACTGATGTCTGTTCGAGATAGCACGCGCACCCGCGTCCTTTGGATCAAAGGTCGCAGTTGGTGCCCTGAACAAACGACGTACTACCTGCGCGCAGAACGGATGTGAGAACATGGCCAAACCGATGCCACGCGCCGTATGATATATACACATATCGCCACTGTTGCAGCTCCCTGCTGTTTCTCCAAGTGCCTGCATGATTCATTATCCCCACTCACAGCAGAGCACAAAGACCAACACAACACAAGAACCAGCCAGCGGACGTCGGGATTCACGGCTATAGTAAACACGCACGTGTGGGAACAAACAGGTGTCGTTTCAGTGCCCTAAATTTACAACACAGAGCAGTTCAAAAGGAGGGGACTTCAAACACTTTATATTCGCACCCTGTGGAAGTCGCCAAAGAGTGCGCTGAAAATGCTACATGCAGCGCCGCAATCTCTGCCACTACACAGTTATAGCGCATATCTACGAAAGATGCATTATCGGTTTTATGCGGCCACAATACATCATCCGAAGGCTATCAAAAACGCCATGGAAGCGTGGTCGGTGTCCATGAACGAGCCGAAATTTCACGCTTCCGGCGTAAGCAATAAGAAATGTATTATATTAATGAACCCCCTTCCTCATTAAGTCCTTTATAGAGTTCCACGGGGCAACGGATCATTACTCTGCGTGAACGGCTTCGGCTTCCTTTTCAGTGAGCTACTATTGGTTACCATGAACCAACTCAGTTGTCTATTCATTTTTTCGGGGTGATCAACAGCGAAGCACGTATAGGTTCCCAGCGCATTGCCATCCGCCGCCTCTGCCTATACTCAGCTCCAGGTCGCAGGTTTTGTTTGCATACCGGCGCCCATGCGTACGGGCAACCGCTTTTCGCGCGCGGGTTGATAATCACCCGCGCGTGTTAATCGAACGCATGTTATCCAGGTGAACTGAGGCCTTCTTTTAAACTGTGTCTCACATGATCGACAGTCATGTACGTACGTAAAGCACCGTGGTATATTATGCTCGTTTGCTCGTTAGATTGTTTCGAGAAGGATCGTGGTTTTATATTCTATACCGACTAGACGCCTGATCTGGGGATTCGGGCCACTTGACTTACCATTAATTAATTTAGTATACTGCAATAGTAGTCCCTGCTGTTCCGAGTCTGTACACAGTTCAGCGTATTTTGCACCTTCCCGATCTGAAGCTTGTGGGACGCGCTGCTTAAACAGGCAGTCGCGACGCGGATTATTTTAGTTTGAAGTGAAAACACCTGAACAACAGAAAAAAAAAAGAAGCAGAAGAAGAAGAAGAAGCGCTTTCCTTTGCGACGCAACTACAGGTCAGAGCCCTATATGACCTTTCGAAGTTACGCCGGTTTCGCTGTTTGACGCAGTATGCGAGGTTAGATTTCCCGCTGCCAGTGAAGCTATACAGGGTGTTTCAAGAAATGTCTCCGAAAATTCTCCAAAATTAAGGAAAATGCTATATTTGCTCGCTGCCTTCGAGTTCATAATTACTTTTTTTTTGTAGCGGCAGAGAGCTTAAAATGTCTAGACACATCAATTGCGACAGTATTTAAAGTAATCAAATTGGCTAAATTTTTAATTAGTGGAGACAGCTGGTCAGGTAAATGGGGGGATTGAAGTACTTCCTGCGAAGAGCCCATTGCCACTTTGTGATTTTCAGAAAAGTGGCTGCGGGTCACTTACGCGGAGCAATCAAAGTCGACCAAAAAATTCACCCGCAAAAGGGCGTATGAGCGAACTATAAGACAACCAGAATGACGTTACTGTTCACGACAAATATTTCAGTGCTGTTAATTTTTCGACATTCGTCACCATACGTGCGCCATGCGTGCTATAATCCCAGCGCAACGCTCTCACACACGAATCCAAGTCGACTGATGGTTGATATAACGACGCGTGCTCATTCTGGACATCTCGGCAGAATATGGCAGTGGCGCTGTTCTGCGTTTAGGTTTTAAGTCTTGCCGGCGAAATTGGTCACATTGCATCACTCGGCTAAAATTACCAGTAAAACTAACATCTGGGGTTTTATGTGTCAAAACCACGATGTGATTATGGCACGCCGTAATGGAGGGCTCTGGAAATGTCGAATATCTGGTGTTCTTTAACGTGCAAAGACATCGCACAGTAAACGGGCCTCTAGCATTTCGCCTCCGTCGAAAGGCGACCGCCGCGGCCATGATCGAACCCGCGACCTTCGCGTCAGCAGCCAAGCAAGCTGTAATTACCAGAGGCCACTTTTTGGAAATCTCAGAGCGGGAATGGGCTCTTCGCAGGAACGGCTCCGATTTTTCCATTCAACCCGACCGCCGGTCTCCACTAATTAAAAAGCTAATTCAAACTCTTCAATTTCTGCCGTAATTGACGTAGCTAGCCAACAAAAGGTGTCTGCCGCCACAGAAAAAGTAATTATGGAGGCATCGAGCAAATATCTCGTTTCCTGTATCGTTGAAGACTGTCGTACACCTTTTTTTCAAACACCCTTTAATCCACCGCACATAATATTCTAGTCACGGAAGAAATAATCTCCTCTTCAAGTGCATCATAACTTGAATGAATGGAATGGTTCATTAGAACTGCTCTGCTATTTGTTAGGATTTTCAACAATAGTAAATGGATTTTGAACATTTCTATTGTTTTACTCTTTTGCGGAGAACCAAATTTCCTGCTATGGATAATACAGCATGTAATAGGCAGGCATTCACGTACCAGAAGGGGGAGGAGGAAGTTTAACCCCCCTCCCCCCAAAATTGTTAAATTTGGTTATGTATATATATACACACGCACGAGCGTACATAATAGGCAATCTAACACCCTCCCCGCCCTGTTCCCCTCCCACCACCTCGAACCAATTTCTGGCTACTGCACAGTAGGCATGTGGAACTCGTCTTTCGGCAAAATGGCTTACCTCAACTTGAACCAGTTTTTCAGTTAAAATATAAACCAGTTGAGCCTCTTTTCATAAAATGAAGAACATTTTGCTCCCTCTCAGGTGTCACGTTTTCCCAGATTCATGCAGGTCATTGAACAAACTTCCCCCCCCTTACGCCCTTTATAAACGACTTCAGAGCAAAGAAAACGTGTGACGCTAATACAACATGGTGGCTCGTGAGCCCAAATAATGTACCAGACGACGTAAAGAAACCGACGCGAACGCCACTGCTTGATACTCTCGATAATTCGGCATTCCCTGAATTGGAACATAATTCCGGTCCCGTGATATCTGAACTAACGAGCTTTACCTGTGTGTATGTGCGTGTCTGTGTGCATTGTTCTATGAGACCTTGTTCTGGGAAGAGCATTATTTCGTTCAGAGTCGTTACACCGCAATAACTGACATTGTGTGAACCATAATGTAAGTTTTTGGAGATGAACCACCACCTGGATCACGAGGTTATTCTTTTTTTTTCACTGATTACGCACAACGGACCTTAAAGCGGCAATGCGAGGGTTTCTTGAGCGCTTTACCAACATAATCATTGTTGTTCGCAGTGTGCCCGACTGAGCTCAGCATAGTAATGTAGCAGCCTGATGCATATAAAAACCATCATTATTCTCTTTTGCGGCACTCGCAGCACTCAACCCCGACAGAGGGAGCAAGGTCGAGAAGTCAAGGAAGCAACACTGCCTGACGCCAACAGTGGCAAACTTAATCAAAGCTCTACGAGACTACGGATTTTAAATGTTTCTCCGGAAACTTGGCATTGGCATTATGCATATGTTTACTTAAATGCAGCATTTTCTGTGCTTAAACAAAGATGCGTTTCTTTTAATATGAAAGGAGAATCCAGTGAAACGTGACTGTTTTTTTTAATGTGTGTTGTTTACTAGGGTGGAATAAAACAAAAACGCCGACCAAGGTAAAGTGCGCAATAATTTTTAAAATACGTTTCGGCTTCCTACACGGGAGCCTTGTGCCCAATGACAGCGATTGGCGTAGTACGCTCTTCTTAGGTACGTGTTACCAGGTATTGCAGACATCGCACATACACAGGGGCAGTGTCCCGATATTTCTGTTTAGTGCGTGTGCAGTAGTCTGAAGAGCAAACGATTGCATGCGCAATCGCGGAACGACTTTCTTTCAGTGGCAATGATGCAAGCGTTATCCCATTTGATATCGTGTCCAGTAGACACACCATGCTCTGCGAGGGTATTAGAAGCAGCTTTCTTGTTCTTGACGTCATTAAAATGTTCCCGGAGCCTTCTTTTGGAATTCCTTGTCTCACCAATATATAAATGTTTGCAGTCTTCGCAAGAAATTTTGTACACTACACCGGGAAATTCATGTATGTCCAACGTATCTTTGACATTTGTGAAACTGCCTCTTAGCTTCTGTGCCGGGACATGAGCCACTTGGACGCCGTAGCAGCGCAAAACCCGAGTGAGTGTTTTACTGAAGCCTGGGACGTAAGGCACCGATGCGCGTTTTTTTGTAGAAGTGATGCGAGATTGAGCTGGACGCTGCAGTTGTCGCGGCACCGAGTTCATGAATGAAGGCGGGTATCCGCAAGCAGCCAGCTCCCATCGAACGGTCTCCACATCTTGTGCGTCTTCTTGCTTAGAGCAGGTCCGCTGGGCACGCTGCACAAGTGTCGACACAACTGAACGTTTATTTGCAGGGGAGGGGGGGGGGGTGCACAGAATTTAAGCTCAGGAAACGACCGGTGTGAGTGTCCTTTCTGTAAACGCTCGAAGTCAGGCTGCTACCGTCTCGTTTCACAAGGACATCAATGAACGGAAGGCACCCATCAGATTCCTCTTCCACGGTAAATTGTATCGCGGCCTCAATAGAATTTAGTCGTTCCAAGAATCGTGACAGGGCATCCCGATGCAAGATACAGAAACAATCATCCAAAATATCGAAGGAAAGTTTTGGGCGGGGCAGCAAATGAAGTCAGAGCACGGTTTTCGACAGCTTCCATGGTAATGTTTGCGACAGTGACGGACACAGAAGAACCCATTGCAATGCCATGCACTTGCAATGCGGGTGTAGCTCCAAGAACTTGGAGCGGGTGTAGCTCCAAGGCACTAATTAAATAACAGGAAGGCAATAACAAAAACCATAAGCTTTGTGAATCGATATCCAAACTAGCACTTAATTATAACGTGTCTGTAAAAGAAAATGATATTAGCGAAATAACAGTAAAATTAGAACAAAAAAAACTAGATTTTCTGCGTCACTGAAAGCTGAAACATATGTTTTTAAGTATGAAAGTTCTGTACAGTAAAACAGAAAATAACAGTGAAATAATCTAAAGAAGACAAACAGAAAACGGAGCTTTTTTTCTGTAAAGCAAAACTGAAAATTGTGTTTATGGACACAATTTTTGTAAAAGTTCTGTGAAAGTAAAACAAAAAAAAATTATGATAGAACACAAACAACTTCAAAACAAAAAAAGTAGCTTTGCAGAAATTTAGTGGAAAGAGAGCTACCAGAGAATTTTATTTTTTTTTTCAGAAAATATTTTTTACAGCTATAGCTGTCAGCGGCACCGGCGCCGCTTTCGAGGAAAGGAAAGACTGCCGGCTAGTTTTCAGGAATCTGCGACGCCACAAACCTGTCATTGTGCTGTGCGGTGCCGAATTGTGTCGCGTTATCCTCTCCCCTCGCCGCTGGACGAACCGGGCGTGCCGCTAACCTCTTTCCTGGGTTGGGACTAAGGCGGTGCTTGACCTTTCGATTTTGGGGGGCGGAAATGAAGACAACTTCTTAATTGGACTTTCCTGAACTCAATGGTTTTCCTGAACAGGGCATCTGGGTAAGACCAAGGCCTTATAGCGCAAGCATTGAGACGCTCCCAATCGTGCTACCATCAGTAATGTGAAATGAGGCTACCATTAGTCATGTAAATAAACGCTCCTGTTATCAGCTCCGGCTCCTCTACTCGACTTTTACTGAGGCTTGGCTTGTTCCGCTCCTATGGGCAGACCCCCCGACCACATCTGTACCAAATTAAGGTTTTAGTGGAGTTACGTCTATTAAAATATCAGATCAAATTTTCACTCGGTAGATCTAGAGAGATAAAGAGAAGAGGAAGGCAGGGAGGTTAACCAGAAGGTAGTATCTGGTATGCTACCCTGCACTGGGGTTGGGGAATAGGGGGGTTGAAAGGGAGAGAGAGAAAAAAATAAATAATACGCAAAAAAATCGCAGCCACACACACACAAACACGAGAACGTTCCGCTCAGAGTCGTTCTGATAGGCCAGTAGATCGCAGGAAGCCTAATAGTGCTTGTAAGGCCTTCTTCTGCGATGTTAAGTCTGAACGATGTCGTAATAATCTTTCTTCAGATAGACGCTGGTCGTCTGTCTGGTTGAAGGCCTGACAAAGAGCTTGTCTCTGTGTGGCATATTCCTGACAGTCGCACAGAACATGTCGAATTGTTTCTTCGTCGCCGCAATGTTCACAGGCGGCGGTGTCGGCCATCCCTATACGGAACGCATACGCCTGGGTAAACGCGACGTCCAGCCATAATCTACACAGAATGGTAGCGTCACCTCGGCTAAGCCTTGATGGAGTTCTAAGGCTTAACGTGGGATCGAGTGAGTGCAATCGTGCATGCATAAAATGTGGCTCATTCCAATTTGTTGTGATGCAATGGCGAGCGAGAATGCGGAGCTTCCGAGCAGCGTCTGTCCTCGAAAGAGGTATCGACAGGTCGCGGTCCTCTGTATGGGCTGAACGGGAAGCTTGATCGGCCCGTTCATTACCGATGATGCCATATAGTGTGTTAAACTTAGGAGGCTGCTTGAAACCGTGGAAGGAATGGGTAACTGCCGATAAACGAGGTAGATCTCGCTCGAAAATAATATCACGCACTTGCGCTGAGCACAGATTGTGCACATGCGTGCGCAGAGGGAGAGGTGGGAGGGGGGGAAGTGCTCCCTTTTTCCAATACGCTGTCTTTGCCCTTCGTACTCAATGTAAGGGCCTCAGTGGGAGGAGGTCGGGAAGAATTAAGGGGGGACGAAGTCAAACTTCGCCCCCCCTTAGTGGAGATCCATGCGCACAGCTATGGTATAGTGTAAAGATACTCACGATAGCATCGAGCTTTTCGGCCGTTATATGGACAAGTAGAAATCGAAGCCGCCTGATCTGGCGCGAAACGTAATATTCGCATCTCGAACAGCCGAGAACCCCGTCGGGTGTAACCGTTGTGCTGTGTGAGGTTATGTTGACGTTACGAAACTTTACCAACTCGCCCAACTTGCAGTACTTGTCAACAGTGATGCTTCTCTGGCCAGACAGAATTCCTCGTGCGAAGGTTCTGAATTTCTGTCCTAGGTGTTGGTTGACAAAAGCCTTCGTGACCAGGCCACGGAGCATTACGATTGCTAAAGCTCACCAGGACTGAAATGGTCAAAGCTTGGTTGTCGTATTGATAAACACTCTGCTTCGCCGCAGTGCGACTATTTCCTTGGTACAAGACGTATGCTTTCATAAATCAAAAAGGAGAAATTTTCTATGCTTTCCCTCGACCACAAGGCAGTTAGATTAGTGGTTGAAATTTATCTCGTGTTTTTTTTTTTTTAGATGCGAAGCATCTTATGCTCGGGGCTCTGTCCGTCCCTCTCGCGTCCCGCGTCCGGCCACTTTCATGAAGTAGGGAAGCACCCATTATGCGAAGAACACTAGTAATATTGAAGGCCGTCAACCACTACCACACTCATCAGAGTCATGGCCGAGAGCACAGAGAGGCTGCTTAGCAATGGCTAGGCAGGTGATGTCTGTCGCCCAGGTTGATCCCATTCCTTGATCTTCCTTGCATGTGTTTAGAGGGGGGCTTAGTCCGTCCCTCCTTCCCGCGTCCCACACCACCACAGCGCATGCGCGTCCCCTCCCCCCTCTCTCTCCTACGCTCACCCCCTTTCTCTCCTCTAGGAATCATCTACTCTACGGAGCGGCCCCCCGCGTCCCACAATACCACAGCGCATGCGCGTCCCCTCCCCTATCCTCTCCTACGCTCACCCCCTTTCTCTACTCTAGGAAATCATCTACTCTACGGAGCGGCGCCCGCGTCCCACATCCACACAGCGCATGCGCGTCCTCTCCCTCTCTCTCCTCTAGGAATCATCTACTCTACGGAGCGGCTCCCGCGTCCCACAGCGCATGCACGTCCACTCCCCCCTCTCTCTCCTCTCCTGCGGTCCCCCCCCCGTCCTCTCCTCTAGGTATCCTCTACGGAGCGGCGAGCACGACAGGGGGGTGTGACATCTGCATACATCGCTGGGGGGCGCCACGGTATTTCCGCGGTATGAAAATGACGGAGCGCGCGCGCCTCATTCTCTCTCCTGTGCAGCGCCGCGATGAGCACCCGGACCGCTGCCGTGAAGTGAGAGCGGCGACCTTCCTCCCGCTCAAGCTAATTATCTCCCCGCTGCTTCGCATCCACACAGATTCCCTTTAGCGGGAGATGGGGAGTTTTTTTATAAGTGTGCTCTCTGGGGACGCCATTATAATTTTCTGGCGATTTAATTGAGTCTCGTCTTGACGCAATCAGCGGACTCGAGCATATACCAACTTTTCCCCATTTGGAAATACTGAGATGCCAGTGACGCACAGTCACTTGGGTCACGGAGCAAGAAAGACAGGAGGGGAAACTCCGGACCCGCGTCAGCGCGAGCGTGCGCCGCGATAATGTCACCCTGGGAGAGGAGGCTAGCGAACGTGCGCGCAGCGATCCTAGCGGCGACGCGCGGAACTATTCGTTTTCCGCCGCGGTAGGAGAGAGCGAGCGCGCGTGCTCCGACGGCGCCCGGGCGTCGTTGCTACATCTTCCACTGGCCTGCTTGCGCTGCGTTGCCATGTGCCGCCAAAAAAATAGTTTTTTGCCGCAAAGGTTCGTGCTAAGAAAATATAGCTGAGCAAAGCGTCTTAGTGCCAATCTTTCTTTTCTCTTCATATTTTGTATCGCATGCTTTTAAGAAGACAATGAAAGGAACAAACTGGCGCACTTCAGAAAGCAGACGACCTGAAATCGTAGCATGGTTTGGCTTGGTGTTTCGTAAATTTTTTTTTATATAAGTGAAAGATGACCGCTTATTCTACTTTATTACCATGCACCATAAAAAATGCTGATCAGAGCACGCGATAGAGAACTGGTGTGCGGGGATAGAAAATTTAATCACACTTCTGCATCACGTTTGGGTTAGACAGACGTGAACAGACGGAACAACGGCGGTGTTGGCTTCGAGAATCAACACGTCGTAAGTTCGGCAGTTTCCTGCGCTGCTGATTCGCGATGTATGTTGACTGTGTTGACTGTCGCTGATAGTCGATATGGGGCGCCGATGCTTTGTCCCGAACTGCAACAGCGGATATAAGTCTTGCGCTGAAAAAGTTCGCACCTTCAAAGCTCCAGCTGACCCTGAACGCTTGCAGGAATGGGCGAGAGCCATAGGCCGGGTGGATCGCGATCTCACATCATGCGACTACGTCTGCAAAAAGCATTTCCCCAGCGAAATGGTGAGCAGGCCCAAATACTACGCTGAGCTTGGAGGCGCGGTCATTCTTGACCAACCAAAGAAGTCAGTGTTGCTCCCTGGGGCAGTGTCTTGCATTTTCCCGGAAGTTTCGCCGCACTTGCATCCAGCGAAGAAAGCCAGAGCCAGCCGGAAGGTAGTTCAAACTGCCGATGAAAGCAGCGCCAAAAGAGCCAAGGTGGATAGTGTTCATTGCGATTCAGAAGCCACCAGCAATCAGAGTAATAGCCTTCAATCTGGTATTAACTTGAAGGTGAGCTCAGTCGCCAAAGAGGTCTTCCACGTCCGAGCGTTCTCGTTATTTGCTCATGAACTCTCCGCCGGACCCGAGCTACTGTGCAAGTACTTCTGCTGATGAAGGTGTGCCGATGCAGAAAACCGAGGGCGGAGCTTCGGCCACTACAGCAAGCTGGCTCCAGCAGCTGTCCAGCGAACATCAGATACCGATGCCACGATGCCAAGCCCTGCGTGGAACCACCACTATATAAACGTCGATGGTGTCGAATGCCTTTGTTTTGTGCACATGGTGAAAGCGTCAGCATCATCTCCCACAATCGCATTCAAAATCCTGGAAATTATGGCGTGCCGCAAGGGATATACAGCAACAAAATGGGCTCTGGGTCACGAAATGAGCCGCCTAGTGGTGGAAGTACCGTGTGAAGCCCAGCGGACGAGAAATATTGTGGATAAGCTCTGGGAATTCGAGTACCAAGTTGTTTCTCGTGGAGGCCCTGCGAGAAAAAAGTTTCCCTGACATCCAGTTAGAATGTGCCTCTTTTGACGAGACAGGGTCCTGGAGGCACAACAGCTGCCCTATTATTTTTGACAGTTCACAAAGGCAATGCTCTCCCAATGCAAAAGCACTGGCCAACACGGTGCGGATTCACAAGAAGAGAAAAGAAAGCAAAAAAGTCAAGATATCCGTTAGGTCTCGTGTTAGCGGCCCGAGTGTGCCATACAGGCCAATATTGGAGGTATTTAGGAAGCAACGTGCTTCCTTGTACCACAAGAAGAAAAGACTTATGAAAAGAAACAAAATGCTGAAAGCCTCGCTTGAAGCGAGCATGGATAAAATCAAATCCCTTGCAGACAAGCAAGTTTTGGATCTTGCGAAAGAAGCCGGCTTCCCAGAGAACCACTGCGTGCTTTAGACAGAGTGGTTAGCAGCCGCAAAGGTCCCGGCAAAACAGCGAAGACGATACACGGATAACTGGCTTCTTCTCTGCCTTCTTCTACACATCCGCACACCATCTGGTTACAGATTTCTAAGAGACAACAATATACGGCCATTGCCCTGCGTCAAGACTATCAGAAAATACATTTCCATCGTAGGAATGAAGTGTGGCTTCGACGAAGATTTTTTCGCCGCACTCAAAGAAAAACTGGAGCCAAAGGCCGACTTCCAAAAGCATGGAATGCTCCTTTTCGACGAGATACAGGTCCGAGAGTGGAAGTGTGTCAATTCCAAGACACTTACCTACGCCGGATTTGTTGACCATGGTCAGGGAGAAAAGCATGGGGAAACTAGTGCAACTGGCCTGGCCAATCATGCGCTTGTCTTCATGTTCATTCCGTTTGGAGAAACTACGCTCAACTAATCGGCGTGTTTGCCTCACGAGGGCCAACGAAGGGAACAGTGCTAAGCCAGTTGGTTCTGCAGGCCATCATACTGCTAGAGAAGGCAGGTGCGCTCGTCGATGGGATTGTTTGCGATGGAGCGAGCACGAACAGGAAGATGTGGACGGAACTCGGCATAAATGGCAAACTCGGTTCAGAGAAAAATTCATTTGAACACCCAATGAACGATGCAAGGAAGGTGTATGTCTTTTCCGACGTGCCACACCTCGTGAAGTGCGTTCGTAACAGGCTCCTGAAACAGCGCTCCCTGAAGGTGAATGGTAAGTGGGTGCACTGGTCCTGTTATGTCGCTGTCTACAAAGAGGATTGCAAAAACGCGGGAGGCTTGAAGGTTTGCCCTAAAGTAACGCATCACCATATATACCCATCGCATATGGAGCTCATGCGTGTCAAACTGGTCACTCAAATATTCAGCCGATCCATGGCCTCGGCACTGAAATACTACACTGAAGTAGGTGTACTGCACACAGACACTACCGAAGGCACTATTGCGTTCACCGAGCAGATGAACGATGTCTTTGACGCGATGAATAGGCGCCATCCTAAAGAAGGTCTTCGCATGGGATGCAATGATTTACAGTGCATCAGGAATTCTCTGAAGTGGCTCGACGATTGGGAGCAGGATGTTTGCAGATAGCTATTTCCAAAGACATGTTTTTGGCTCCATCGACTGCAGAAGACCTCCGAGTCACCATGCTGTCGATGCTAGAACTATCGGAGTACCTGCTGAACGAGTGTGGATTCAAGTACGTCCTAACCGGCAAGATGAACCAAGACCCCCTCGAAACATTCTTTGGTAAAGCTCGACAGGCTGGCTGTGAGAACGACCATCCGGATATGCCGTCGTTTCTGCAGGTATACCGGATGCTCACAGTGTACAGTTTGTTGAAGCCACCGAAGCTGGGAAACTGTGAAGTACGAGAGCAAGAATCAGCGCTTGATTTTTCTTCCTTGCCGGGCTGTCTTTATGACGAAAGACACCGGCGAGTCGCATCTTACCGAGACGAAAAGGAAGCTCGATGGTTTGGTCGAAACCGAAGAGTGGGAATGCGAGGACTGCGAAGACCTCTTGCAACAGAGTAAGAATACTGTCGAGATTGTGGATGCAGTTTTGTACTACCGTCACTGGCTTCTTAACGCGAAAATTGAGAAGAATGTTTCGTTGTGAAAAATGCAGGCAGTCTCTGACTGTAGACGCTCCGACCATGAAAGAAGCCTCCCTCACTCTCTGCAAAACGAGAGGTGGCCTGATTCACCCCAACAAACGTTTGTTCCAGATACTTCGCTGAGCGGAGGACTATTTTGCAAATCATATGGAAGACCATGACATCTTCTGGGATACAATCGACCAAGTTTTGGGTAACATGAAACTCACGTTTCCATGTAATCAACACAAGAATGATGCACTCGCAAGAATCCTTTTTTACTACGTCGGCATGCGAATGCGACAGCACTGTGTGAACGAAGCGCGTGATAAGGACCACACGGCAGCATCCAAGAAAAAACTATCCAGGCTTTGCAAGGACTAGGTTTCTCGGAAAGCGCCGTCTATCCGCACTTTCTTCCAAGAAACCAAGAAACGAAGGAACTGATGCAGAAATGAATAGAGGGTCCTGACGGGCCTTTCAGAATAAATCCCGATATAACTGCGGTGTTATATGAGTTTTTGTGTTTATTGTAGCTCTACATTGAATAACGGCAATCACGAAGTCTTAAAACAAAACACGTCAGAAAAGCGTAGACAGATCAGAATGACTATTTTTTCTGCAATATGCACCAACCCCCGTTATTCACGCTTCTGCTGGCAGGCTCCACAGCATTTGTTTCGTTATGAGCGCATACGGTACGCTAGTTTCCCGCAAATAAAACTTTTGACCTAGCAAGCGAAGGTGAATAATTTCAAGAAATCTAAAAGCGTACGGAAAGCATGGACGAATTGGTGAATAAATTAAAACCAACCGCCCTAGCGATTGCTGAGAGTTCCATGATATGCAAGGGTGGCGCTCAAGTAGTACACTCTAGCTCAAGCAGCGGCGCGCAAGCAGACGACAAGAGAGGGCTCGACGCCTTCCGCGTCTGCCGCTCCGACGCGGCAGTTCGGCCGCGGTTCTGTAGGTGGCGCTGTCACGACGTCCGCCGCCGCTCTTCGGGGTGACACTATCGCGGCGCGAAACGCCGCCGAGTTTCCCCCTCCTGTCTATTCTTACTCCGTGACTTGGGCAAATCATTCGGCACCGACAAACCTTTTTTTATTTTTAAATGCGAAGCATTTCTTAGCGAACTTCGGCGACTTTGAGCGTATCTATCTATCTATCTATCTATCTATCTATCTATCTATCTATCTATCTATCTAGCTATCTATCTAGCCGCCTACGACTCTGTGCTCCCCTGGCCGTATCGTTGATGGGATTTATACCAAATTTGGTATGGCATAACATAACTGTATGACGAACATGAATGGCTGGTCATATCATGAAAATCATGACCAACTTGTCATGAAAAGTATGATTTACATGCCACGCTCATGGCGCGCTCGCGGCCGTTTCGTTAGCTTGATATACACCAAATTTGGTATTGAGTGACATGACTGTATGACGAACATAAATGACAAGTGGTAATATGGAAATCATGACTTCATGAGCGACATGACTTGCATTCCAGGCTCATGGCGCGCTCGCGGCCGTTTCGTTAGCTTGATATACACCAAATTTGGTATTGAGTGACATGACTGTATCACGAACATAAATGACAAGTGGTAATATGGAAATCATGACTTGTCATGTGCGACATGACTTGCATGCCACGCTCATAGCGTGCTCGCGGCCGTTTCGTTAGCTTGAGATACACCAAATTTGGTATGGAGTGACATGACTGTATGACGAACATAAATGACAAGTGGTAATATGGAAATCATGATATGTCATGAGCGACATGACATGCATTCCACGCTCATGGCGCGCTCGCGGTCGTTTCGTTAGCTTGATATACACCAAATTTGGTATTGAGTGACATGACTGTATGACGAACATAAATGACAAGTGGTAATATGGAAATCATGACTTGTCATGTGCGATATGACTTGCATGCCACGCTCATGGCGCGCTCGCGGCCGTTTTGTTAGCTTGATATACACCAAATTTGGTATTGAGTGACATGACTGTATGACGAACATAAATAACAAGTCGTAATACGGAAATCATGACTTGTCATGTGCGACATGACTTGCATGCCACGCTCATGACGCGCTCGCGGCCGTTTTGTTAGCTTGAGATACACCAAATTTGGGACTGAGTGACGTGACTATAGACGAAGATAAACTACAAGTGGTAATATGGAAATCATGACATGGCATGTGCGACATGACTTGCATGCCACGCTCATGGCGCGCTCGCGGCCGTTTCGCTATAGATTGATATATACCACAATTTATATTGCGGGACGTGACTGTATGACGAACATAAATTACAGGTCCTAACATGTAAAACATGACATGGAAATTATGTAAAGCATGATTTGCTCCTTCCTGGCTGCTTCGCATTACATCGATTCCCACAGTGCGTGGGATCTGCCGGCTTTTTTTTGTCATTTTAAATGCAAGAGATCTGTTCTGTCTGGAAGTATGCGCTAAAGTGATACCGTCGTAATCATTTTTGCAGTTCACGAGTACGATCCCATGTTTTCTCGTATTTTTGATGGATAGTTTTCGCGATGAGAAATTATCTCTGCGTTCAGTGTGTTCCATCCACACAATGCATGCTAAAGAACTTCCCTTTCATTTGTAACACAACTGGTGCTACCATTACTTGTTCCAAAGTATACTGGAAGAGGCGCACTTGCCAGCTAGAAAAACAGCGTGTTTTTCTAAGTACTGAGGCTAATGAATTTGAATGCAGACACCACGTCTGTAAAGCCGTCATGCTTGTTTATTGTATATTGTTTTTGCCCACCGTCGCGGCTCCCCAGCAGTCACGCTTCTCTCTCCCTCTCTCTCTCTCTCTCTCTCTATATATATATATATATATATATATATATATATATATATATATATCCCACGCACTGTGGGAATCGATGTAATGCGAAGCAGCCAGGAAGGAGCAAATCATGCTTTACATAATTTCCATGTCATGTTTTACATGTTAGGACCTGTAATTTATGTTCGTCATACAGTCACGTCCCGCAATATAAATTGTGGTATATATCAATCTATAGCGAAACGGCCGCGAGCGCGCCATGAGCGTGGCATGCAAGTCATGTCGCACATGCCATGTCATGATTTCCATATTACCACTTGTAGTTTATCTTCGTCTATAGTCACGTCACTCAGTCCCAAATTTGGTGTATCTCAAGCTAACAAAACGGCCGCGAGCGCGTCATGAGCGTGGCATGCAAGTCATGTCGCACATGACAAGTCATGATTTCCGTATTACGACTTGTTATTTATGTTCGTCATACAGTCATGTCACTCAATACCAAATTTGGTGTATATCAAGCTAACAAAACGGCCGCGAGCGCGCCATGAGCGTGGCATGCAAGTCATATCGCACATGACAAGTCATGATTTCCATATTACCACTTGTCATTTATGTTCGTCATACAGTCATGTCACTCAATACCAAATTTGGTGTATATATATATATATATATCGCCGACGCCATTCGGTAGTACACGGTTGATTCCAATAGCGCATGCAAAGAATCAGCGGAAACTAACTACTACAAGAAACGTTTGTTTGCCTTGGCGTGATAATAATCAGCTCTATACACATACATAGCCACACCGCTACGCTGTCTGTTGAAGCAGATGCCCCCCTTTGCTGGCCTTCAGCTCTTTAGCAAGCGCTGAGGCGAATTTTCATGTCTAGATAAATTTATACCTCATCGCTTTTCTGCTTATGCATCTTCCTGTTTCATATTCGCGAATTCGCTTTCGGCTTTCCATATTCGCTTCTGACGTGTAGGCATAGTTACGCTTACATTACGAAGTGTGTTCACGCCGGTATGGCTCTCAACGTAATCGGCCTTGGAGTCGATGCACTTGGGGTATATTATGAGTTAGTCGCGAAGGTTAGGATAAATTTCGTCATGAAAAGTATGTAGGCTTTGCGCGCCTTTTGTTTTTGTCTTTACTTTTTGTGTGGGTGACACGTGTCGTCGCTACACGTGCCAACATAATAAAATCCTGGTATACGTACACCCCCTCCCCCTTTTGCATCCTATAGGGCTTTTATAGAGTTCTTGTTAGTGCGTGCGTTACTGGCGCTTGTATTGCTTCTATTGCCACGGGTGACAGCTTTTGCGATTTTTCATGTTTCGCGTAGCCATCAGTATTTTATTTGGCTACACTGGAAGTCGACTCGCCTGCGCACCCTTCAGGCATGCCATCACCGTCGGCGGTTCCCTCGAGGAAACCGAACAGCGAACTCAGCGACGCTGATAGTGAGTCTACCGAACTGCATTTGGCAGGCAGTGATGATTGCGACGATGACTTCATGCCACTTTCAACCGCATCTACTGTGAAGTCGAAGGTGATGTGACCGAGGAGTGGGTACAGGCTGCCACCCAGGCTCCGGCGAAGAAGGACTTGCGAGGCTTCTTATGCACAAGCACAAGACGAGTTTTATTTTACATATTTACAGGGAGACAGACGAAGGGTGCTGACTTTCACATTACAAGAGCTCACAAGAGACGAGAGGGGCCCACGACAGCCAGAGAGCGCGCTCCTTTTATAGCGGTCCGTGCACGCGCTTCTGCTCAAGCGTTTTCACTGGACGCGGACAGCGTGAACCAGCAACGCCATTACGCGTTCCCTTAAGTACACAAGGATGTCTATCGGGTTGTTCTGGGGCGCAGACCGCGTTCTTGTGGGACGCAGGCCGCGTAGGTGAGGTAAGCCGGTGAGCGTCCCTTGCAGGCCGGGCCTTTGCCTTGCCGGTTATAACAGCCCGTCCACCGCCCGAAGAGGTCACGTAAGGGCTGCAGTAGCGCTGCTCCCTGAAGTTGCCGTTGTGCGTCTCCGTGGGTTTCACACTGAACCTCCGCCACAACACACTCACGCACATCACGCAGCAGGTCACACAGTAAGCACACTTTAACGTCGCCCCAATCCACACACCCAACACACGCTTCGTCACAGTATGGCACCGTTCAAGCTGCAGAGACCCGGTTGCCGCTGCATCGTTGTCCACTGGTCGACGATAGCACGAAGCGCTGCAGAAAGGCCACAGCCCACAATGGCTATAGCTCATCGTATGCTCCATGCTCCGCTGTGGAACCGTAGGTGTACCAGGGCTTTTCTGGGGGGGGGGGGGGGGGGCGCTCTCAAACAGGACACCGACACTTAGAATACTCAGCAATCCCGAGACTCACCAGGTGTACATTACTTCAAGGCTCATTTTTTTAAATCCATATTACAACAGAAGCCTACAAAACGGTGGCGACCAGTTATTGAACCTGACGCTTAAGTTATAGCGTCCCAAACCACAACAGAGGAATTTCTCACATGCTGACCAGACCCTGGACGGGAAGACGCTTTGAAACGAGTTCTTTGAGACGCATGTCTGAAAACCCACGTTAAACTATCCGGACGCTTCACGCAATTCCCCTCCACGGTGCAGCAACAACGGGATTCTAACCAAAGGATTTGCCTCCGGTCGCATGCAAAAAGGAGCGTCTGAACGACTGTCACATGCATGCGAACGCCTTCCTCTGGCTCAAAGTCTGGCAGACAAAATTTCTTTGAGGAAATGCCTTCTACAGCCACAGACACTTCTGAAAATTCGTACGTTTCCTCGCCGCTGAAGAAGCTGTGCGCTGGAAATCTGTTCCTATCTCTTTTGTCGTTTTCTCCAGCTTTAACACTGTATTCCGCACAACTGACCGTTCTCTTGTGGTCATCCTGCCTATCCTTACCGCTCTGTACTGACGAAAGCACCTCCGACTCTATAGTTTCTGGTCTGAGGAGTGGGTCTGCACTCTTTTCCTGCTCAGTCGCCCTAATGGCATCTTTCCAAAGCCGACAAGTCACATCTTTCTTTACCAGCGAGTCACCCTGGTTTTCGGCCATGCCTAAGACGCCTGTTATCACTGACTCGCCATGGACGCTATTCTCAACAGCCAGCTCAGCCGCGCGTTCAATGTTTCTCGTGCCTGGTCTATCGCGAAACCCTACTGCCACGCGCGTTTCTTATTTTCGCGTTTGCTGTATTCGGTTTCCGCCCGCAAAGAATGTCAGTAACGCTCGGCGCAGACCACGCCTTAGCATTCGAGAAGCTTCGCGATTATTGTCGATCGTTTTGTTAAGATTGCGCGCAAGACGCGACCACTCCGAGATTATTCCAGAGCTTGCGCGATGACCAGTGCTAAGGCTAGAATGTTCGACGGGTGATGCATAAAAGCCGGCGCGCTCCAACGATGTTCAGATTATCGACGGCCGACGCTCTGTTCGCCGCTATCACTGCCAGTGCGTAGTGCTGTAGTCTGACCTTCAGTTTTCCGGCCACAAGTTCGGCCTAATAAAGAGTTTCTTCTTTGACACGCCGACTCTTGCCTTCGTCGACGTCACGACCACGTGACATCTGGTGGAGGTGCTGCTTCGTCCATGCTCCGGACGCCCCCCGCGAGGCACTGACCCAAGGCCGACCCGCGAAGAAGACGACACAAAGGAGAACCCGGAAAGTCGAAGCAGCCGCAGGCAGAGGCACCTCGAGCCAGAGTACCGGCTTCTTGCCGAACACACCAGGCACTCCAAGCCAGCGACGTCAACCGCAGGCACGATGAGAACCCCTGCGCCGCCTAAACTAAGACACGCCTATTTCGCTTTGGAGGACGCCGCTCGGACCTGGTTCGAGAACCAAGAGCGAAGCCTGACCACGTGGGACATTTTTCGCACCAGGTTCCTTGCCACGTTCACAAGCGTCGTCCGCAAGGAGAGGGCAGAAGCTATGCTGGAAACACGTGTTCAGCTGCCAAATGAGAACGTGGCGCTCTTCACGGAAGAGATGCTGAGACGCAGGGTCCGCCACGCAGACCCCGAAATGCTCGAAGAGAAGAAGGTTCGCCTCCTGATGCGAGGAGTCAAGCAGGAGCTCTTCGCGGGACCTGATGCGGAACCCACCGACGAGTGTCGAGGATTTCGTCTCGGAAGCGACGACTATTGAGAAGACCCTGGAGATGCGCAACCGGCAGTACAATCGCCGTTCGACTCCACATTTCGCCGACATCCAAGGGCTCTGCTCCGCCGACCTGCGCGAAACGATCCGAGTGATCGTGAGAGAGGAACTGCGGAAGCTGTTACCCTCGCCACAACCTCAAGTGGACTCGATCACCGACATCGTTCGGGATGAGGTCCAGCAGGCGTTGGCAGTTCCCGAACCACCGCAGCCACATCCGGAGGCTATGACCTACGCTGCTGCAGTCCGCCGTCCTGTTCCCGCTCCGCGACATCAAGTCACCTCGTCGCCGCAGTTCCATCGCCAGGCGCCGCCGCTGCCGCCACCACCGACGCCCTACCGTCCTCCTGTCGGCCAGCGCTACGCGCCGAGAAAAACCGACGTCTGGCGCGCTCCTGACAACCGCCCGCTCTGCTACCATTGCGGGGAGGCCGGCCACACCTACCGCCGCTGCCAGTACCGACATATGGGGCTGCGCGGTTTCGCCGTCAACGCGCCGTGTCCGCAGCGGGGTGAACGACCTCGCGACATCGCCGACTACCTCACAGGAGCGCAGTGGACACCCCGACGACCTTCCCGTTTGCCGTCGCCAGGCCGCTACACCTCACCTCATCGCAGGCAGTACACCAGTCCGGCTCGGGGCCGATCTCCGAGCCCTTACCCGGAAAACTAAGGGCAGCAACCGATGGAGGTGCGGTTGCTGTACGTCGAACTACCGAAGATCCTCCGCCGACGCCGACGACGACGACGCGACGAAACCTGCTGAACACGACGCGAAGCAGACAGAGCCCTGCCGACGAAACCTCGCGGACCGAGCTAGACCTGACGACGCAACATGATGGAAGCAGTGCAACAAATCGACGCAGCCGTGATCCGACACCGCGAGCTAACCGCAACGCAAGGCGACGGACTAGCGACCTCGACGTTCTCATCGACGGTCACAACGTCACCGCTCTCGTCGACACTGGGGCCGACTATTCCGTCGTCAGTGGGTCATTCGCCACCAAGCTGAAGAAAGTAAGGACCGCTTGGAGTGAACCCGAAATCCGGACAGCTGGAGGCCACCTGATAACGCCGATTGGAGTCTCCACGGCGAGAGTCACCATCAATAACTGGACTTATCCTGCGAGCTTTGTAATCCTACAAAACTGCTCCAGGGATGTGATACTTGGAATGGACCTCCTAAGTGACCACGGCGCCGTCATCGACCTGAGGTGTGAGTCGATAACACTAACCTCAGACGAAGCGCTCCCGCCCCACGCAACGCCAGGGAACCATGCATTGAATGTGATGGAAGAACAGGTGACCGTTCCGCCGCGCTCCAGCGTCATTATTTCCGTCGGCACCGCAAAACCTGCGAACCATGAATGCGTCATCGAGGGCGATCAGCACCTAGTCCTGAACCGTCAAATTTGCGTCGCAAGAGGCATCGCCGAATTGCGTGATGGCAAAGCAAAGGTACTGCTCACAAACTTCAGCCACGAATATAGGCACCTTAACATTGGTACGACGGTCGCCTACATCGAGAAATTCGTGGACACCAGCAATGCTTTCGCCCTCTCCGATGCTACCGAACCTTCTTCGACGAATCAAGGTCCCGGAATAGATTTCGACGTCAACCCGAGGCTCCCGAAGCACAAGCAAGACCAGCTCAAAAGTCTGCTCGTGCAATTTAAGGACTGCTTCTCGTCGTCGTCAAGAATTCGACAGACCCCAGTCGCGAAACATCGTATCATAACAGAAGAAAGTGTCCGACCAATCCGTCAGAGCCCGTATCGAGTTTCTACGCGAGAACGAGAAGCCGTAAAGAAACAAGTCGACGAAATGCTTCGCGACGACATCATCCAGCCGTCCAAGAGTCCCTGGGCGTCTCCCGTGGTATTGGTGAAGAAGAAGGACAGAACTCTACGTTTCTGCGTCGACTATCGTCGCCTGAACAATATCACGAAGAAGGACGTGTATCCCCTCCCACGTAGAGACGACGCCTTGGATCGACTCCACAACACGAAGTACTTTTCCTCGCTGGACCTGAAGACAGGCTACTGGCAGATCGAAGTCGACGAGAGAGACCGAGAAAAGACGGCCTTTATAACACCAGACGGCCTGTTCGAGTTCAAGGTCATGCCGTTCGGTCTTTGCTCGGCCCCCGCGACCTTCCAACGCGTTATGGATACTGTACTGGCCGGCTTGAAGTGGCAGACTTGCCTTGTGTACTTGGACGACGTCGTTGTGTTTTCCGCAAACTTCGACGAACACCTCCGGCGACTTGAAGCTGTACTTCAAGCAATCAAGACCTCCGGACTCACACTCAAGCCAGAAAAGTGCCGCTTTGCGAACGAAGAACTTTTGTTCTTGGGCCACGTGATAAGTAAGTCCGGAGTACGCCCCGACCCTCAGAAGACAGCCGCCATCGCTACATTCCCGCCACACGCCGACAAGAAGGCCGTCCGTCGATTTCTTGGCCTGTGCGCCTATTACAGGCGGTTCGTCAAAAATTTTGCCCGCATCGCCGAGCCACTCACTAACCTGACCAGAACCGACGTCGAGTTCAAGTGGGAAACGCCACAAGAGGAAGCATTTCAAGAACTAAAACGACGCCTGCAAACGCCTCCGTTACTTGCGCATTTCGACGAACACCCCGAAACAGAAGTGCACACCGACGCAAGCAGCGTGGGACTCGGCGCCGTCCTTGTGCAGAGGACGGACGGACTGGCAAGGGTCATCAGCTATGCTAGCCGGTCGCTATCCAAGGCAGAGGCCAACTATTCCACAACAGAAAAGGAGTGCCTCGCCATCGTCTGGGCTACGTCAAAGTTCCGCCCCTATCTCTACGGGAGGCCCTTAAAAGTTGTGAGCGACCACCACGCCTTGTGTTGGCTAGCTAACTTGAAGGACCCTTCAGGTCGTCTCGCAAGATGGAGTCTAAGACTTCAAGAATTCGACATTACCGTCGTTTACAAGTCCGGGAGAAAACACTCCGACGCCGACTGCCTATCTCGTGCCCCCCGTCGACCCACCGCCGCAGGACGACCTGGATGATGACTGCTTCTTGGGAACCATAAGTGCCGACGACTTCGCCGAGCGACAGCGAGCGGACCCAGAACTAAGGGGCCTTATGGAGTACCTCGAGGGCAAGAGCACCACTGTTCCGAAGGTATTCAAGAGAGGACTGGCGTCGTTCTTCCTGCGAAATGGAATTCTCCTAAAGAAGAACTTCTCGCCCATTCGAGCCGAACACCTCCTCGTGGTTCCTTCAGCAGTGAGGCCAGAAGTCCTCCTGGCCCTACACGACGACCCGACGGCTGGACACCTCGGTGTTTCCCGCACGCTCGCAAGGATACAAGAGAAGTACTACTGGCCACGCCTTGCCGCCGACGTCGCTCGTTACGTCAGGACATGTCGAGACTGTCAGCGACGCAAGACACCGCCGACAAGACCAGCAGGCTTCCTTCAGCCGATCGAACCACCTCACCGCCCGTTCCAGCAAATCGGTATGGACCTACTGGGGCCGTTTCCTACGTCGACTTGCGGGAACAAATGGATCGTCGTAGCTACGGACTACCTCACCCGCTACGCCGAAACAAGGGCCCTACCTAGAGGCAGTGCAGCCGAGGTAGCGAAATTCTTCGTTGAAGACATTGTCCTGCGTCATGGCGTCCCAGAGGTCCTCATCACCGACAGAGGTACGGCCTTTACTGCAGAGCTAACTCAGGCCATTTTGAGATACAGCCAAACAAGCCACCGCCGCACCACCGCCTATCACCCACAGACCAACGGCATCACCGAGCGTCTAAACAAGACCATCGCCGACATGCTGGCCATGTACGTCGACGTCGAGCACAAGACATGGGATGCCATCCTTCCGTTCGTGACCTTCGCATACAACACGGCAGTGCAAGAAACGACGCAGCTGTCGCCGTACAAGTTGGTCTACGGACGGAACCCATCAACGACGCTTGACGCCATGTTACCAAACGTCACTGACGAGGAAAACATCGACGTCACCGCCTACCTACAGCGCGCCGAAGAAGCCCGACAACTCGCCCGCCTACGTATCAAGAATCAGCAGGCGACCGACAGCCGCCGCTAGAACCTTCGACGACGCTTCGTGGAATACCAGCCCGGCGACCGCGTTTGGGTGTGGACGCCGATACGCCGACGTGGACTTTGTGAAAAACTTCTTCGGCGATACTTCGGGCCATACAAAGTGCTTCGACGTCTAGGCGCTCTGGACTACGAGGTTGTCCCGGACGGCATTACGAACTCTCAACGGCGCCGTGCGCGACCTGAAGTCGTCCATGTCGTACGCCTCAAGCCGTACTACGCGCGTTAGTGAACCTGAGGACTCCACCTATTGCTTTATTATTGTGCTTTCTTGCTTTATTGTTGTTGTTTATTGTTGCATGCATTTTTCCCCCCGTGTTCCGTTTTAAGCATCGGGACGATGCTTTTTCAGAGTGGGGCATTGCCACGCGCGTTTCTTATTTTCGCGTTTGCTGTATTCGGTTTCCGCCCTCAAAGACTGTCAGTAACGCTCGGCGCAGACCACGCCTTAGCATTCGAGAAGCTTCACGAATATTGTAGATCGTTGTGTCAAGATTGCGCGCAAGACGCGACCACTCGAGATTATTCCAGAGCTTGCGCGATGACCAGTGATAAGGCTAGAATGTTCGACGCGTGATGCATAAAAGCCGGCGCGCTCCAACGATGTTCAGATTATCGACGGCCGACGCTCTGTTCGCCGCTATCACTGCCAGTGTGTAGTGCTGTAGTCTGACCTTCAGTTTTCCGGCCACAAGTTCGGCCTAATAAAGAGTTTCTTCTTTGACACGCCGACTCTTGCCTTCGTCGACGTCACGACCACGTGACACTACACTTCCTGTATTCTGACCACCGGCACGTTTCGCCAGCACGATCTGAAGCTTAAGCCGCAATCGTTCGAGCTCCCTTTCTTGGCTTTCAGCTTCCTCTTTACGCCTGGCGGTCTCTCTCTCAAACGCAAGCCGCTCTCGTTGCTCGTCGTCTTGTGCCCTCTTTATTCTCTCCTGAATGAGCTCCCAGTACTCGAAAAGCTCCTCCTCATCTGCGCCGGATTCCTTAACCGCCTGTATCAAATGTGGCTTCCTATGTATCGCCGCCACCTCAATTCCCAGCTCCTCGCACAACAGGACTAAGTCCGGTTTCCTCAATTAGCTCAAACTGCCACGAAGGTACCACTAAAATACACAAGCCTTCACTAAGCAGCAACCAACCTACCCCTTTGCATAAACATCACCATCTATCCAAAACACCTGGTGGAATCTCTACGGAAAGTGAGCATTCACCAGTGTCGGTACCAGGAGAGAACACGAACCAGATCCCGCCGCTGCCAACCAGTTGATGTGACCAGGAGGGGCTGCGGTTGACTCCCAGGCTCCGGCGACGAAGAACTCTCGCGAGGCTTCTTGCTTACAAAGAACACGCGTTTTATTTTACATATTTACAGGGAGACAAGTGTGCAGACGCACCGTCACATTACATAGCTCACAAGAGACGAGAGGGCCCATGACGGCCAGAGAGCGGGCTCCTTTTATAGCAGTCCGTGCACGCGCTTCTGCTCAAGCGTTTTCACTGGACGCGGACAGCGTGAACCAGCAACGCCGTTACGTGTTCCCTTCAGTACACAAGGATGTCTCTCGGGTTCTTGTGGGGCGCGGACCGCGTTCTTGTGGGACGCAGGCCGCGTAGGTGAGGTAAGCCGGTGAGCGTCCCTTGCAGGCCGGGTCTTTGCCTTGCCGGTTATAACAAAGGTAGCTTTAACAAACTACACCGTTTTATTCGTGTCAGTTACGCCATCGGACAATCTGAGACACCTGAATCGGCAGACCGTCTCGAGAAAACTGGAGTCTCTGGCGCCAAATGAAATCAAGGATGTTCGAGTCAACCCCCCGTAAGAATATCTTGGCCATCAACGTCATACACTAGGCATCTCTGCTTGCTCTAACCAGGATCACAGACTTCGACGGTATCAAAGTCTGAGCTCACATTCCACTCAAGAATGACATGGTGCTAGGAGTAATATACGATGTCGACATCTCCATTCCTCCTGGTGACCTTCCAAAGCTGATCAAGGAAGTTAGTTACCATAGCAACATCGTCCAGGTCTCACGGCTGGGCAACTCGCGTTGCGTAAAGATTGTCTTCAGGGGCGACACATTGCCTTCCCACGTGAAGGTGGGACAATTTTGTCACGTGATGCGCTCATTTACACCAAGACTACCACAGTGCCATGAATGTAAGGAAATGGGTCATGTGAGCGCAGTTTGCAGGAACGTGGTGATTTGCCCCCGTTGTGCAGAGTCACACAATGCGGAATCCTGCCGAGCAACCGCCCTGAAATGTCCCATCTGCCATGTCTTGCACGAAGCATCATCAAAAGACTGTCCATTAGTGAAAAAAGAATGGAGACTTGGAGTGCTTGTAACGGATGGTACGTAACGGCTCAAAGCACAAAGAGGCTGCTGATATTAGAGAGTTTTAGGGCCAGGTACTCCAAGCTGCCTGAGTGCGCACGCTCTCACGTTCCTTTGTACTCACTGCCGCACCTGTGAAGAATACAAAGGAACGCAAGGGCTCGCATACGCTATGCCGTCTGGAGCTCCAGCACTAAAGCTCTTTATTATGAGAAATATACAACAACGCTCGCGTCGGCCACGAACGTCTAGGGCTACTGCTGCCCAACCCGGACGGATAACGCGATCTCCTACTCCGACAGACCATCAGCCTTCCCTTAAGCGACAGTTACCACCACTGCCGCCACCACCCCCCGCCCAATGCATCACAGTCGGAGAGCCGTAAAGGTGCAGAGGCTTCGAAAGCGGCGGCGGGTGCCGCTTGGATCTCACTGCCACCACTGCGCACTCATAAAGAGTGAGTGCAGAATGCCCCGCAGTGTACATCATCGTCCCACAGATGATTTGTATGGCGAAAACCGACAAGTCGTCGCTTTGTTGACGTCTCTCATCACCACGATGCGGAACGACAACTCCATCAGCTCAATGCCCACTGCGATTTCTGGATTCCTTGGAACCAGTCCTTTCGAATCTTTTTTGAACATCTTGGATTCCAGCCTATTTTAGACAACCGCAGAGGAACTGGTCTCAAACACTACCCAGTATAGAATAAAGGCCTAGACATAGTCCGGCGTAACGTGTACGCCCGACCATGCGCGACGTGATTAAGCTACGCCGGCGAAAAGTGGAGAACCTATAGTCTCGCGTCACGGCGTATCCGGCGCGCCCGGCGGCGTTTGGCGTGCTTGGCGACGCCGGCGCAGAGATAGAGCGTGTTCCTATTTCACGCGCTCCACGCGGCTGGTGTTAGACCACAATGCATGGCGCGCGGCAGCGGCGGTCGGCAAAATGGCGGCGTGTGGGCAGCGTTTGGAAAGTGCGGCCGTGGTTTACTCGACTTTGATCGATGACCACAGGATTCTGTATGTGCTCGAAGGAATTATAGATCACATTTGCGTGTAGACCAGCTACAGCGTGGACTGATGCGACACGGAAGGAAAAAGAAACGTCTGGGAAGCCTTGGGAATGCGCTCTCGTATGTACATACATGATCCACTTTGGTTTCCAATGCAACCCATGTAGCTATTTTCTGGCTCCCCGATTTTAAAGCAATGCTTTGAGGAAGGACGTTTCCGATGCAAAGTCAAACAGTGCACAGAGCGAGAAAATACACGCGCGTCAACCAAAAAGCATGGCTACGGAACCAGAGAGCCAGAAAATTGTGTTCGCGTCAAACGAAAGACGCAGAGCCGCGGACACGTTCGACGAAGAGAGTGCGCATGCGCGACCCCGAAGCTGCTCGCCGCGCCATAGTGCACGCGCCGGACTCTAGAGTGAGGAATAGACCGTTGTCGCTGGCTGCGCGTACCCAGCGCATCCGACCTGGGCGCGTGTGCCCTGGTGCGCCGAACACGCCGAACTATATTGCCACGCGCGTTTCTTATTTTCATTTTTGTTGTACTCGGTTTTCGCCCACAAAGACTGTCCGCATGCTCAGCGCAAACCGCGGCTGATTGTTCTAGAAGCTTCACGAATATTGTAGATCGTTGTGTCAAGATTGTGCGCAAGACGCGAACGCTCTAGCTATTCCAGAGCTTGCGCGACGACCAGTGATAAGGCTAGAATGTTTGACGCGTGATGTATAAAAGCCGGTGCGTTCCAGCGATGATCAGATTATTGAGGGCCGACGCTCTGTTCGCCGCTCTCAGTGCCAGCGTGTATTGCTGTAGTCTGACCTTCAGTTTCCCGGCCACAAGTTCGGCCAAAATAAAGAGTTTCTTCTTTGACTCGCCGACTGTGGCGTTCGTCGACTTCACGATCACGTGACATCTGGTGGAGGTGCTGCTTCGTCCATGCTCCGGACGCCCCCCACGAGGTACTGATCCAAGCCCGACCCGCGAAGACGACGACACAAAGGACAACCCGGAAAGTCGAAGCAGCCGCAGGCAGAGGCGCCTCGAGCCAGAGTACCGGCTTCTTACCGAACACACCAGGCACTCCAAGCCAGCGACCTCAACCGCAGGCACGATGACAACCCCTGCGCCGCCTACACCGATCGTGATCCGGCAGCCTAAAGAACCACCAAAATTCCGCGGATCATCAGTCGAAGATCCAGAAAGCTGGCTGGAAGCATACGACCGCGTGTCCGCTTTCAACCACTGGGACAACGACGACAAGCTAAGACATGCCTATTTCGTTTTGAAGGACGCCGCTCGGACGTGGTTCGAGAACCGAGGGCGAAGACTGACTACGTGGGACATTTTTCGCACCAAGTTCCTCGCCACGTTCAAAAGCGTCGTCCGCAAGGAGAGGGCAGAAGCTCTGCTGGAAACACGTGTTCAGCTGCCAAATGAAAACGTGGCGCTCTTCACGGGAGAGATGCTGAGACTGTTCCGCCACGCAGACCCCGAAATGCCCGAAGAGAAGAAGGTTCGCCTCCTGATGCGAGGAGTTAAACAGGAGCTCTTCGCGGGACTGATGGGGAACCCACCGACGAGTGTCGAGGATTTCGTCTCGGAAGCGACGACTATCGAGAAGATCCTGGACATGCGCAACCGGCAGTACAATCGCCGTTCGACTCCACATTTCGCCGACATCCAAGGGCTCTGCTCCGCCGACCTGCGCGAAACGATCCTAGCGATCGTGAGGGAGGAATTGCGGAAGCTGTTACCCTCGCCAAAACCGCAAGTGGAATCGATCACCGAGATCGTTCGTGATGAAGTCCAGCAAGCATTGGGAGCGTTGGGAGTGGCTGCGGTGGGAGAACCACCGCAGCCACATCCGGAGGCTATGACCTATGCTGCTGCAGTCCGCCGTCCTGTTCCCGCTCCGCGACAACATCAAGTCGCCGCGTCGCCGCCCCAGTTCATCGCCAGGAGCCTACCGTCCTCCTGTCGGCCAGCGCTACGCGCCAAGGAAAACCGACGTCTGGCGCGCTCGTGACAACCGCCCGCTCTGCTACCATTGCGGGGAGGCCGGCCACACCTACCGCCGCTGCCAGTACCGACAGATGGGGCTGCGCGCTTTCGCCGTAAACGCGTCTTGTCCGCAGCGGGGTGAACGACCTCACGACATCGCCGACTACATTACCGGAACACAGTGGCAACAACGGCGACCATCCCGTTCATCATCGCCCGGCCGCTACATGTCACCGCGCCGCCGGCAGTACACTGGCTCAACCCGGGGCCGGTCGCCTAGCCCGTATCCGGAAAACTAGGGGCAGCAACCGTTGGAGGTGCCGTTGCTCCGCCGACGACGACGACGCTACGAAACCTGCTGAACACGACGCGAAGCAGACAGAGCTCTGCCGATGGAAGCTCGCGGACTGAGGACAACCTGACGACGCAGCATGGAAGCAGCGCAACAATTCGACGTAGCCGTGATCCAACGCCGCGACCTAACTGCAACGCAAGGCGACGGACTAGCGACCTCGACGTTCTCATCGACAGCCACAGCGTCACCGCTCTCGTCGACACTGGGGCCGACTTTTCCGTCGTCAGTGGGCTATTCGCCGCCAAGATGAAGAAAGTAAAGACCGCTTGGAGTGGACCCGAAATCCTGACAGCTGGAGGCCACTTGATAAAGCCCATTGGAGTCTGCACGGCGAGAGTCACCATCAATAACCGGACTTATCCAGCGAGCTTTGTAATCCTACAACACTGCTCCAGGGATGTGATACTTGGAATGGACTTCCTGAGCGACCACGGCGCCGTCATCGACCTGAAGTCTGAGTCGATAACACTAACCGCAGAAAAAGCGATCCTGCCCCACGGGACGCCGGGGAACCGTGCATTGAATCTGATAGAAGAGCAAGTGACCGTTCCGACGCTGTCCAGCGTTTTTATTTCCGTCGGCGCCGAAAAACCGGCAAACGTTGAAGGCGTCATCGAGGGCGATCAGCTCCTACTCCTGAACCGTCAAATTTGCGTCGCAAGAGGTATAGCCGAGCTGCGTGACGGTAAAGCAATGGTAGTGCTGACAAACTTCAGCCACGAATACAGGCACCTGAACATTGGTACGACGGTCGCCTACATCGACGAATGCGTGGCCGCCAGCAATGCTTTGGCCCTCTTCGATGCTGCCGAACCTGCTTCGACGAATCGAGGTCCCCAACCCGATTTCGACGTCAACCCGAGCCTTCCGAAGGCCAAGCAAGACCAGCTCAAAGCCCCACTCATGCAATTCAAGGACTGCTTCTCGGCGTCGTCAAGAATTCGACAGACCCCAATGGCGAAACATCGCATCATATAACAGAAGAAAGTGCCCGACCAGTTCGACAGAGCCCGTACCGAGTTTCAACGCGCGAACGTGAGGCCGTGAAAAAACAAGTTGACGAAATTCTACGCGACGACATCATTCAGCCGTCCCAGAGTCCGTGAGCGTCACCCGTGGTTTTAATGAAGAAGAAGGACGGAGCCCTACGCTTCTGCGTCGACTATCGCCGCCTGAACAAAGTCACGAAGGAGGACGTGTATCCTCTCCCACGGATAGATGACGCCCTGGACCGACTTCACAATGCGAAGTATTTTTTGTCAATGGACCTCAAAACCGGCTATTGTCAAATCGAAGTCGACGAGAGAGATCAAGAAAAAACTGCCTTTATAACACCAGACGGCCTCTTCGAGTTCAAGGTCATGCCCTTTGGCCTCTGCTCGGCACCTGCAACTTTCCAACGTGTCATGGATACAGTATTGGCTGGCTTGAAGTGGCAAACTTGCCTTGTTTACTTGGACGACGTCGTTGTGTTTTCCTCGAACTTCGACGAACACCTCCAGCGCCTGCAATCCGTGCTTCAAGCAATCAAGAACTCCGGGCTCACCCTGAAGCCAGAAAATTGCCGCTTCGCGTACGAGGAGCTTCTGTTTTTGGGTCACGTGATCAGCAAAACTGGAGTGCGCCCAGACCCGCAGAAAACAGCTGCCATCACCACATTCCCGCCACCCACCGACAAGAAAGCCGTGCGCCGATTTCTCGGCTTGTGCGCCTACTACAGACGCTTCGTCAGGGACTTTTTACGTATAGCCGAGCCGCTAACCCATCTCACTAAAACCGACGTGGACTTTAAGTGGGAAACGGCACAAGTAGAAGTATTTCAAGAACTCAAACGACGCCTGCAGATGCCGCCGATACTTGCGCACTTCGACGAATACGCCGACACGGAAATCCACACCGACGCAAGCAGTGTGGGGCTCGGAGCCGTCCTAGTGCAGATCACTGAAGAACTTGTAAGGGTTATCAGTTATGCTAGCCGGTCTCTATCCAAGGCAGAAGCCAACTATTCCATAACAGAAAAGGAGTGTCTTTCCATCATCTGGGCTACGTCAAAATTTCGCCCCTACCTCTACGGCAGACCTTTCAAAGTTGTGAGCGACCACCACGCCCTGTGTTGGCTAGCTAACTTGAAGGACCCTTCAGGTCGTCTCGCACGGTGGAGCCTAAGACTTCAAGAATTCGACATTACCGTCGTGTACAAGTCCGGTAGGAAACACTCCGACGCCGACTGCCTGTCTCGTGCCCCCCGTCAACCCACCGCCGCAGGACGACCAGGATGATGACTACTTTTTGGGAACCATAAGTGCCGACGACTTCGTCGATCGACAGCGAGAAGACCCGGAACTGAGGTGCCTAATTCAATACCTAGAGGGCAGGAGCACCGTCGTCCCAAAAGTATTGAGGCGAGGATTGACGTCATTTTCTTTGAAAAACAACGTCCTCGTAAAGAAGAACTTCTCCACAGCCCGAGCCAGCTATCCCATCGTTGTACCTTCGGATCTGCGACCAGAAATTCTGCAGGCCCCGCACGACGACCCAATGGCTGGCCACCTCGGCTTTTCGCGCATGCTTGCAAGAACACAAGAAAAATACTACTGGCCGCGCCTTACCCCCGACGTCGCTCGTTACGTGAGGACATGCCGGGACTGCCAGCTACGTAAGACCCCGCCGACAAGGCCAGGGGGGACTTCTGCAGCCCATCGAGCCACCTCACCGGCCGTTCCAACAAATCGGCATGGATTTACTGGGGCCGTTCCCGACGTCGGCTGACGGAAACAAGTGGATCGTCGTGGCTACCGACTACCTCACCCGCTACGCCGAAACAAGGGCCCTGCCCAAAGGCAGCGCCGCCGAGGTAGCAAAGTTCTTCGTCGAGAGCATTGTCCTGCGTCATGGTGCCCCGGAGGTCCTCATTACCGACAGAGGCACGGCATTTACAGCGGAGTTAACTCAGGCGATCTTGAGGTACAGCCACACAAGCCACCGCCGGACCACCGCCTACCACCCACAGACCAATGGTCTCACCGAGCTTCTAAACAAGACCATCGCGGACATGCTGGCCATGTACGTCGACGTCGAGCACAAGACGTGGGATGCAATCCTCCCGTACGTGACCTTCGCCTACAACACGGCCGTTCAGGAGACGACACAGATGACGCCATACAAGTTGCTCTACGGAAGGAACCCGGCAACGACGCTCGACGCGATGTTGCCCAACGTCGCTGACGAAGGAAACCTCGACGTCACCGGCTCCCTTCAGCGCGCTGAAGAAGCCCGACAGCTCGCCCGGCTGCGCATAAAGAATCAGCAGATGACTGACAGCCGCCGCTACAATCTTCGACGACGCTTCGTGGAATACCAGCCCGGCGACCGCGTCTGGGTGCGGACGCCGATACGCCGACGTAGACTCAGTGAAAAACTTCTTCGGCGTTGCTTCGGGCCATACAAGGTGCTTCGACGTCTCGGTACTCCGGACTACGAGGTCGTCCCGGACGGCATTACGAACTCTCAACATCGCCGTGCGCGACCTGAAGTCGTCCATGTCGTGCGCCTCAAGCCGTATTACGCGCGTTAGCGAACCTGATGACTGGACTTATTGCTTTATTATTGTACTTTCTATCTTTATTGTGATTTCTTGTTGCATGTATTTTTCCGCCGTTGTCTTTTCAAGCATCGGGGCGATTGTTTTTCAGAGGGGGGGCATTGCCACGAGCTTTTCTTATTTTCATTTTTGTTGTACTCGGTTTTCGCCCACAAAGACTGTCCGCATGCTCAGCGCACACCGCGGCTGATTGTTCTAGAAGCTTCACGATTATTGTAGATCGTTGTGTCAAGATTGCGCGCAAGACGCGAACACTCTAGCTTATTCCAGAGCTTGCGCGACGACCAGTGATAAGGCTAGAATGTTCGACGCGTGATGTATAAAAGCCGGTTCGTTCCAGCATGATCAGATTAGCACGGCCGACGCTCTGTTCGCCGCTCTCAGTGCCAGCGTGTATTGCTGTAGTCTGACCTTCAGTTTCCCGGCCACAAGTTCGGCCAAAATAAAGAGTTTTTTCTTTTACTCGCCGACTGTTGCCTTCGTCGACGTCACGACCACGTGACAATATCTAGGCCTTAAGTGCGTGTGGTGAACGCGGACATATGTGCGCGCGTATCACTTGTTCTCTCTTTCCTCCTTGCTTTCCCTATTGTTTTCCTCCCCTTTCTCCCTCCCCCCCGTGTAGGGTAGCAAACAGGGTACAACCTGGTTAACCTCCCTGCCTTCCCTTTGCCTCTCTCTCTCTCTAAACGAAAACAGTACTCAGTTGGGAGCAGGAGAGTAGAAGGATTACTTTTGTGCCATTTGTGAGCGTACTCTGCGAACACGCTCACTAAGCGGAGTGGCTGTCTGAACAAAGAAGGAAGCAGTTCTTTAGTGTTTACAGCGCGGACTGGAATGCACCCTCACCTCTACCTACCCCCCCCCCCCCCCCCGCCTCCTTACGTGTGCGCTCGATGAGCAGTGCTTTTCTGCTCACCAAGCGCGCTGAGTAGAGAGCTCGGTCGAACGCGATGGAAGCGCGCACAAATGTGCAACGTCAGCAATATTCAGTAATTCGTCAGTTTTCACCCATTTGTTGAGTTCTTATTCGAACTTTGTGTTGGGGTAGTGGGTAACTCGTCATATTGTCGGCGTAACGCAACTTTGTATTACCTCGAAAAACACGCTCGCACTCACACACGCATCCACTCAATAAACACCCTACACACAGCGCTGTCGAGTACTCCCGCGCGTATCCGCTTCACGAAAGCACGTCATTGCCCTTCGTGGCTAGCAGGAACGCGATGAACGAGAGGAATAGATGGAGAGCCCCCCCCCCCCCCCTTTTTTTTTTTGTAAACAGAACCGTACGTATACAGTAAACAGATAATAAGAATAAGAAATGCATGTTTTCCTCGGTCTCATAGCCGCTTGCAGTGAATACGGCTGATGCGCGTGAGAACGTGACCTACAAGACTTCCGTAAATGTTTCAGTGGAGTAAGCAGACTCACGCCTGCGTGTTTCCGTGGCCCTCTGGTGACGATGAAGACGCGCGCCGTGATTGCTTGAGAGCTTGTACGGGTTGCTGAGTGGCTCGCTGAAACTCCCACTCGCGGATCCGAAACACAATTTTCGAACTCGCACGCCACGCTGCAAATACAGCTTGTTTGGCGAACGAAACGTGCTGCGAGAAAAGCCCACGAAAAAAAAAAATAGCTACTTTCCAGTTTCCGGAAGCTCCGTGCAGCGAGATATTTTTTCAGTGCAGTAACGGCGGCGTTACGTTTGGCATAACGAAGAAATGCTCACTGAAAAAAAAAAAAAAAAAAAAAAAGCAAATAAAACTATAAAAAAGAAAGGAAGCAGAAGCAAAACAACGAAATGTGGTAAATATAAATATGGCATATTTGGGGGGCGAGGCACATTATTACAGCTAAAGCTGTTATGAGATCGCAACGAGGGTGCCGTAGTTGTCCGCCGCCGCCGCCGGTGTCCGTAACCGCTATCGCACGAAATAAAAAAAAACTTTCAGGAAAAAATGTTCAGGATGGAACGGGGTTTGAACCTGGGTCCGCTCCGTGTTCTACCACTGAGCCATGCCTGTGCTCGAAAACCCGGCGCACAAAAACCCTATACAAGCATTATGTCGGGAAGGAACCGCGTTAACATGCGCAATATAACGTGGCAGAAGAGTGAAACGACAACCAGGCGTCACAGAATGCCATTTGTGTAACCAGGCGTCACACAATATGAATTGCATTACGAGGGGGGTCGTTGAATGCTTCCAACCCATTACAAAGGGCTCAGCCATAATTCTTCGTCCTCATCAGCCACCGAATCAATTAATGGAGTAGTGGGTACCTTGCAAGCGTACTTGTATTAGTAGCCCCAAGATAGATTGCAACGAGTTTTAGAAATGGTGCTCTCCCAGCTTTCGCTGTGACTGTGCTGCGCGTTCCGCGCAGGCCTGGTGGTTTTTTGCTCTAAATTTTTGCTTTAGGGCTATTCCATTGGTTGTTTCCTCATTTGATTCTTCCCGTATATGTCAACAAGGCCGAGCGCATTACAAGGCGCTGCTATACGCCCACTTCCTTGTATTTAGGGACGGGACAGAAAGGGCAGGGAATATAGGGGCATTCATCTATACATGGTCAGCTAACAGGCGTATGCAGGGAAATTGTAAGAATTGGAAAGCAAGCAGGCCACGTCCGGGAACTGATCATTTTTAGGAACGCCATCGGTAGTTGCTCGCAGTTGCGGGTCACATTCATCACGAAAGCTTTTTTCAGCGCTGGGAGAGACGCACGAGGAGTTTACACGGGATGCGTTGTCATGGCTGCGATTCAGCGTCATAGTTAAAAAAAATAAAGTTACGGAGCGGCACTGCAGCTACATAAGTGGTGAAGGAGAATCAGCACTCACTCTTGAAAACTGAGATATAGAAAGAAAACTGACTATGGAAAAAATCAAACGTTTCTTTACATATAAAATCCATGATACCTCCATTTTCTTCAATGTGTATTTAGTGTGTTGCTGTCATTCGTACGCATATCCGTGGACTCATTAACGTCAGGGTCTGTTCAATTTGGCGCACCTATGAAAGAAACACGTACACACACACACATCAGGTTTTTCTCTCGATGTTCTTTTGGGAAACTTGGTTTTAAAAAAGTTATTTTAGGATGTTTCTCCTCTTCATATATATTAATTAACTTGGCTTGAGCTCGTTATACATTCTGGATGGTGAGGGCTACCCCCATTTTCCTTGCGTTTATTTTTGTACAGAGGGGGAGTAACACACACACACACACACACACACACACACACACACACACACACACACACACACACACACACACACACACACACACACGCGCGCGCACGCACGCACACACACGCGCGCACACACACACACACACACACACACACACACACACACACACACGCATGCCCGCACGCACACGCGCACACACACGCACACACACACGCAGGCACGCATGTACGCACGCACACACGCACACACACACACGCAATGACACACACGCGCACACACACGCACACACACACGCGCAATCACACACACACGCACCACACACGCGCGCACAGACACGCACACACACACACACGCACACACACATACACGCACACACACACATGCGCACGCCCACACGCACACACACGCGTGCACGCCCACACGAACACACGCACACGCCCACACGGACACACACGCACACGCGCGCGCACACACACACACTCACACACACACGCACGCACGCACGCACACTCAGTTATCGTGGGTATAGCGGCCTTCCAATGCTATTTTCTTCCCTAATAAACAAGGAATTTGGGCGCTTCTAACGCCACATGCAATGATTTGTGAGGTTTGACGTGCCAAAACCCCGATATGATTATGAGGAGCGCCGTAGTTCAGGACTCCGGAGATCTTGACCACCCGCTGTTCTTTAACATGTTCCTGACATCGCACAGTACACGCCCCTTGAGCATAACGCCTCTGGCGAAATCCGTCCGCCGTGGCCGGGATCGAAACTACAACTGTCGGGTCATTAGCCGGTCAGCGGACAGAACACCACATAAAAGCATGAAAGTTACACGCTATTCAGCCGACAACATATATATATATATATATATATATATATATATATATATATATATATATATATATATATATATACACACATGGGGTCCCAGGATTGTTGTTAGGTGCTATCGAGCAAACAAGCGAATACTCATCATAAAAAAGCCCAAAACAAGCCGAAACATAATGAATTTTCCCATTCTCGAGAATATTGTTAATTATGATTAAAACAGATGTTACTCAAATGCGAAAGGAAGTTTTAAAAAAATCACCTAATTGTTTTGTACAGCGAATATATGCGCAACTAGGAACGAAAGCACATAGTTAGCCTATTTCTTAACATTGTCTCCATTCGGTTGAGGGCGCGTTTGGCAGCGCATGATTAACGTTGCTGGTAATGTCCCCCCAACGTATGTTTGGTTTGAACACTCAACTATAGACGTGCGCTCAGGCGGCGGATCGGGGGGGGGGGGGGGGGGGGCGCAAAATCTGCCCCATACATTGATTTAGTAGGACGGGAGTGGGGGGCACTGTGATGAACCCCCCCCCCCCCCCACTTTACAGAGAATCGTGCGCACGACTATGCACTCTAATACTCAGTCATCGACAAACACGCTATTAGTGAACGACAGATGGGCATCGGTGAACGTGATCATCACTAAAATAACTATATTTGCAGGAAAAATGCAAATAGGCACCCCCCCCCCCCCCCCCAAAAAAAAAATTATGCGACAAGCGACTGGAAAGTTCTACAAGCTACTCGGCGAAGAAAGAAGCCCAAATGCGCTTACTATGTAAGCGGAACTGGCATCTCTGCGTCCCAGCAAACTAGAGCCAATATTTATGATTGATATAATAGCCAAAGATTTTGCCAAAACCTTCGATAAGGTGCTACACAATAAGGTGATTTACAATCTGGAAACAGCCGGACTTAATGCCACTATAATAAAGTGGATTAAAGCGTACCTAACCAATCGCAACAGCAAGTAAGAATAGATGGCCATGTCTCCGACTCACTGGCAGTGCTCTCAGGAGTCCCGTAGGGATCTGTCCTGGGACCACTCTTATTTTTGGTGTATATCAATAACATCTCTCCTGTCATGGAGCCAGATGTACAACTTAAAATGTTAGCTGACGACTGTTTATTTTATTCTACAGTACGAAACAAGGAGGACCAGCTTAAAATTAATAGCTCTTTACAGGCGTTTAGCGAATGGTGCAAGAAATGGAACACGGAAATCAATTATTCCAAATGAACATACACACATATTACTACATAAAAATGCCGTCTTTCGTTTCCATTGGTAACGAGTGCTTAATACTACTTATTACTACTCAATAAATACTACTCAATTTAAATATCTAGGATTAACGATAACACTAAATTTATCCTGGAGCGTACACATAAACACTCTTTGTTCAAAGGCATACGGGAGGCTATGTTTCCTGAGAAAAAACTAGATGGTGGGAACGGTCGATTCAAAATTCAAGAATTGGTGGGGAGAGAAATTGGTGCCTTGAATTTTGAAAAAAAAAAATGTTTCCCCAGTGAATTCGATAGCAACATGTCGTAATGTTATAAACACTTTTTCATCCGATCTCACGAAACTGCAAAACGCTGGTGTATGGGAATATGGACCGCTCCCGGGAAAGAAGCGGTTTTCGTGCAGTTTGTCGTATCAGTGGTCACAGAACGAAGCGGTGTGATCATAGCGCGTAGGAGGGTACACGAGCTGTTTGCTGATGCCTGCCGAGATAGCGCGCGCGCCAGCGTTCGCGACCGCGCCCTTATAGTAAAAGTTCACAGTTGCGGCTCGAGCCACGCATCCTCTCTACCCCGGCGTTCCTTCATACTCCTTCTTCCAGCGAAATACGGACAAGGCGCTTACTTTCTGGTTAAGGAGCAAACGGCAGGCCTCGCAGGCGGAGTGATGTTATCGCATGCGCCCTCCGTGGGACGGAGATGGGCAGGTTGTTTCATCTATGCTTCAGGCCATGTTCCTCGCTAGCGCTAGCGAGCTTTTACAGGCGGGTGCAGCATACGATGCGCGTACAAAAGTTATCGATTTGGACTTTATACGGAACATGACGGCGACGATGAAAACCTGTACAGTGTGTTCATATAATTGTTATCGCAGTCAAAAATATACAAAAACCGTGGAAGCAGGCTGGCCCTTTTTCTGTAGAGCTGCATCGTCTTCGCTGTAAAGAGTTTGTCCGTTAGAAGAATCAAATAATCCGGCGCCTTTTCCATTGGTTTCGTTCTCGCCTTCCCTACAATTATTACAGGCGATATCTCCTCGGCACTTATTTCTTCATAAAGCACGTGTATAACCCCTTCTGCGGCGGTGGCTATGTTTGCGTACGCAACTTTTGTTTTTGCTAGTAGTGTCAACCTGTGACCAAAAGAGAGCAAGATACATTTCTTATTAAATGAACTGAAACTTCTGCATAGTCAATATGTCTTGACTTAATCCCGGTATGCTGTGTATGAGTGTGACCGAACACTTTAGTGAATGCAATACGATGTTCAACGGGTCGTTCGACGTGCCACGTTCCAGAACCAACGTCAAAAGTACTACTTTTTCTTTTTTTTCGAAATAAATGCAATCAAAAACCAATTGCTCACACATTTGGAGTCTGTGATTTCATTATTTTTATGTTAAAATGGAACATTACTGACTGCCAGGGGCGTAGCCAGAAATTTTTTTCGAAGGGGGGGGGGGGGGGGGGCACCTCCTTGATTTCGGGGAGGGCACCTCATTGAAATGGTCATTTTTTCGCTCTGTATGCAATGGCGAAAAAAAATTTCAGAAGGGGGGGGGGGGGGGCACGTGCCCGGTGTGCCACCCCCTGGCTACGCCACTGCTGACTGCAGAATAATAATCGATTTAATGACACGCTATTTACAATTAATTACTGAAACTCACGCAAAGGAACACATTACTTCATTTTCTTTGTTGGAATGATATATTGAGTGCCTTGGTAATTATGGTATGTGAATTTTACACATTCGAAGACAGTGCATCATAATTCGCGCCTGAAGGGGAGAAACGCCAAGAGAGAATAACGCGCTCTATTTTATATTTTAGAGACTGTCTTGGGGCTTTTATCAAGGCAGGGTGTGCAAACACGGACACAAGAGAGTAGTCAAGACACCGCAAACGCTGCTAACTGAAAAATCATACAGCGGTGGAAAAGAGGGTAGACAAAAAAAAATAAGGCCGCTTCGCACTAGTGGTGCCAAACCTGAAGGAAGTGCGGAGCTAGGCAGCCTTCTTTGTTTCCCTTTCATTTTCTCTTTCTTTCCTGCTCTCATTCTTTCTTTTTCTCTGTTTGCGTTTTTTCTGTCTTGTTTTCTCTCTTCATTTGTTTTGATTTCTTCCTCTCTCTTCATCTATTTCTTTCTATTTCTTGCTCTTTCTATTTTCTTCCCATCTTTTTTTCTTTCTCCTTCTTTCTATTTTTTTGCTTGCTTCCTCTTTTTTTTCTATTTTTATACGTAGTTTTGCCTGTTTTACGCCAAGCAACGAGATCATACGACAGCCGGGCCCCTAAAGTGCTCCGCACTTAATATCATCAAGGCGCTCGAAGAACAAGAGGAAGAAGACTTCTCCTTAGCACGACTATGCTATACATGGTTTTGTCTACGTTTGAGAGAATGAGAGCATTCGACAGCCCGGGCCCCTAAAGTGCTCCGCACTTAAAATACTTATCTGCGCATTCCCAGGCAAGAGGCGATACCTATCAGTCAGTTGCGCGTGATGATCCACGTGAGAGATAACCAGTCACTTTCTTGACTTCGCTCTTGTGCCTGTTTACACGTCATGTCGATTTAACATATCAATACCTACCAACTAGCTCAGCTATCGGTTATTCTACGTATTTCATTGCCTTTACTTCTCTGTTTAGTTATCGACTTACTCGAGTAAAAATGAAAGGAAAAAAGTGCATTAACCCATCGATAAATATTACTTATCTATTTTATTTATCTATGCACAGTGTAGTAGGTCCAATAGACTTCACGAGTATGCTATCCAGCGAGCTGTGTCGTCGCCCTTTAAGGTTGGAGGACGCCGCAGCATTGAGGTCAGGCAATACTCTTGCGACTTCTGGAGGACAGAAAGATACAACTTCCGGGTAGCTATTCTCTTTGTCTCCATCTAAAGGAGATGTCCACAGTGCATTTCGGGACAGCGCATTCAGTTACTCAAAAAAAGCGGTGAGCCGTGATGTTTGCTCTTGACCACGTCGATGCACCTAACCCGCCAGCACATCCCCAGCGTAAGAAGAAAGTGGACGAAATTCACCGAAATAGGAACTTTTCAAGTCGGAACTTGCATATGAATGTGTCCCAGAAGTTTGAGAACGATGCAGGGAATGCGTACCGACTTTCACGGGTGCGTTAGACGGGTGGCCGCATTAAACCAAATTCGATGCCTTACAGCAGGGCTCTCAAACTCGCCTCAGCCAGCGGGCCGCAGACACACAATTTAGACCCACAAGGGCCGGAGCAGTGAAGAAAAAAATAGGGGCGGGGGGGGGGGGGGGGGGGGTAGTTTGCACAAATTGTTAACAAACCTCATTAAAAAAAAAAAAAAAACCTTTTCCATATCTGATATACAAGTCATTTCTGAAGGATATTTGGCGCCAGGATTCCAGCCACATGTTGATGCCGGTCTCCAAAATGGCAAAAATCTGGACGCCGATTCTGAAATATAGCTTTTGTTTCACGTTTATCTTTCAACACAGGGATACCATATTGGGTGGCTCGCGAAAACAATGCTTTAGAACCAGTCATACCTGAGCAGCTCACGAACATGCTTAAAAAAATATGGGGTGCAGACAGTCATATGGGTGGGCCGCGGGCCGCAAGCGAGAGAGTCGCGGGCCGCATGCGGCCCGCGGGCCGCGTGTTTGAGACCCCTGCCTTACAGGATCAGAATTCATACACGGCATCCGAGATGTACGCCCAAAAGCGAATGTCTGGGCGCTGCGTTCGTTGCGTTGAAGCGCATTCCGTCCCTCTCATTATATAGTGTCGAGAGTTGTAAAAGCTTCGTGACATCAAAATGACGTTGCGGAAGAAGAACCGGGAAAAGGCTGGTTGCCGAACTCCAGCCATCCAGCTGCGGCCGAAATGGACATTCCACTTGAGGAACACATCGAGAATAACTCCCCAGCCATGAATAATGAAACATGAGCATGCTGGGAACTGTGACCATAGCATGGAGCACGAGGGGGGAGCGGCGTCGGAGGAGGTTGGTTTGTGGCGCGCTCGCGAATTTTCGTTCCCCCCCCCCCCTTAGCTCACCAAGAAAAAGGAAAAGAAACAAAAGCATGGTGGGAATTGTGACACAAGCCCGAGGAAGGTAGCGGCTTCAGAGGAGGTTGCCTTATAGATGCTAGGCGCACTTTCTCCTACTTTTTTTCCCCCTCTGTGGTTGAAGCGTATTCCGTTCCTCTAATTTGAGTCGACAGTTGTGAAAACTTTGTGACGTCAAAATGACGTTGAAGAGGAATAACACGAAAGAGAGGGCGCGCTGCTGGCCGAGCTCCCGCCAATCATCGGCGGCTGAACTGGAGTCTATTACATGGACACATCGAGAAGATCTCCCCCGGTGAAGTGATGTACATATTCCCCGTTTGGGTTAAAATACAAGACTACGGCGGCGCGCCGCAATCATTGCGCAGCGGCGGCGGCGGTTCGGCGGCAGCGGCGCACCGCTCTAACCGCTTGATCTTGATATATCCTGTATTTGTGCATTTGCGAATGTTGTTCATTTTTCTTTTCTTTTCCACGTTAAAAATAAAGAAAGCGTGAGAAACTAGCCAAGTATGAAATAGACGTGCTCTCTCGCGCCGCTACTCAAGCGCTTCCAAGCACTCTTTGGTTGATGCACGTTGTTGTTTCGCAGAAAAAACAACGAGGAAGATTTCAGCACAAAATAAATGCTTGCTTCTGGGGTAATTTGAGGCGGCCCACAACTTACATGAATATTTTACCGATTCAAGCAAAAATCAGAAAGTTGGTAAATAAGGTAAGTAATTAATTAATTGATTAATACTTTGTGATGAAAAAATACGGGTTGTAAGCAGACACTGTAAGTAGACACTACTAATATACAACCCATACAACTTTGCTAGAGCACATGGTTCTTTTTTTAAGTCTTGGTCAGAGAAACGGCTGGGACACAAAGAGTACCATATATATTTGTATATTGCATGAATATTTATACATTACTTGTGTATTTGTATATTGATTTGTATATTTCTGTATATGATTTCCATATGTATGTTTGGATATTGATTCATAATTATTATTAAAAACTTACGTTGTATACCTTTTTGATCACAGCACCCTGGATTCCTGTTTCTTTTTCTCTTGTTTTCCTTTTTTTTTTTTACCTGCATATCGAACTTGTACTCCCAGTTGCTATTGTCTCGGAAAGAGAATGGCAGTGTTCAAAATATATAAATAAATATAGTAGCGCGCTCGGCGGTCGCATATATTGTGCCTTCATTACCTAAGTGATTCTGAAATTCCTAGTCCCTGCTTTCAGGCTACTCACAGTTAATGTTCTGCTGTGCGCGCCTACACGTACATACATAACGAGTATCATCAATCGAAGATCCGATGGCGCCGCTTGCGTGCTGCTTGCTTTACAACATAACCCGTTGGAAGATAAAAGAAAAAAAGACGTCATCCTGCTTGTATCTGGTTAGAATCCTCCTTCCAGCAGCCTGTAAAATCCTAATCTGGCTCTCTACGCAGCATTTTTTCTTTCTTTTTTTTGTGAATAATACAATATTTTTGCCCCTTGGGCTGCATAGCGACCGGGGCTCGTGGTATTCGAACGAGCGTTTGTATGTGCGCATACACGCATAAGTCTGAAGACACATTGGGCAGGATTTTCTATACTAGTCGCAAAGAATGTTCCGTTGATGGGCTGCGCAAGTGGACTTCCGGGGATGTATGACATACTGCGCGCGCCCCGCTAATCGCTGGCATTATTCGGGAGATTAATTAGCGCGTTCTGGGCGGCTTAATTTACATAAGGTGTATGCCGTAATACTTACATATGGGTGTGCCGTAACTAGTGGCGTACTGCAAATTCCTAATGTAAACGGCAGTCCTGAAGTCAATAATTAAAAAGATAATTAACGAGTTTTAAATTATAATAACGTTAGTGTAGGACTTGCTGCGGCCAAATTCTTTCCGCCTCGACGTAGAGTTCGTGTGCGACAACGACAGGAGCTTGTCTGTCATAGAATTGTTACGAAAAGCTGCATTGTCTAAAATATAAAAAAAATCAAAAAAGAAAACTTCCAGGACGCTTGAGCTTCGCCTTCAAGGGCAGAACGCGATAGCGTAAGCGGGCTCTGTGCGCATCGCCTTCAACCATGCCGCAAAGAAAGGAACATTTGCCCGCGTAAATGCCAGTTTCAAACTACCCTAGAATGTCTACTGCCAGCACAGTTGCAAAGTGCCCACTACGCCATAACTCTTCTTTTTGAAAACTGGTGAAGTACCCACTACGCGTCCGTAAGGCGCACCTGCTCAGCTGCACGCTTTGTAACCCACCCACTCGTTGCTCAATAAACAAGCAGATCGAGCTAGTTGGTACAGAATGAGAACTTGTTGTTGGGCGAGTTGGTGATTACATAACATGGTGATTTTAGCGCTAACAAGACAAACACATGTGAGAGACAGGACAGGCGCTACTAACAACTGCTTTATTGCAAAGGTTGCAATGAAATATATAGCACAATGGTGCGCAGACGCAGCGAGCGCTTAACAAGGCAACACCACTTATCAGGCTACAGGCGTGTCATCAAAAAACCTAATTTCGTTTTTGTACAAGCAGATAGACGTGTCACTAAGTCACTAACACAGTTGCTTCCTTTTTTCTTTATATGGTACGCCTCCCAAAGTTCACGAGCTGATTTGTTCCGGCTTCTACCTAGAATCTTCCGAAATGCGACCGCCGTGGCGGGGATCGAACGCGCGACCTTCGGGTCAGCAGCCGAGTAAACCGAATAAACCAGCTGTTAGTAGCGCCTGTCCTGTCTCTCACATGTGTTCGTCTTGTTAGCGCTAAAATTACAATCAGTTGGTACAGACCCATCATCGTAGGAAGCGCAAATCTACACACCGACAGCAAGACAGGCGAGACCCAAGCGCTTAACTTCAACTAATAATAAACGCTCAGTTGAAGTTAAGCGCTTGTGTCTCGTCTATCTTGCTGTTGGTGTCTAGTTTTGTGCTTCCTACATAGATGGATCGTTGCTCAATTCACACGTTTTGACTCCTGGTGTGGTTCTACGATTATACCACGCAATATTACATGCGTCAAGGAGACTCCTCTTAATATATGAAATTCTTATAGCCTTTTTTTACGAAGCAGTTTAAGGCATTGGCGTGGCTCCGTACAATAAAGAAAAAAATTGGCGTGACTCCGAGTTAGAACACCTTCTTGCCACGAGGAAGGCCTGAGCGAATCTCACCCGCGGAGCTGAGATTTTTAGTATTTATTTGTTTGCATCTATCTCGAATTTTTTTCGTTCACGGACAACGCAGTTTTTTCTCTCACAACCAACGACGCCGTTCCTACACCGACGGCGACCCCGTAATTTTCTGCAAAACGAGCTCTTAAACGCTATAACGTTAAAAATTACCCTGTATGTGCTGCTGAAGACATCTGCTAAAGTGGCGAATATTGGCGCATGCGCGTTCAGCGTTTAAAGCGCCCTCCTGCCCGATCATTGGCTTGTATATTGGTGACGCCATATAGCCTGACACAGCTTCTGCTGCTGGTCAGCTTGACTGTTTCTCACCGCCGCTCTATCTAAGTAAGCACTGAGTGCGCAAAACCGCGGTACTTGACAATCACGCGCAGCTGACAAGAGTTGCACGGCGCTTGCTCATAAGCACATTTTCGCTCATAAGCTACATTTTGAAGGAATGCGCTTGACTTACTTTGAATGAATTTGAATGAGTTTGACAGCGAAAAGCTACTAAGGGAGGTAGTTCCTCCGGGAAAGCTGCCCGCAGGACCGTCCAGCCAAAGGAGGAATGATAGCGTTTAAATTTCACTAAGCTCCGTGCTTAGGCCTCAGACGGTATCGAAATTTTAAGAAATGGTGACGCTCGGCAAAACATCCCTTCATAAATACAACAATTAGCAATATTCTTGCATGTTTAATCATAATATGTGAGGTTGAACGTCCCAAAGCCACGATATGATTATGTGGAACGCCGTAGTGGAGGGTTCCGGGAATTTCGACCATCTGGTATTCTTTGACGTGCAATGACATTGCAGAGTACACGGGCCTCTACCCTTTCGCCTCTACCGAAATGCGACCGGCGTGGAGGGGGGTCGAAAGCGCGACCTTCGGGTCAGCAGCCGAGCACCGTAACCACTGATCCACCGTGGCAGACCCTGCGTGTTTGCTGAACTCAAATTTTTCTGCATTTAGGAACATAAAAATTCATTTTAAGATCTCGTCAAGAATGTCAGGCGAAGTGTAGTGTGCACAAAGTGTAGTAAGCGTAAACCAAAAGAGCACGCGATAATACTATTGCGCTTAAAATCCGTCACATTCATGCACTAACCAGCGTTCCAATGGCATGTTCACTAGCCACTGTTCCCACTAATAATGTTATCTTTCTCAGCTTTTTTAAAGACGATAGTCTTTCTTGGGATACCTAAACAAGAGAAATTTTGGTCTGTCTGTCTGTCTGTTTGTCGGCACGTCACACGATTCAGCTGGTTGGCCAAACTTTAACCCGCTGCCTTACGACCTCCAATCGTGACCAAGAAGCATGTGTTCATACGGGTGAGCGTGGACAATTAAAAATCAAATATTACGCATACCTGAGGCACACATCAATACCTTAGTACTATTCACAGTGTTCCTTTAAAACAAAATCTATAGATACGTAATTATAAAGATCCTAGTGTTTATTACGCGGCGCTGCTGTGTACAAAACAAGTCTCCGCACAGTGATTTAACTTCGACGCTGTGGCTGGCTGTGGTGCTGCCACCTAGCAGCAGCATTGTTCAACACAAGCCGATGTTCCCCGGTAGCGCTGTAGATGGCGTCCTCTTCTGTTTTATCAATGCCAGCCAGATGCGGCTGATTCATCGTAGAAGAGCGCTGTCTCAGGCAAGGCAAAACATATATGGCCGCTTGATGAAATACGACCCACTCTACAAGACATGATCAGAGAACGCAGAGAAAAGACCGACGACCAAATTTCAGCGGAGAAACGCTGGCGTCCGTCTAAGCGCGCCCGGAAAACGTCCGAAAAACGAGCCCAGCGGCTAGCCCAGCTATTAAATTGTGGTACTCATGCCGCTCAAGCAGTGCAGTCGGCACAAGACTATCGTCTTTCGACGACATTTGCAGCGAAGCACGCAGATACGCGGCCAATTTTTTTTTTTTAGTTTTGCAGAAAACAGTGCGTATGAGTGGTGAAGCACGGGATGCTCGGACAAGAAAATGCTCCAGGTGCTTACAGGGCCGTCACGCTTGCCTGACGTAATTTGTCCAGAAGTTGCTAGCACTACATTCCCTTCAAAAATGGTTGTCGCAGTTCTTTCTTACGTCTACTATATGGTCACCCCGTCTCCAGTCATGTCTGCTGCAGTTGGTAGGTATTAATAATAATAATAATAATAATTGTTCGGCTTCAACGTCCCAACACCACGATATGATTATGAGGGATAGCGCACTGTAGGGGTCCTGAAATTTCGAACATCTGGCCAGGGGTTCTTTAGCATGCACCTACGTGTACGTACACGGGCGTCAAAGATTTTTGCCTCCATCGAAAATGCGGCCGCCACGGCCGGGATTTGATCCCGCGACCTTAAGGTCAGCAGTCGAGCTCCATAAGAACTAGACCACCGTGGTGCGTGCAGATAGCAGAAATTCAGTAATGGAATAAATACGTGAACTGCCGCACCTCCCTGTATGTAGACGCGAGAACGTGTGCTGGCGGACTGCAGCTTTGTGAAAACAGCTAGCTTTCAACCTATTTATTTATTCAGATGCAAGAAATTTAGTAATGGAATAAATAAACAGGCTGCAAGCTAGATGTTTTCGCAAAGATGCGGGCCCTCCAGCACACGTTATTGCGTCTGCGCGCAGGCAGGTGCGGCAGGACACGTATACGCTATAAAAGAAACGGCCAACAACAAGACTAATTTTGCATACACTTTTGAACGCACGAGTGGACAAAAAAAGATGAAAAAGTAAAAAAAAAGAAAATAAAACGGCCAGGACGGCGTCCACATCAGTGTTGCTTTAGTTTCAAAACATGCTGACACCGTGGAAAGCTTTTTTATGCCGATGAGCTGAAACCTCCAGGGGTGAAGTATCTACCTGAGTGTTATCCTGCTCAGAGTGTTGCGAGACAATTGCACTGCACTTTCCCAGTTCGGCTTCTCGGAACAGGAAGTAAATTATAACGTAGTTTCACTTGCGAAGGTTTCGCATCTGCTCAAACGGTGCAGTGCAAAGGATAAAACAATTCAGAGCCCTTCCACTATGTGATAGTGGAATACCAGCGAAACTAATTTCTTTGTTTAATCATGTGCAAGTTTTTCTTTATTGACAAAGCCTTTTCCCAAGCAACGTCATCCATTGCCCCTTGATACCATACAGGCGACTGCCTTGGGTCGAGCGACGTCTGCACATGAACGGAAGGCGTGGCGACACCAGCCCTTCCTCGACGGCATTTATTTTTGGTGGGTGCTCCGGTACGCGGTACACGTAGCCGTCGGTAGTGGCAAAACGGGGCACAACCCCTTTAAGCAATGAGTCGCAACACGTCAAACACACCCGCGCTTGCTCGAGGCAGTCCAATGAGACACTGCCGGATCGCCGCCGCCGGCACAGTCATGCTGCGGTCGGTCCCGTACGCCAGAGACGATGGAAAGGTGTCCGGCGAACCACAGACGATCACACACGCTGCAGGGATAGAAAAACGAATTCCCGATCAACTCCTGTTGAAATCTTGTCGAGGCTCCCGGGAAGCGCTCGTCTGGGTTGTACCCTAATCACCGACGGGCGTTGTTTTCGGCATCGCAAAACTGAGGTCCTGAAAGGCAACGCGTTTACGCTTAGCGCCAGTGGTCCGATCTTCGTCAGTCGTTTCCGCCCGGTGGCGTCGATTGGACTCACGTTTCTGTGACCGCTGGCGCTCCAGAAGGGCAGATTCGTCTTCTGTAAATGGACTCGAAGTTGGTGGGAAAGTGCGACCGCATGCGCTCTTGTGTGCTCGTGAATGGCGAAACTCCCGCCGTCAACGAAAGGGGGGGTCAGTTCACTCTCGCGGCACACATTTCGCGCCTGCTCCAAGAAATGGCACGACCATGCCGCGCGGATGGAGTGTTTGATGAACATTTCCCACACAACCTACTTCTAGATTCTACCCAACACATCTTCGCTGTTAAGAAAAAAAAACAAGCGTCGTATTTTGCCGCTTGCAGCCGTGTTAGAGTAGACGTGTAAAGTTATCCACGCAGCTGACCCGATCGACCAATCACTGTAATCAAATTGTCAGCGGTATGTGCACGCCTTCCAGCGATTACGCGCCACCGATAAGGCATAGCTATTAGGGTTTCTCTTTTAGCTGCCACAAGAGATGTAGTTAGAGCTCGAAGCAAAGAGATTAGTCCAGAGTGCCCCAACTTGCAAGGTCGAAACGTTTTACAGGTGCCTGCATCTCTTTGGACTCCATGCAGAGCGCAGATGAACCAGAAGCATGTCTGGGGTGCCCGGATCAACGACGAATCTAAGTGATATGGCGTACGTATTCATACGCCATTGCAATAAAATACGAAACTGTGCTAATAGATTGGTGATTATTGGAATGGCAGCGCTGCAGGACATCAACTCAAGGCAGAGTACATATAACACTTGAGGCTGCACAAGTCCTGCGTATTGCTCTCTCATCCTTGTGTTCGCGTCCCTACTGTGCTGTTTTACAAAACGTGATGGTTCATTCATTTTTGCTCAAATAATTGTTATGATGCATTGAATTAGTTGTTTTGTAATATTTTATGCTTTCTGTCGCTTTCTGCTCGAGCACCAGTGCGACAGCTAGTCGCATTCAAGAAATTCCCAACGAGCAAGAGGAGAAATAGCAAGATACAAACGAGCGCGTCATTCTGTCTCGCTAATTCCTTCCTGTTGCTGTTTTTTTCCTCGCCTTATTGTACAATCACGAAATGGCTTCTACTTAACAAACAGCATCATTGTCAGCTTTTCAAAGTTGATTATTGTAGACAAGATGTACTGTTATTGCCGAAATATTTCTGAATGAAACTTTATTATTATTTGCTAAGGGGGCGTCACCTGTGTTCATCATATTATTTATCGAGGTCTATAGTCTCGAAGGAAGGGCTATGATAAGTCGCATTCTGTAAGAGGTATTGAACGTTGCAGACATGCTAAAGCCGTTGTTAGTAGGCTATTTCAAATGCTGTGATAGCAGCGAAGAAAAATTATTCCGTTCATTCTGTTCACAACCGCCACTAACGACGGTTTCGTTTCACGTGGGCTGCAATTTTTCCTCGGCGACTGCCACGTCGCCCAAGGTTGCTTGCTTGCTTGCGCCCTTTCTTTCGGGCAGACGCTGCATAATTTTTCAAGTGTAATGTAAAAATCTGTGCGTTACGATATTGTTAAGTTTTCATGAACTTTAGTGAACAGCACGCGTGTATTGCCTTTAAAAAGTTATGCACCTACGCACTAGTGGACTGCGGAAGCTGTGTAGTGGCTGGTGGTGCCCTCCTTCTATCCCTTCCTCTAACCCTCACTTTCATTTACAGCCTTTGCTATACCATACTATAAAAGACTGTGCTATGCTTTAACATTTCACCTCCCCCTTTTCCCTCCTGGTTAGCCTAACTTTCCTTTCTGATCGCTATACTATACATGCTATGTGTGCCATTTCTTTTTCCTCCTCTCTCTTTGTGCATGTTTCTTTGTATCTCCTTCTTTCTCTATCTATTCTTTTCTCTGTCTTTCTATCTCCCCCCCCTCCGTTTTCCTTTTTTTTTTCTATTTGTCCCTTTCTGCGTCGCTCTATCTCTTTCTCTCTCTCTCACTACTCGTTATCTCGCCTTCTCTCCTTTCTATATTTCTTCTTTCTTTTCCTCTATCTTTCGCTTTGTCTATCCATCTGTCTCTTTCTTTCTCTCTCTGCACTCGTGCTCTTGCTCCTCAGAGTTGCTCCATTCCTTACTGGACAAGTCGGCACACGTGTTTTAGTAGCGAAGCAGAAGGTGAAGTAGAGGACGAAGAAGCAGAACAGAACGAAGCGAGCACGTGTCGGTTGGTGATGATGATAGTTTTGGGATTCAGCAGACACATTACGCCCAGCTTAAACCACTCCGCTGTTAAAGCACTTTCAACCTACGTTTCTAAGTGCCTGACAGCGGCCATAACCACAAAAAACACGCCGCTGACCGTTTCTGCGAGAGCGATGGGCCGTTTTTTCGCTGCCATCGAATTCGCATCCTGAAAATAGCTGCGTTTTGCGATATGTGGAATGGCCTTACATCAACAAACGTAAGGTGGAATTAAACAAAATGACGTTACATTACAGGATTGTGTCGTAAGTTGGAACTCAACGGGTTCATCGCAGCAATTGAAACTGTGTTTGTCACACAATGTCGAGTTGAGTACGTGTCAACAGAAAAATGCAGATAACGACGCACTACGATATAGACACGAGGATCCTTATAACACTTGGCTCATACCTACTCTAAGGAATTGGCCAAGAAAAGGGTAGTTCAAAATAAAAATGCCTAAACTACGGCTCAGAAAAAACCGCCAGGCCTGCGCAGAACGCGCAGCACAGTCACAGCGAAAGCTGGAAGAGAGGCCTTTCTAGAGCCTTTTTTAAACACTCTTCGGGCAACCTCTACAAGCACACTTGCACTGTACCCACTACGCCATAAATCATCATAATTTTTGTGCAGTGGGGAAGCGTCCACTATGTCATTATTCGTCATTCTTCGGAAAAGTGTGGTACCCGTTACACACTTGTAAGGCATTATGTGCACTTTGTTGATGCTTTGGCTGACGACAGTGAAGAATTATGCCTGAGGCTTTTGTAATAGTTTGGAGCATTCAACGACCCACTCGTTACGCAATTCGCATTGTCTGACGCCTGGTTGTTACTTTACTGTTCTAAAATGCTTTATTAGGGTAAGGCGGGGTAAAATGAGACACGGGGCAAAACGACATAGTAATGTCACGGGGTATGATGACATAGTAATGTCATCAGCATAGATGGTATGGTGAATGTTGCTGATGTTGCCCAGTTTCTTGGACAGGCCGATCATGCACATATTGAAGAGAACGGGAGAGATCACCGAGCCTTGAGGGGTTCCACAATCACCGAGTTGAACCACATCTGAGTTGGTGTCTCCTACCCTTAACCTCGCTGTACGTGCTCCTAAGAAAGATTTGATGTAACTATACATTCTCGATTCAAGTCCAATTTCCTCTATCGTTTGAAGTATGTATTTATGGCTGATGTTGTCAAATGCTTTTTCCATGTCTAGTCCGAGAATGGCTTTGGTATCTCTAGAGTATCCATCCAGAATGGGGTGTTTAATCTGCTTAATAGCGTCTTTAGTAGACAGTGCGGATCTGAAGCCTAGCATAATGTGGGTGTACATATTGTTGTCCTCCAAGTAATCCTTAAGCCTGTTGAGTATTGCATGCTCGGCCACCTTTCCTACACATGATGTTAGCGAGATTGGCCGTAAGTTCTCTAGACTTGGAGGTTTACCCGGTTTCGGAATTAGTATGACTTGAGAAATTTTCCATTCATCAGGAACTTCACCCGAATTCCATGCTTCGTTAACAAAGTCTGTCAGTGATTCAATAGAGGGCTCGTCGAGGTTCCTGAGTGACTTGTTGGTGACCCCATCTGGTCCAGGGGCAGGCTTTCTGTTCAACTCACTCAGCACCCTTCGGATTTCAGATGTGGTGAAGGGTCGATCCAGCTCCGGCTTGAGGGGCTCCCCTGTATTCCGATGGTGCAAGTTGTTCTTGCTCCCTAGCGACTGGTAGGTATTTGTCTATGAGGTGTTTAGTGACTGTTTCAATCTCTGGATCTTTAGGGGCTATGTGTATGGCCCTGGCGAGGCAGTGTCTCTGGTTGGCCTTGATGCCTTGCTCATCCAGAAGGTGCTTATTGAGTTTCCACGCCTTGCCGTTCCTAATCTGCCCGTCAATTGTTTCGCAGAATTCATCCCACTGCTGCTTACATAGGGTGTTGCAGTGCTGTTCGATTTGCTTATTCAGTTCTGCTATTTTCTTCCTTAATTTACGATTTAGTCTTTGAGTCCGGCTGTTTCAGGATAATGGTCTGCTTTGCTTCTATTAAGTGGGCTAGTTTAGAATCCATGGCCTCCACGTTAGTGTCAGTGTGAAGCTTTTTTTTCGCCGCCTTGATATCATTCCTGATGCATTCGCACCACTCTTTGAGGCTTGGTCTGGCGGTATTTATTCCGCGTTGCGTTCTAATTCTGCAAAAGATATCCCAATCAACAACCTCAAATTCTCGAGTGCGGCCTTTCTCAACCTCCAGCTTAACCTCGAGCACATAATGATTACTGCCGAAGTTATTACCGGTATTTGTCCATATGACATGCTCTGCGTTCTTGACAAACGTTAGGTCGGGGGTGGTGTCTCTACAGACAGAATTGCCGATTCTTGTGGGATGCCTTTTATCCGTAATCAAGGCCAGGTCTTGCTCGTCCGCATGATTCCATAGCTTCCTGCCCTTGGGGTTTGTTGCAGTATATCCCCAGAGTTCATGAGCAGCGTTGAAGTCCCCTAATATGACCTAGGGGCCTAGCTGCAGCGAGTTTAGTGGCTTTTTCAACTATTCTCTTGAACTGTTGCTTGTAGTGTTTCGGGTTACTTTAAATGTTGAGCACGAATAAGCTGTTGCATCTTTGATTTTTGTGTGAGACCGGCACTAATACCTCCACCATGAGATATTCTAAGTTCTTGTCCTGAATACCCAGATCGTGAGAGATGTGTGTCAGCTGCTTATTTACAAGCACATATAAGCCTCTACCATACGTTTGGCGTTCTATAGCCCTATACCCAGTGAGCGTGACGTATACATACCCTGTTTCTTGGGGAGCGCAATAATATCCGGCTTAGATTGTAGTGATTTGAGATATTGCTGGAGTGTGGCACGTTTGTTGTTGTACCCCCCCCCCCCCCCGCAATTCCATTGCCACATTCGAAATTCCCTTTTAGTGTGAGCCATATTGAATATTCATGTCCCCTGCCTGGGGAATCACGCCGGCTGTGAGGACTGATGGTCCACGCTGCTCTCTGTCGCTGACTGACATAGTCATCATTTCAAGAGTTTTGACTCTTTCGCTAAATGCCTTAAGCCCCTCTCTGGGATCGTTAAGTGTATTCTGCATTTGTCCGACACTCAACGTTAACTGTGAGACGCTGTCCATGATCATTTTCATTTTATCTGCAAATGACGCTAGTGTTTCTTTCATTTCCTCCATGTGCGCGCCTCGATTCACGAGGCACGTGTGATCGTGTCACTTCTGGTCGAGACACATCATGAATAAAACTAAACCAGTGGGGGAAGGGCGAGACGTTTGGGCCTCATCTTCAAACCTTCACTGTATCAATTTATGTGTGGTTTCATAGGTGGGGTGCTTCGCCTCCACTTGGCGAGGTAGCGCACGGATTCTTGCTTAACGTCACAAGATTTTTTTTTCATTTAACCATGGTCATTCAGGAAACGCAAGCGCTTGGATTTGCGCAGGCCCCGTGGACGCCTGCTGCGGCGTGGCGGCGCGTAAACGCTGTAGCAGACGCCCGGAACTGGAAGCTGAGATGCTGCGAAAAGACATGGGCTATCATCGTATACTCTCGATGCTAGATGCTTCGCGTGCTACCTTGCTATCATCGGCGCGCACTTCTTTCTTTTTTCCTTGTCGTTTCATCGGCTTTCGTGTTGCCTCCTTGCCTTTCAAAAGTCACGAGCAAGTTAAATTCGTACCATTGGTATCGTACTCCCTGAGAGATACGAGAATTCTTGGCTAAGAAATTGCGTAGGCAAGAGAAAGCTTTGGGAATTCGGCCCCTGTCACTTTTAAAACAAGTGTAATCAAAATGGTGCAATCACAGATTTTAACGTGGACTCAAAAAGGAGTTTAGAATCAAAACTGAGCCAAATATCCTAGTTTACGCGTTACAATCGCAGATTGTTACGTGGTCTAATAAAAAAAGAATTTCGAGTCAAACTGACTCAGATCCATTAAACCAGCGTTGCGTCAGCAATCGTGACCAAAACAACCAACGTGGCCGCATATACAATGTGTCTCATTTGTCTCCTATAGTAGCTTTGCTACCGTGCTTTCGTTCCAGGATCAGTTTTTCTTTTTTTTTGGACGAGTTCATACTTACTGAAGGACGTGATGTTGTAGGACAAAACTCGAATAGAAGGATTAAGAAGCCGACTTTTCCTACTTCTTTCTGCCTGTTAGTGTTTCTTTTCAAGTTTTACGCTACAGTATCATGTTCTTCTTTCGCTCCAGGACGGTATATTTGAAATAGAAGACAAATGAAATGAAGATGTTCATCATCGATCTATTCATTGAAGAAGAACAGGTGATCCGAAATTGCGAGGCATAAAACGAGCCAAGGAGGAGAAGAGTTGGAGCATTTCTTGAAGGCCGAAAATTTCCAGGCTATTAGATCCGCCTGATTCTTGGGCGATCCCCCCTGAGTGGGTACGTGCCAATCATCCCACGAACATCGTCATCATCCTCAATGAATGCCAGAAACAAGAAAACGCTGCCGACAGTGCAGAAGGGTGCGCCGTTTGCCTGAAAGGTACAACTCGCTCTTTAAGTCCTAGTCATCGCCATTAAGACCATGCAACGAAGGAACGAACCGACGGAAGCACTAAGATGGTCTTCTTTTGGTCGCAAAATGTTGCTATATTGTTCATTCGCCGCGATTTGAACTTCTTCTGGGAGATAAATCCAGGCCTAATGAAATATTGTAATCTGTAACAACCGAATTTAAATTTTACTCCTGAATACCAACGACGGTGGGCTATATAGATTTTAGCCACAATATAGATTTGAGGTATTTTAGCGACATGAGCCACTCTGTCAAAAATTGTTGGAGCAGGCCCGACCATATTGTCAACAGCGAAAAGCTGCATTTTTCTCAGTTTTTTAGTTAAAGTGTATATATACTTGGCTCTTTTAGAAAAACAACAACAACAAAAAAAAGCCCCATATCTAGAGATGTACCGTAGCGTTCTCGTAAGACTTCAGTAGGGCGCAACTAATTGCATGTGTTCCCAGAACAATTGGATATTGTACAACATTGCCTCTTGCGTGGGGAGCGCTCCATTTCTTGTAGTTCAGTGGGTGGTAGTTGTGAACGCCACGAACAGATGTTGGGGAACGGTAAAATCCCGGAAGCAGGAGACAGGTACAGGCCGCTTCGAATCTGCCATTCAAGGCCTTTTTCTTGGAGAGGGGGGAGGCACCCTCGCCTCTTCACGATTCACAGCGTATATGTACCAAGCTTTTGTTGAATATGACGCACTGACGATTCCATAGCGGGGAGTACGTCCTATAAAGGATTTCTATTTACATGGTGGTTTCCCCTATCGCTTTAATATCCCGTATTTCTTTGTTATTATTGTATGCGAAAAGTCTTTGGAGAGGACGAACGAGCGAAAACAAAAAGAAACAACTCTTCTATCGTTCGTCAACATATGTGCGCGTGTTTGAGCTCCTTTATTATTGTTTTTCTTTTTTTATTTCAAATGGAGTTTGCGACTTAAGTGCCTTTAGCTGGGGCCTGCTGCACTTATATGGGGAACCGGTGGGCTACTTGGTTGAATATCCTGAATCAGAAAACAGCGCGGTAAAAACGAACACGAAGCAGAGGGATTCTTGTGGTGGTGTTGTTGATGTCCTCTGGGCCGGGCACATAGCCATTACAGGGCATTGGCCGAGTAGTGGGGGGGTTGTTCATTCCTCTGGTTAGTTTTTACCACGCTGTTTCCTTATCCACTTCTATGCCATTGCAATCGCGCGCAAAACAATGTTCAAACAGGTAACGTAAGGAAAACAAGACGTTGATATAATTTGAAAAGCTCACTCGCAGAACAAAATTCTCCTGGCACTGCATAAGTAATAAATGTTGCTGATGAAAAAAAATTTCAGGTTATTCGGTGTAACATTTACGTGAACACGGACCTGAACAGCCAGAGAAATGCGGAAAGCGACAGGGCGCACGGAAACGCGCGGGTGCTCATAAACATGAAAAAAATATTAAAAAAATAAAAAAAAATAATAAAGGAAACATAACCGATAAGAAAGTAAAATATGGATGAAAAGAACCAGATACTGAATACACTTACTTGAACCCACGAAGTCTATGTGATCTCTTCACTTGTGCCTCCGTTTAACAGTCCTTGCTCAAACCCAAAGCACGCAGCAACTGACTTAAGGAAAGTGCTTCGCGATTTTGCATCAAGCGGCTACCGGAGTCCTTCGTTCGCTGTATTGAAAAGAGACTTTCACGTTCTGCACATTCAATTAGAGCGCTTCCAAAGAAATGAGCAGCGGTTTCACATGTGCCGGGAATCAGCAAAGCGTTGCCCGGGTTTTCAGCGCAAATAACGTGCAAAGCGCCCAGCTCCAACACAGAAATTAATACGCTCACTAGTGAATTAATTAATTGTTGCAGTGTTACGACCCGAAACTAAGATATGGTTAATTATGACGGACGCCACAGGGGAGGAGGGCTCTGATAATTTTGAGCACCTGGGGTTCGTTAACGCGCACATAAACCTAACTGCACGGCTTTCTAGCAGTTTCGCTTTCATCGAAAATGCGGCCTCCGCGGCCACTCACGAGTGAATTCAAAATACAAACTTGCAAGAGAAAAGCATCTAGGAGTGGTATATAGCATCGCTCGAGCAGAATGTGATTACGTTTAAAGGGGCCCTGCAATACTTTTTCCAAGTAATCAGCAAATGGCTTCAATAAAGACGTTTATTGCCTCGCGAATCGACTACCGCAATTTTTTTTTATAATTTCACAAGCACGAGAGTAGTTACAGGGATTTGTCGCATGCTTTAAGCGTTTCTCTCTCCCTTCGTACCAGTGAGCACACTGAAAGCTACGCGGGGGGGAGGGGGGGGGTTGCTGACAATGAGGCAAGAAGCTCCTTCGGTCTCCAGGCTCCTGGAGAACTTTGGGCCACGTTCTGTCCTTTTTTTTCTTCAAACGCGCTACTTACTTTCAACCCCCCCCCCCCCCCTCGCACCCTCCTTTACCTTGGCCTCCCTTCATGCTCCCTACGAAAGATGGACGGGGCGTTTCCTCTCTGCTTGATGAGCAATCGACGGGAGGCCTCGCAAGCGCGGTGATGTAATCGCATGCGCCCTCCGAGTGACAGTGACAGCCGGCTCGTTTCACCTACGCTTGAACCGCGTTCGTCGCCAGCGCTCGCGAACTTTTGCTCGCGGGTAGAATATACTACAATGAGCGCGGTTATGCCTATCAATTTGGACTTAATACGAAAATGACGGCGACGCCAACGGCGACGGCCAAAAACCATCGAGAGTGTTGATACAATTGCTATCGCCATAAAAAAACAAAACTCGCACGAAACTCGGCAATCTTTTGTTGGGGATTTACTTGCTTCTCACATGCCTATTGGTTGGTTGATTCGAAAGGAAATCCGCTACAAGGCTACTTGTAACCAGCGAAAGTAAGTTATAGTACTGCGGCTTCTGCGCTTTATTTGCCTTATACTTCACATGTTTCGTGTTGTCCGTTATGCATATACAGGTTTTTTTTTCTTTCATTTGCACATCCATGAGCGCACTACACGCCCCACGGCTTTTCTGATTATTCTGGAAGCGTATCTTTGGCAGGCGACGAGGACGCGACCTTATTAAAGACCCATTACTCTTGTCACATTTGTTTTGTTTTATTTTTCTGCAGCGAAAACTCTCAATCAGGGATCACCTATACGTCGGTCAGTGGAAGTGCAATACCAAATGCTATATGCTCCCTTTCGGTCCTAAATTTTGTTTAGCGATCTGGGAACCAAACATCGCGTCTACAAATATGCTCATCACATACCTGTATATGCTGAACGCATAAAATGATGAACAAGCGTGCAATAATGATTTTCTGTGTTCGGCAATCTCGACACGATATCTCAGTTTATATAGCCAGCGACATTACATATTTGTTGTTTGATATCACATTGCAGACTTTTTGTTTACGATAGGGATGTGCGAATGCTATCACATTTTTAACTTCGAAGCGAATTCGAATAATAAAAGCCAAGTGCAAGTCGAATCGTGTACTTTTCGCATATTTGCGAGCCCGTAAAGTTCGACCACTGACTTTCTTCGAAAAAAAGAAAAGAACGACTAGACATGCAACAGTAAGTTTGTTGTACGGCCAAGAGTATACAGGAAAGCTTAATAATTGCACAACACTATTGTTTAGCAGTATAACATATGAAGATATTTAACGATGTCATGACGGATGGATGGCTCCTTGGTAGGTTTGGGAAGAAGCTACACCGTTGTGAATGTCACCCTTTCCTCAGGACAACGAAAACAGCCGCCCACTAGACACACTAACATCGCTGTGTTAATCTTGTTGTCATAATTTAATGCTATAAGCTTGATTTCTCAGTTTGGATGAGCAACGAGAACTTATCGGCACGATATTCATTGCAGGTGCTTCATCTTAGCATATCACAGAATGATTCTGGGTTTCCCCATTTTTAAAAATGTGGCAACTGAACCTAATTTCTCTACTTTTGCATGAAATGTTGTAGCTTGAATATTTGGCATATATATATATATATAATTATTTTTGCTGAATTGAATGCTTGTTACGATGTTTTGCGATGTTCGAATACTTAGCAATGGTAAAAATGCATTGCTAATTAAATCGAATGCCACACTGTTCGAATCGAATCTTCGAAGTTATGAACATTTGCACACCACTGGTTTGCGATTTTATTTCTAATATTAATGGTATTTCCATTGGTATACACAGTCTTCATTGAGGATGTTCGCCGATGATTATGTGGTTTATAGAGTGATGGTTACCATTTATAATTAACAAATCTCAGAAGTTGATTTAGATACTGTAGAGGACTGGTGCGATCGTTAGCATATGTCATTAAACGTAAATAAAACCATTCACGCCACCTTGACAAGAAAATGCACTACTCATCTGTACAGGTGTATATGTGTATAGGAATTAGGATCACACTCTAAACATAAGCAATGGATTTAAACATCTAGGAGTAGTATTTCTCACTTCTGACTTACGATTTAATCACCATGTTAACTATATTGTAAATAAGGCTGCCGTGGTAAATAAAGCAGACAGCACACATCCAGTACAGCTGCATCAGTTTTTGGATTGTTGCGGCAGAACTTCAGTCTGTTACCGGGTGAGTTAAAAGCTCAGCTGTATTTTAGTCATGCACGCGCGATGCCTGAGTACATCGTACATCTGAGATTATAAATAAATTACAACAAATCCGGAATAAAGCAGTTAAACTTGTACTTGGTAACTATAACCGGCAGCGTAGCATGGAAGAAAGCAAACAAACTTAAATGGTAGGAATTTTAGGGACCGTAACAGGCATACCAGATTAAAATTTTCCCGTGACATCCATTATCCTAAAGCAGGCATAAACCACGAACTGTATATCCAGGCAAAACACTATATATGTAGCAACGAGACCACTGCTCTTAGGTAAGGGAATTTTGTTATGGAGGTGGCGTCTTGCGTTATTCCTTTTCCTGTTGCTCTACAACTATTTGAGATTGGAACAGTTTTTCATCGAGCATCGCACAGATGACATCGAAGGATTCTTTCTTCCCCCATTGAAATCATTTGTTCATGTATGTAATCGCCGGGCAATAATCCCCGGCAGGGCGATGCAGGTAACTCAAAAATAACATAAGAATGAAAAAGGAATAATATTCGGGGAGGTACTACGCACTATTGGTGCGAAGACTGTGGAAAAAGCGGTGCTGGTGGGCTTCTCCTCCTCTTTTCTCTCATCCTCACCCTCACTTCCCTTTCCCACCCCTTTGCCATACCGTAGCACGCATGACTATGATATGTTTTACCCTCTTCTCTTGTCCTTTCCTTCCACCTCACCATCACTACCCTTTCCCACCCCTTGATACACTACACTATACATGACTACGCTATGGTTATTTAATCCTCTCTCATATCCGCCGCGATGGATCAGCGGTTACGGTGCTTGGATGCTTACCCGAAGGACGTGGGTTCGACCACGGCTGCGGCGGTCGCATTTCGTTGGAGGCGAAATGCTTGACGCCCGTGTACTGTGCGATGTCAGCGCACGTTAAAGAACACTAGATGGTCGAAATTTCCGGAGTCCTCCCCTACGGCGTCCCTCATATTCATATGGTGGTTTTGGGACGTCAAACCCCAGATATTATTATTCCTCTCTCATTCTCTTACTTTATATCTTTCTTGCTCTCTCTCTATGTTAGGCTTAGCATAAATAGGCCTAATTAGACTTGATAAAATTTAGATAAGGCAGCTTAATTATGCTCAGTTAGTTTTAATTAGACTTACCTTAATTGTGTTAATTAGCCTTGACCCTGTTAAGCTTAATTAGACTCAGTTATGTATACCTTAACTATAAGTTGCTTAATTAAGCATAACTTTAAAACTAACTGGCCTTAAATATAATGAATTAAGATTAATTAGTCTTACTTAGGCTCGACTTTATTAAACTTGGCGCAGTTAAGCTTCACTTTGTTTAAAGGGACACTAAAGCAAAACAATGACTTGGTTTAGATTGACAAACTGCACTGTGAGAACTCTAATGCCATATGTTTCACTATCATAAGTTCATTATTAGCGGAGAAAATCAAGGTTGAAGTTTTATTTTTAAATTTGGCGCCGTTATCTGCGCGCGTGACGTCAGAAATTACAAATGTATTTTACGTATTTTCGCGACGTTGGCTCGATGAAATTTTCTGAAACTTCGTATGCTAGGTCTATGGCACCCATAAATGACAATGCGCCTCATTTTTATCGATTAGAAGCTACGTATGACTCAGCAGACGCCTTCAAAATCTATGACGTCACAGTGTTTGGTGCGGGAATCAAGGTGGCGTCTCCACCCGCATTTTCTTTTCGCGTGTTTTCTCGCTTACCAAGCGTCGTGTCGCGGTAAGAGTGGTGTTTTCGGGATTGTGAAATTGTACTTAGCTAATACGCGAAAAATCGTTTTGCCCTTTAGTGTCCCTTTAACTTGGCTCAACCAGGCTTAAGTCTTGACTAAGCTTAACCGGGCTTCGCGAAGTGACGTCGTATCTAGGCTTGGCTTGGCTAAGCTTATTTTGGCCTCCCTTAGTGACGTCATAGCTAGGCGCAATTTTCTGTCCGCACCGCACGACCTGACGGAAGCCTAAACAGCTACGCTGTCAAAAACCGGCCACTCGGCTTTGTTGATTACGCCTACCGGGGGGACAGATGCTCCCCTCACACCGCTACGTTTTTAGGACATGCGAAGAACTGCTTGCATACTGCTGCGCTGCTCTTCGTTTTTTTTTCAGCGAAATGAACAAAGCTACGCTGTCGAGCCTCTGGAGACGGGGGGCGACGGAGCCCGAGAACTGGGTGTTTGAGAGGAATAGAGCGTTCGGCGCTCACTGAAGGAACCACGAATAACTTTCCCGCCGTGTACCTTGTCTTCTTTGGCTGTATTAAAATGTTGGCACTTTACGTCAATCCGCCGTTCGTTTCTGAAGAGAATTGGCTCCTTGCGAAAAATTGGTGCATGGAATAGCACGCCCAGACGAGGTCATGACGCAAATCTGGTGCAATCTTCAGTGCTCAGCGTTTGTCGGAGCAGGTGTGGCTACCTGCTCCTGCTGCGCCTATTGTGACAGCACGTTAAAGTTAGTTGATGCATTCTGGTATACGCTGTGGACGAGAGAGGTAATGACGCATGATGTCTTTTTTTTTAATTAAATGTTTTTAGGGAGAGCTTGGTGCCTAGACATGGCTCCGGCTACTCTTCTTCTCTTACAAAAGTAATTTGCGTCACGAATTTATCAATAACAATAAAGTTTGTAAAATTCACGCACGACAAATGTCCATTTACAAAAGCAATGTTCACATGTCATAAACATTGCGCACGCTTCAACAACAATGTTCACACACAAGGAACACAAGAAACGTTCGCGCTTTGCAGAGAGTTCATCTTACAGTTTTCTTCATAGAAAGCGATCGCACCATAGTCACTGGGCACTTGCCCGCAATTTAAACACAGCTGTCACGAAACACGACAAATAACGCGAAACACGTGACCAGAAGTATCTCCATGCGAACAATAATTGTAATGTGTATCAGTATGTTTGTGATATTTTTTTACTCTTCTAAAAACTGGCACTAGTGCGCATGCAGCAATGTTTTGAAGAGTTTTTGTTGACTACGGACCCAAAACTTTTGCTAGTGATAGCAGCCGTCTATCCAACATATTCAGTTTTTCTCAAAATTTTTTTACGGGGAACAGCATAATTTTTAGTGTAGAAGAATGTGTTCTATGTCTTCGTTTGCCTCTCAACATGTACATCTAACAAAGTTAGTTTTTTCTTTTCCTATATAGGAAGCTCTTAATATAGGCAGTGCCTAGTCGAAGTCTATGAATTTATTGTTTCTACTGAACGGGTAATTTTAATCGCAATATGAAATTCCAATTCCAGGATCGATCTCATATATTCGGAGTTTTGCGCACCGTTCGCGAACCAAGTCTCTTTGGACAATCGACCACGTAGTTTGTTCAACAAAAATCGTGCATCGCTCGCCGCGAGTGGTAATAGAGATAAATCGTTCTTTTGAAGCGCTGCATGTGCCATACAATCAGCTGTGACATTTCCGGCGATTACACAGTGACTTGGGACCCACTGGAAAACCGATATCATGATGTAAATCTTTCACTATGGCGAATGTCTTCCGAATTTCATATTTTAAATTGTTATCTGTTTTCCCTCAGCTGATTCATCTTAAACAGACTAATGAGGTTTGCGGGTCACTTAGAATTACCAAGCGAAGAGGTCCTGTCTGTCTACACATGAAGCGTAAAGCAGAAAGTATAGCAGATAGTTCTGCCGTTGCGGACGTCATAAAGTGACAGAGCCGAAAAGCTTTTCTCTTTGGTATTCAGGTACATAAAAAGCTGACGTAGAAGTTTGTTTCCGACATGACCCATAAGTGTAAACGTTAATACGGATCCGCATATTTTGTGTAAAGATGGGCTAAAGTTAATTGCATTATTGCAATGTCCGGGCATGGCGCACTTTCGAGTTAATGCCGGAATCGAAGTGCCGATTTACGGAACTCGCAGCGCTTCAAGGTGCGGTCAAGTACATTCTACAGCAGCCACCTAATCAATGGGCCGTCTTTTGCGACTCTAGGTCAGCCTTACAAACACGAGGCTTTGCTTTACGGCACGGATTACACGAACAGTTGGTGTATGAGATAAGGCATGACTACCACCAAGCGCTCGAAGGAGGACATGATATTATATTTCAGTGGTTGCCGAGTCATTGCGGAATTGTCGGCAATGACCGCGCGGATGAAGCTGCACGATCGGCGCATGACCAAGACCTGCGGACACCCATACCACTCTTGAGAACGGACGCCGCGCGGCGACTGCAATCACTTGCTCGCCGTATGACGCTTCTACAATGGAATACGCAGGGTTTTTCCAACGCACGCCTGTATTCTATTGACCCAAATTTGGAACTTCGTTTGCCATCCGAGCTCTCACGACGCGATGCAAGCTTACTGTGTCGCATGTGGTTGGGCGTGGCATTCACGAATGCGTATTCGTGTCTCATTGGAAATGGCCAGCAGTGCGGCATGCGACTTTTGCGCCTGCGAGGAGACGCTGGAGCACATTCTATGCCACTGCCCATCATACAAGACTCAACGACGTGTATTGGAAGCCAAGCTCCGTCACCTGGATCCAAGACCACTGACCGAAAAGAAGATCCTGGGACCTTGGCCTACGGTTTCGCATATGCGCAAGGCCACGAAAGCACTCTTGTGCTTCTTGAGGACCACCGGACTTCACGAGCGCCTGTGAACGAACAGCGCGAGTTCGTGTTGTGTAGTGTCAAGCTAACTGTGCAGCCATCTCTTTCTCAATCTTCTTCGTTCTTCTCTATCCTTTCCTTTCTATTATTCCCCCCTTTCGCCACCCCACGTGTAGGGTAGCCAACCGAGCCAAAGCTTGGTTAACCTCCCTGCCTTTCCTCTTCGTTTCTCTCTCTCTCTCTCTCTATGGAATGGCGAGTCACCCTGGGGGATGAGTTGCGCATGCCGACCGATATTCATGAGTACAAACAGACAGACACCGAACTTTATTTGGGTCCTGAGGAACACTACCGCTCCAGGCGGTAGAGCAGCCGGCCGCTTCCACGTCGGGACGGGTAGGCCGAGCCTCACCGCCGCGTCGCGGGCCCTCTGGACGGGCCTGAGTTGATGCAAAAGTTCTGCGCTCCTGAGCGCAGACCTCCATTCCTCTTCAGTTGAGCGTCGAGAACTCTGTAATGAGGGCCACTGCCAGCATGTGGTCTAACGTAGATGCGGCGCCACAACCTGGGTATGTTGGATCAACGCCTTCAATGAACTGGCTGCGTGAATAAAGACTGGGGTATGGACCTGGTATGGAGCATGAGGAGGGTAGATGCCTGTGCTCGAGAGTTTCACATGAGGAAGGGGGAAGACCCTTCTGCCCAGCTGGTAATGTTTCGTCACCTCATTGAACGTTAGGAGAACGTCCCTAAAGACCACTCGGTTGCAGTCTGAAGATCCGCCAGGCTGCCCAGCACGGTGAGTAAGTTCGCACGCTAGGGCGTGGGCGATCTCGTTTAGGCTTGCCATTGGATGCCAAATGTGATCCGAGGTGAGCCGGAAACCAAATGATGGTGTGAGGAGAAATATCCCTATGACCTAAGATGCTTGTTACTTCAGCTGATACCGATCCGGACGCAAAGGCTCGGCACCGCTCGTGAGTCTGTGTAGCTGTGTTGCCGGGAATCATCAAGGAGAGCGAGAGCTATGGCGACCTGTTTAGCTTTAGCGGAGTGGATGACACAACCATGCGTGATCAACTGCGACGACCGAGAAGTTGGCCGATGGACCGTACTGCGCCGCGTCTATGAAGCATGCAGACTCCGGGTTTGCCCGAACGTCTTTGAGCAGGGCTTCATCCCTGGCCTTCCGCCTCCCCGCGTTGTGCTGCGGGTGCACGTTGCGCGGAAACGGAGAGAGCGTAATGTTGGCCCTTTGCTCCTTAGTGTGACTGCGCTTACGGTCCTTTTCTAGAGCCGCACTATACACTTGGATGGCCAGGATGCTCCTGCCCGAGTCATATAAGGGCTTTTCTACACACAGTGCACTTACACGTCCTATGTAATATGGTGTATGCAACATTATCCTAGCCTCTGGCAAACATCTTTCTGACCCATCATATCAGCACAACACGGGATGTCTTTCCTATAAACTCTCTGTCGTCTACCAAACTTCTTCTAACCAACACCGCCATCTGAGCCGTATGCTGTGCCTCGATGATCTCTTCCAACTTGTTGTGTATACCCAGCTGCATGAGGTGTTGCGTGCTAGTACTCGAAGGCACCCCTAGCATTCATTTGATGCTCTTGCGGATCACGAGATTGAGTTGTCTTTTCATGACTTTGCCAGCAGTGCATGGCAGCCACGTAAGTAATGTGGCTCATTAAAGAAAGCGTGGAACAGCCTTAGCAAAGTGTCCTCCCTGAGGCGACCTCTTGACGTTTTCTCAGGGATCTTGTTTATGGTCTGCCCATTAGTGCCATTAGCCTCTATAAGCATGCCAATAACTCTGATGACCTCTACCCTAGATATGAGATGACCAGAGCTGGTGCGAAGCTTTATATTGATGTCCGAAAGAGACCCAGCCGTTAGGTTTGACACCCCTTCTACTGGGTTTGTAGAGCAAAAGTTCCGATTTGTTGGGCGAGAGTCGGAGTACGGTGCCACTAAGAAAAGCCTCGGTGTAATCTACAGCCTGTTCGAGTGCCTCTCGTACTCTTCCCTCGCTGCCGCCCGTACACCAGACGGTGATTGCGTCGGCGCAAAGGGTATGACATATGCCCTCTACTTGCGAGAGCTTCTTGGAAAGCCCACAGAGAGCAATATTGAATAAAAATGGTGAGATCACTGAACCCTGTGGCGTATCTTTGAAGCCAAGAACGAAAGGGTTCTGATTTGAGATCTCCTATCGTAATCATGGCTTTTCTGCTGTTGAGAAAGGAGATGATGAATGCGTGAAATCTATGCCCCAAGCCAAAACTAGAAATGAAGTTAAGAATATGGGCATAGGAGAGATTGTCAAAAGGTTTCTCCAGGTCTAGTCCTAGAATTGCCCAGACATAACTCGTTTGAATGTCGATAATTTGGTGTTTGATCAATTTCATGGCATACTGGGTCGATAATGCCGGTCGGAAGCCAATCATGTTGTACAGAAAGAGACCATGCTCTTCAATGTGTTGAGTAATGCGGCTGTTAATGACGCGTTGGGCCACCTTGGCGATACAGAACGTAAGCGATATGGGTCTTAGATTACAAAGATCCAGTGGACGTACCGGTTCCGGGATAAGGATGACAGATGCCAGTTTTCACGATTCCGGGACAGTGTCCTGTTCTCATACCTTCTTAATCTCGTTAGTGACCATTTGTATAGAAGCATCGTTCAGATTACGAAAGATTCTATTTGAGATCCCGTCCGGGCCAGGGGCCGATCGCCCATTCAGTCTCATGAGGGCCTCTCTCATGTCAGCCGTGCTGAAAAGCTCGTCTAGGTACTCCACGTGTGGATCCTCGTAAGGAGGATAGTCGGCGTCGCATGAGAGATCAACCGGCAGATATCTTTCCGCGAGTACTTCGAGAACATTTTGTTCTGAGTTTCCTGTTTAGCCATATGGAGGGGGATTTTGTCAATTGCACCCATCTAGTTGGATTTCCAGTTTGACTCGTTGAGCAGGTGCTTTGGCAAGTTCCACTTGCCCCCCCGCGCGCATCTGGCCATCGACCGAGTTGCAAACCGTATCCCACTGTTGCCTAAAGAGCGTCTGACAGTGTTCCTCAATCTCGCGATTCAGCTCAGCGATTTTTTTGCGCAACCCATGGTTGAGCTTCTGTCCCTTCCATCTAAGGAGAAGGCCGTTTTTGGCTTCGAGCAAATGCGCTAGACGGTTGTCCATTCTGCCAACCCTAAGATCAGTAACTGTGGACTTGGTGGCCGCAGCTACATCCTCCTTGAACTGTGCCACTCAGTGATCGAAAGAATCTGGTGACTTCCGGTCCTCACTCCCCTGCACCCTGATCTGACCCGCCATGGTTGAAAATTTAGTTTTATTGGCCTTGCAGCACATTACGTATAGGCGCCTGCTTTCCGGCCTTTTGAGGGGCCCTAGCTTTGGAGCTGCCCGATGAAGGCAACGGATCTGTAACTGCCGAACCTGACGACCCACCGTGAATTCGAGCGTTGCGACTCTCATGCTCAGAGTGGAGAACGCTTCGCTAAGGGACTTGAGCGTGTTAATAATTCAGCAAGACACAGCGCAGGCACCGGCTGTTTCTGCTCCCACTCTGAGCAGTGTGTAGACGACGCAGAGCCTTGATTAAAGTTGCAGAGGCTGTAAAAGTAGCACCTTTCCTGTATCCGTTCCGTGTGCGGTGCAACCCGGCGCCTGCCTCATTGGAAGTAGACGCTATACCATTGAAAAACCACTACGGTGGCGGAAAGAGGTGACCTAATTTTTTGGCCTGCTGGTCCCTTGCCGCCAATATACCACACAGAGTGCGTCCTCCCAAGTGCCTTCCAGCCATGTTTTTGCGAGCACCAGGCTGGAACCACGCTCGTATCTATTTTATCGGTGAGTACCCGAACGAATCAATTATCTGCATGCCTCCCAAAGCCCCGCCGTATGCTAGGTTATTTAACTAACACTGCGATCGGTCAATATGCGCCCAGAGACTTTCACAGGTCTAAATTTAGACGCTTTTTAGACTCCTATATACCCGTTAGAAAAAAATTTGCGCATCCTTAAGCTTTGCCTATAAGAGTCGAACGCGATAGCGAGATCCACTCGCGCGCGCTCGCGGACGCACACACGCACACACACACACACACACACACTACTACGGCCTTCCCAATCGCTAGCCTGCCTTCGATTCTCGCTTCTAGGTGGAGACCAAACCTCCGGCTCCTATCTTTATTGCATTTACCATGAATTTTCCCTTACGGCCGAACGCTGTTTGTTCCCTCACAACAAAAGACATGGCTGACGCCAACAGCGGAAATTATGTGAAATTAGTTCTCTAAAGCTATCGCGTTTAAATCTGTGGGTTTCTGCTCAGCATTGCAAATCTAACCCGGTATCGCTCGCGTCCGAGCCGGGCGCTCTCGTATGTCGCCGCCATGCCCGAGCTTACCGGTCGAAAGCAACGAACGTAGCATTGACGTGTATTTTTTTGTTTTTAGTATCTTGTGTCTATATTGTCACGTGGTCGTGACGTCGACGAAGGCAACAGTCGGCGAGTCAAAGAAGAAACTCTCTATTTTGGCCGAACTTGTGGCCGGGAAACTGAAGGTCAGACTACAGCAATACACGCTGGCACTAAGAGCGGCGAACAGAGCGTCGGCCGTCGATAATCTGATCATCACTGGAACGCACCGGCTTTTATACATCACGCGTCGAACATTCTAGCCTTATCACTGGTCGTCGGGCAAGCTCTGGAATAAGCTAGAGTGTTAACGTTTTGCGCGCAATCTTAACACAATGATATACAATAATCGTGAAGCTTCTAGAACAATCAGCCGCGGTTTGCGCTGAGCATGCGGACAGTCTTTGTGGGCGAAAACCGAGTACAACAAAAATGAAAATAAGAAACGCGCGTGGCAATGCCCCCCCCCTCTGAAAAAGCATCGTCCCGATGCTTGAAAGAACACGGGGGAAAAATACATGCAACAAGAAATCACAACACTAAAGAAAGAAAGAACAATAATAAAGCAATAAGTCCAGTCGTCATGTTCGCTACCGCGCGTAATACGGCTTGAGGCGCACGACATGCACGACTTCAGGTCGCGCACGGCGATGTTGAGAGTTCGTAATGCCGTCCGGGACGACCTCGTAGTCCAGAGTACCGAGACGTCGAAGCACCTTGTATGGCCCGAAGTAACGCCGAAGATGTTTTTCACTGAGTCCACGTCGGCGTATCGGCGTCCACACCCAGACGCGGTCGCAGGGCTGGTATTCCACGAAGCGTCGTCGAAGATTGTAGTGGCGGCTGTCAGTCGTCTGCTGATTCTTGATGCGCAGCCGGGCGAGCTGTCGGGCTTCTTCAGCGCGCTGAAGGTAGCCGGTGACGTCGAGGTTTTCTTCGTCAGCGACGTTGGGCAGCATGGCGTCGAGCGTCGTTGCCGGGTTCCTTCCGTAGACCAACTTGTATGGCGTCATCTGTGTTGTCTCCTGCACGGCCGTGTTGTAGGCGAAGGTCACGTACGGGAGGATTGCATCCCACGTCTTGTGCTCGACGTCGACGTACAGCGGTGAGCACTGCTAGGGTGAACACGCGAGCGCGTGGCCGACGGCATTGTCAGCGCCGCGTAACAGCAATCGTTGGAAACATTGCACATGCGCAGCATGTGCTCTGCGATACACTCTTTCCACCGCGCGCACCACGTCATGAATACACTTGTGCGTCGTCTGCTAGCCGCATTTTTGTCTGCTAAGCTGATGCACCCTGCATTTTAAGTTATGTCCTTCTCTGCAGTTTTATTAAATAAATAGTTCCAATTTAAACGACCTTATGCTCAATTTTTCATTCATGCCCAAATTTTTCATCCAGATGGACCTCTAAATGAATGATGCACCAGCTTAGCAGACAAAATGCGGCTAGCTGACGAAGAACAAGCGTATCCACGACGCGGTGCGCGCGGTGGAAAGAGTGTATCGCAGAGCACATGCTGCGCATGTGCAATGTTTCCAACGATCGCTGTTACGCGGCGCTGACAATGCCGTCGGCCACGCGCTCGCGTGTTCACCCTAACAGTGCTCACCGCTGTACATGGCCAGCATGTCCGCGATGGTCTTGCTTAGACGCTCGGTCAGGCCGTTGGTCTGTGGGTGGTAGGCGGTGGTCCGGTGGTGGCTTGTGTGGCTGTACCTCAAGATCGCCTGAGTTAACTCCGCTGTAAATTGCAGAAGAGTTGATAGGCGGGCTAGTTGGTATAGATTCATTATGAAAACTTGGCAGCGCAAACAAACGGGACGAAGTAAGAGGGTACACAAGCAAGCGCAGACTGAAACTTGGGATTTAATCGTAGCAGAAATATACACAAGAAAAAAAAGGGGGGAAAGAGGGTTACAAGGGGAGGGTCAACCAACATCAGGTGTCGTCGAGAAACGCAATCTCACAATCTAAAAGCGATACGGAGGGTGAACTGATACAGATATTATGTTTTGTATGCCCACCATGACGCGAGGACAACGGAGATTGCTGAAGCCTTTTTTTTAAAGAACAGTGTCGTCCAAGTAAACAAGGCAAGTTTGCCACTTCAAGCCAGCCAATACTGTATCCATGACACGTTGGAAAGTTGCAGGTGCCGAGCAGAGGCCAAAGGTCCTTGAACCTTGAACTCGAAGAGGCCGTCTGGTGTTATAAAGGCAGTTTTCTCTCGGTCTCTCTCGTCGAATTCGATTTGCCAATAGCCGGTTTTGAGGTCCATGGACGAAAATACTTCGCGTTGTGGAGTCGATCCAGGGCATCGTCTATCCGTGGGAGAGGATACACGCCCTTCTTCGGGATTTTGTTCAGGCGGCGATAGTCGACGCAGAAGCGTAGGGTTCCGTCCTTCTTCTTCACTAAAACCACGGGTGACGCCCACGGACTCTTGGACAGCTGAATGATGTCGTCGCGTAGCATTTCGTCGACTTTTTTTTCACGGGCTCACGTTCGCGCGTTGAAGCTCGGTACGGGCTCTGTCGAACTGGTCGGGCACTTTCTTCTGTTATGATGCGATGTTTCGCAAATGGGGTCTGTCGAATTCTTGACGACGCCGAGAAGCAGTCCTTGAATTGCATGAGTAGGGCTTTGAGCTAGTCTTGGTTGGCCTTCGGAAGGCTCGGGTTGACGTCGAAATCGGGATGGGGACCTCGATTCGTCGAAGCAGGTTCGGCGGCATTAAAGAGTGCGAAAGCATTGCTGGCGGCCACGCATTCGTCGATGTAGGCGACCGTCGTACCAATGTTGAGGTGCCTGTATTAGTGGCTGAAGTTTGTCAGCACTACGTTTCCTTTACCGTCACGCAGCTCGGCTATACCTCTTGCGACGCAAATTTGACGGTTCAGGAGTAGGTGCTGATCGCCGTCGATGACGCCTTCAATGTTCGCGGGTTTTTCGGTGCCGACAGAAATAATGACGCTGGAGAGCGGCGGTATGGTCACTTGCTCTTCTATCACATTCAATGCACGGTTCCCCGGCGTCGCGTGGGGCAGGATCGCTTTTTCTGTGGTTAGTGTTATCGACTCAGACCTCAAGTCGATGACGGCGCCGTGCTGGCTCAGGAAGTCCATTCCAAGTATCACATCCCTGGAGCAGTGTTGTAGATTACAAAGCTCGCTGGATAAGTCCGGTTATTGATTGTGACTCTCGCCGTGCAGACTCCTATCGGCTTTATCAAGTGGCCTCCAGCTGTCCGGATTTCGGGTCCATTCCAAGTGGTCTTTACTTTCTTCAGCTTGGCTGCGAATGGCCCACTGACGACGGAATAGTGTCGACGAGAGCGGTGACGCTGGTCTTGTTTCGTCGATCAGAACGTCGAGATCGCTAGTCCGTCGCCTTGCGTTGCAGTTAAGTCGCGGCGTTGGATCACGGCTACGTCGAATTGTTGCGCTGCTTCCATGCTGCGTCGTCAGGTTGTCCTCAGTCCGCGAGCTTCCATCGGCAGAGCTCTGTCTGCTTCGCGTCGTGTTCAGCAGGTTTCGTCGCGTCGTCGTCGTCGGCGGAGGGTCTTCGTTAGTTCGTCGTACAGCAACCGCACCTCCAACAGCTGCTGCCCCTACTTTTCCGGATACGGGCTAGGCGACCGGCCGCTGGTTGGGCCAGTGTACTGCCGGCGGTGCGGTGACATGTAGCGGCCGGGCGATGGTGAACGGGATGGTCGCCGTTGTTGCCGCTGTGTTCCGGTAATGTAGTCGGCGATGTCGCGAGGTCGTTCACCCCGCTGCGGACACGGCGCGTTGACGGCAAAACCGCGCAGCCCCATCTGTCGGTACTGGCAGCGGCGGTAGGTGTGGCCGGCTTCCCCGCAATGGTAGCAGAGCGGGCGGTTGTCAGGAGCGCGCGAGACGTCGGTTTTCCTTGGCGCGTAGCGCTGGCCGACAGGAGGACGGTAGGGCGTCGGTGGTGGTGGTGGCAGCAGCGGCGGTGCCTGGCGATGGAACTGCGGCGACGCGGTGACTTGATGTTGTCGTGGAGCGGGAACAGGACGGCGAACTGCAGCAGCGTAGGTCATAGCCTCCGGATGTGGCTGCGGTGGTTCGGGAACCCCCAACGCTTGCTGGACTTCATCACGAACGATGTCGGTGATCGAGTCCACTTGAGGTTGTGGCGAGGGTAACAGCTTCCGCAGTTCCTCCCTCACAATCGCTCGGATCGTTTCGCGCAGGTCAGTGGAGCAGAGCCCTTGGATGTCGGCGAAATGTGGAGTCGAACGGCGATTGTACTGCCGGTTGCGCATGTCCAGGGTCTTCTCGATAGTCGTCGCTTCCGAGACGATATCCTCGACACTCGTCGGTGGGTTCCGCATCAGTCCCGCGAATAACTCCCGTTTAACTCCTCGCATCAGGAGGCGAACCTTCTTCTCTTCGGGCATTTCGGGGTCTGCGTGGCGGAACAGTCTCAGCATCTCTTCCGTGAAGAGCGCCATGTTTTCATTTGGCAGCTGAATACGTGTTTCCAGCAGAGCTTCTGCCCTCTCTTTGTGGACGACGCTTGTGAAAGTGGCGAGGACCGTGGTGCGAAAAATGTCCCACGTGGTCAGGCTTCGCTCTTGGTTCTCGAACCAGGTCCGAGCGGCGTCCTCCAAAGCGAAATAGGCATGTATTAGCTTGTCGTCGTTGTCACAGTGGTTGAAAGCGGCCACGCGGTCGTATGCTTCCAGCCAGCTTTCTGGATCTTCGACTGATGATCCGCGGAATTTTGGTGGTTCTTTAGCCTGCCCGATCACGATCGGTGTAGGCGGCGCGGGGGTTGTCATCGTGCTTGCGGTTGAGGTCGCTGGCTTGGAGTGCCTGGTGTGTTCGGTAAGAAGCCCGTACTCTGGCTCGAGGGCCCTCTGCCTGCGGCTGCTTCGACTTTCCGGGTTGTCCTTTGTGCCGTCTTCTTCGCGGGTCGGGCTTGGGTCAGTACCTCGCGGGGGGCGTCCGGAGCATGGACGAAGCAGCACCTTCACCAGATGTCGCGTGGTCGTGACGTCGACGAAGGCAACAGTCGGCGAATCAAAGAAGAAACTCTTTATTTTGGCCGAACTTGTGGCCGGGAAACTGAAGGTCAGACTACAGCAATACCCGCTGGCACTGAGAGCGGCGAACAGAGCGTCGGCCGTCGATAATCTGATCATCGCTGGAACGCACCGTCTTTTATACATCACGCGTCGAACATTCTAGCCTTATCACTGGTCGTCGCGCAAGCTCTGGAATTAGCTAGAGTGTTTGCGTCTTGCGCGCAATCTTAACACAACGATATACAATAATCGTGAAGCTTCTAGAACAATCAGCCGCGGTTTGCGCTGAGCATCCGGACAGTCTTTGTGGGCGAAAACCGAGTACAACAAAAATGAAAATAAGAAACGCGCGTGGCAATATTGACAGATGTGTTATGCTATTGCAGCCATCCGCCTGTTGTCGCAGTTAACCGTATGTACAGAAACCTTGTTCGGGGACAGGCGAGGAAGGGTGCGCGCTCAGAAAACAGCTCCTTGCGACTTGCTCCATGGTTGCCCATTGACCGCGTCATTCTAGTCGCCAGTGTTGGGCAGATAAGCGTAGACAGCTGGGTTAGTAAGTCTTGGTTATAACTAAGAATATGATAGTGGCAAAGAAAGACACGGACTAGTAGAAAGAAACTAACAACTCCAGACCAATGAAATTTTCTTCCACAAAAAAGTCTTATTGCGATAGCAATTATATGGACACACTCGGTTTTTTTGCCGTCGGCGTCGCCGTTGGCCGCCGCCGTCATCCCCCGTATATGTATATATATATATATATATATATATATATATATATATATATATATAACCGGCCCCGCCCGTCGTTCGTGAGCGTGAAAAGTCGCGAGGGGGGGGATCCCTCGAACGACCTTCGATTTTACGAGCGCGGTCGTCGCGGGCGCGCGCGTTATCTCCCCTTCTCGGCGGCCGACAGCGGGGGGGGCCGGTGTACCCTTCTACGTGCTGCGCTCTCAACGTGAAGAGAATGTGGTGAGCAGTGTCCCTGGAGCGGCCGTGTGCTCTTAAAGCAGCGTTTTCTAGAGTTGTGTAAGATCGGATCCAAAAGAGTTAGCTGCCAGCCTCACTTCGTATAACATTACAATTTGTTGCTATCGCATTCATTGCTTCACCCTTGCGGTGAAACTGTGACTTTCTTTTTATACTCGTGGAGGAGACACTAGTGCCTGGTGTCATCTGTTAGGTAGTCATGAGGCGCACAATATTTGACGTGAGTGAGTGATGTGTGCACGTGTGGTTGAGCTGTTGTCGATAAGTTACTGCCCGGATGATTAGATATCATTTCTCCATGGCACTACTGGCTCCTCCTGAATTATAAAAAAAACCCAAGATCACTTACGCATTCGCCTAAGACAACTCGAAGACGGAAACCATCTTTCTACTCGGTCGACGTATTCGTCCTCCCCCGCCCCCCTACGAAAGCTTTCGGCAAGTCACGCGATTCATTTTGAGCTGCCTCCGTGATCAGTCCACGTTTTGCCCAGCGACGATGTCATGCGATGACGTCATCATGTGACGTCATGTGACGTCATGATGACGTCACAAATTTTGGTGATTTGTGAAGTCGTTGTGACTTCACACGGTTACGTCATCACTTCATAATTTTTTCCATAATTCCTGTTGTCACTGCCCAACGGTCAATTTTCGCGTTTGGTGAGGCATCTAAGGCCTTAAGAGACTTTCATGTGCAATAAAATATAGTTGTATGTCTGGCGTGGTTGGTGCCTTTCTACTATTCCGTATCCTTGTTCACAATTATCATATTCCATAGTTGAACGTATAACATTGGAATAGTTTTCGGATTACGTACAGTCGAGCATATTATGCGGACGATGCGAGCGCGTGCCAAAACTGCAGTCCGCACCGTCTACTGGAGCGCCGCGTGCTGTCGGCAGCCTTGGATGGATGGATGGATGCTATGAGCGTTTCCTTTTATAACGGGGTGATAACTCAAGCGCAGCAAAGCTCCGAAAGAACAAAAAAAAAACATTATTAATATTATTAAACGCGAAGCATTTCTTAGCGAACTGCAGACACTTTGAGCGTTTCTATCTATCTATCTATCTATCTATCTATCTATCTATCTATCTATCTATCTATCTATCTATCTATCTATCTATCTATCTATCTATCTATCTATCTATCTATCTATCTATCTATCTATCTATCTATCTATCTATCTATCTATCTATCCACCGATGTCTGGGTGCTCTCGTGATCGCCTCCTTAACTTGGGGTAGACCAAAGTTAGTATGGGACGGTAAGAGGGTGTGACAAATATGTCTGGCTGGTCATGACATGAATAACGAGAAAATCCCGTCGCGTACGTCGTCAAATCCTTTTCTCCAGACACGTGTGGCACATACCCGTATACCACGGGCCGTGGTATGCGGATATGCGCCACAGGTGATTGACAGTTTATACCCACGCAGGAACGGCGAGAACAAACTTTGTTTATTTAAATGTGACAGCGCTAAGAAAAACAAACATCGGCAGCGTAGAACCGACGAATACAAAAAATAAATGTCAGGGTTCCAGTAGGAATGGAAGCCAAGCATACAGCATGACCATCAAGTATTCTACCACAGAGCGACGCAAATGTCTCGAAACTGATTTGGAAAAAGACCCTATGCAGGCGTAATGTTGATAAAACATCAATTGTGGTTGCAGTGCTTGCTATCTAATTTTATAAACATTGCATATGTAGTCCTATGAGGCAGGCGTCATGTCGGATTAACGTCAGTGGTATACTTAAGCGCCATCAGCTTAAGTTGGTCAACGTCGCACTAGCCGGGGCTACAGTCCTCGCAAGCACAAGCGCTACATATTCGGTTACCGCTTCTGGTGTTGGTAATACCCATGCTGCTGTTGGCATCGTTACGCAACTGTAAACAACCAATTATATAAAAAAACATATGAGACTGTTCTACATATGCCTGTGCGTACAACATTTGTACATATCTTTCGCGTCATTTCGTAACGTTTTATTCAATAAAAAATCGACATCACAGTCCCCTTCCCTCCGCATGCTTCACATAACACCGATTCCCACGGTACGCACGAAATAAGAAAAAAAAAACGCAATAAAGAAAATATCCATAATGAAACGGGGTTCAAACCTGGGTGCGATCCGCGCCAGCCCAGTATTCTACCACTGAGCCCTGCCTGTTTTTTCTTTCTTTTTCTTTATTGCTGAGCCATGCCTGTGCTTGAAACTCCAGTGCACAAAAACCCTATACAAGCGTTATGTCGGAAAGAAACCGCGTTAACATGCGCAATATAACATGGTAGAAGAGTAGAATAACAACCAGGCGTCACAGAATGCGAATTGTGCAACCAGGCGTCACACAAAATGAATTGCATTACGAGTCGGTCGTTGAATGCTTCCAACCCATTACAAAGGGCTCAGCCATAATTATTCGTTGTCATCAGCCACCTAATTAATTAATGGAGTAGTGGGTACCTTGTAAGCGTACTTGCATCAGTAACCCCAAGAGAGTTTGCGACGGGTTTTAGAAATTGCGCTCTGCCAGCTTTCGCTGTAACTGTGCAGCGCATTCCGCGCAGGCCCGCCGGTTTATTATTATTATTATTATTATTATTATTATTATTATTATTATTATTATTATTATTATTAGCAGCAGCAGCAGCAGCAGCAGTAGTAGCAGTAGTAGTAGTAGTAGTAGTAGTAGCAGTATTAGTATCTTATCATGGGACCTAATTCATTCTCCACCTCATTTAAATTTTTTGTTCACATATTAATAATAATAATATAGTAATAATAATAATATCTGGATTTTTACGTCCAAAAACCAAGATATGATTATGAGAGACGCCGTAGTGGAGATCTCCGGAAATTTCGACCATCTGGTGTTCTTTAACGTGCACTGACATCGCACAGTACACGGGCCTCTACCATTTCGCCTCCATCGAAATGTGTTCACATCATAAGAAAGCTCATAAATTCACAGCCCAACATTCTACGCTTTACACCAGAGTAACCTTAGTTTTCACAGTATTTATTTTTCACCGTTCTCCGTGCATTTCCGCCACCAATGTTACAACCGTCCTTTATTTATTTATATCGTGTACCTGTTTGCATTTCCACTGTTGTCCATAAAACGCAAGGCTTTATTTAGGCTAGTGCGCAAATGTACACCCCGGTGAATATCTCTACATTCCAAAAAAACGTGTTCCGTCGTTTTCTTGGTTTTCCCCTGGGAAGTACATTCGCAGTCTCCTTTAATGAATGCTTGATAACTACACGTTCTAAGGCAACCCGACCTCGCATCAAACAGTAAAGAAATTTTTTATGTCATCACAGAATTCTCCCTTCTTTATTTTGACTTTATTATTTCGGTAGTTACCCAGAGCTGTTTGTTTCCGTCTTACTCGGAACCAGTTCTTTTTTTTTTTTCATCGTTGCTATTCACTTAATCCCCTCCGCCTCTCTAACATTTGGCTTATCGCTCTTTGTTGCCATATCGCTTACAATGCCAGCTGAGGTGAGCCTGCTAATGCCTATTCTCCGCCGGGAGTCAACGCTGTTTCTATACAAATGTCTAAACATTCTCTGCCCATCTGCTGTCTTTCATATTCCTTAGTCCCTCTTCCAACTTGATTTCGCTATGAGCTTCTCTCACATCAAAGCTTCCTTGGTATTCCTTGGGCGAATTCGCGGCCTTCTAGCTCGTAGGCGTTTCGTTAGCGGAAAATGATCGTAGACGTTTCCTCGTTAACACTTCCGCCAGCGGCTCGTATATGATCACCGGCTTGACTCATGAGTCATAACTGAATAATGGAGAAAACTGGCAGACGCCGACGCTTCCAACGCTCCTTACACATAACCGCGAAGGCCTTTCGCGACGAGATTGTAGTTATCTTCGAACCCCTGCGAGAGACATAACCTGACGTGCCCTGCGAGCTCATAAAGCTGCGCATCCGCCTAAGCAAGCTTCTCGTCAACATGCGGCTCAGCGTATGTATTTTAGGTACTATACAATGTGCATTCAAGGCGCAGGCGCCCATTTCGACATGCGCTTGCGTGGTTCATATTATTTTGTGGTCTAATGTACCGAACAGAATAAAACGCATTTACGCACGCCTGCGCAGGAATATTGAAACTGGACGATTAGCCGCTCGCTTCTTTCCTCTTTTGGTTCCCAGGCATCGAAAGGAAAACACGCGGTTTCTCCTATTATTTACAGCGAAGCTGTAAATAATACTGATCAAGACAGATAGAAAAAATTGACAGAAATCGAAAAAGAGAAGAATAAATAAAAACAAGGAAGGCCGTCCAGCTCCGCTCTTCCTTCAGGCTTGGCACCGCTAGTGCGAAGCTGCCTTATTTTTAATCTTCAATGGGGCGCTTAGTGAACAAACGACACAAACGAAAAAGTACAGGGCATAAGGCAACGAGCGCAAACTACCAACTGGTTTATTGTCTGAAAAAAACGTAGCCCCAAGAAAGGGGTGTGTCACACGAGCATGCGCAGACACACCCCTTTCTTGGGGCTACGTTTTTTCAGACAATAAACCAGTTGGTAGTTTGCGCTCGTTGCCTTATGTCCTGTACTTTTTCGTTTGTGTCGTTTGTGTTCACTAAGCGCCCCAGTGAAGATGAATCAACACCAACTAGCCCACCTTATAGCTCTCCTCAATCCTTATTTTTAAGTTTGGCTTCGCTGTTTTCGAAAGGAAACTTACTCGACTAGTAAGACCGTGCGATGATAAAGATGGCGTTCGTGACATGCATGTCGTGATTTTTATGTAACGACCTGTCATTCATGTTCGTCATTCACTCATGTCTATCCACGATATATCAAGTTAATAAGACAGTTGCTAAAAAATGTCAGTGTGAAGTTGGCTAAAAATGCTTCGCATTTAAAAAAAAAACATACCAATCACAATTCGTCGAAGAGTATGGTCGGTGACTTCTATGCGCAATAGCCCGGGAAGCAGTAATATAGAAACAGCCAGAGCTAAGTAGTGCCGCAGAAGTAACGGTGAGTGTTGCGAAAGTGTCTGCAGTTATATATATATATATATATATATATATATATATATATATATATATATATATATATATATATATATATATATATATATATATATATATGTAACGAAGTTCTACGTGATCGCACTGCTTCACGCCATGTGTAGACGATATAAATCAAAGGGCCGCAGAACTGCTGCGCTCTGGCCGGCGGAAGTAGGATGAGCTAAGAAGCGTGCTCAGCTATCTTTGCAGACAAACGGCGCCGTAATATGCACCCCTACATTTCACCACAGACAAGGATTAGAAGAAGCCAGCTATAATGTTGTATAAAGGTCCGCTGTTTTCTATGCGCACAGTTTGAAAACTGTTGAAAAACACACCTGATCAGATAAATTGAAGCTTTCATAATACGGTAAAAATAGAACAAAGTGGGCATCGGACCGGTGAAAGTCTTTTAAAAACTGTATTGAAGACGTCAAAGACATCTCGAATCCAAACACGATATCGAGCTTTCTTTCTTTCCTTCCTTCCTTCTTTCTTTCTTTCTTTCCGTCTCTCTTTCCTACTTTTTTCTTTCCTTCTTTCTGTCTTTCTTTCTTTCTTTCTTTCTTCCTTTCTTTCCTTCTTTCTTGCTTTCTTTCTTTCTTTCCTTGTTTCTTTCTTTCCTTCCATCTGTCTCTCTTTCTTTCCTTTCTTTCTTTCTTTCCTTTCTTTCTTTCCTTCTTTTCTTTCTTTCTTCCTTTTTTTCTTTCCTTCTTTCTTTCTTCCTTTCTTTCTTTCTTTCCTTCTTCCTTTCTTTCTTTCCTTCTTTCTTTCTTCCTTCCTTTCTTTCTTTCTTTCTTCCTTACTTCCTTTCTTTCCTTCTTTCCTTTCTCTCTTTCTCCTTCCTTCTTTCCTTCTTTCTTCCTTTCTTTCTTTCTTTCCTTCTTTATTTCTTTCCTTGTTTCTTTCTTTCCTTCCATCTGTCTCTCTTTCTTTCCTTCTTTCTTCCTTTCTTTCTTTCTTTCCTTCTTTATTTCTTTCCTTGTTTCTTTCTTTCCTTCCATCTGTCTCTCTTTCTTTCCTTCTTCCTTTCTTTCTTTCGTTCCTTTTTTTCTTTCCTTCTTTTCTTTCTTTCTTCCTTTTTTCTTTCTTTCCTTCTTTCTTTCTTTCTTTCTTTCTTTCTTTCTTCCTTCCTTCCCTCCTTTCTTTCTTTCTTTCTTTCTTTCTTCCTTCCTTCCTTCCTTCCTTCCTTCCTTCCTTTCTTTCTTTCTTTCTTTCTTTCTTCCTTTCTTTCCTTCTTTCCTTTCTCTCTTTCTTTCTTTGCTTCTTTCTTTCTCCTTCCTTCTTTCCTTCTTTCTTCCTTTCTTTCTTTCCTTCTTTATTTCTTTCCTTGTTTCTTTCTTTCCTTCCATCTGTCTCTCTTTCTTTCCTTCTTCCTTTCTTTCTTTCTTTCCTTTCTTTCCTTCTTTTCTTTCTTTCTTCCTTTTTTTCTTTTCTTCTTTCTTTCTTCCTTTCTTTCTTTCTTTCCTTCTTCCTTTCTTTCTTTCCTTCTTTCTTTCTTCCTTTCTTTCTTTCTTTCTTTCTTCCTTTCTTTCTTTCTTTCTTTCTTTCTTCCTTTCTTTCCTTCTTTCCTTTCTCTCTTTCTGTCTTTCCTTCTTTCTTTCTCCTTCCTTCTTTCCTTCTTTCTTCCTTTCTTTCTTTCTTTCCTTCTTTATTTCTTTCCTTGTTTCTTTCTTTCCTTCCATCTGTCTCTCTTTCTTTCCTTCTTCCTTTCTTTCCTTTCTTTCTTCCTTCCTTCCTTTCTTTCTTTCCTTCTTTCTTTCTTTCTTTCTTTCTTCCTTTCTTTCTTTCTTTCTTCCTTTCTTTCTTTCTTTCTTTCTTCCTTTCTTTCCTTCTTTCCTTTCTCTCTTTCTCTCTTTCCTTCTTTCTTTCTCCTTCCTTCTTTCCTTCTTTCTTCCTTTCTTTCCTTCTTTATTTCTTTCCTTGTTTCTTTCTTTCCTTCCATCTGTCTCTCTTTCTTTCCTTCTTCCTTTCTTTCCTTTCTTTCTTTCTTCCTTTCTTTCTTTCCTTTGTTTCTTTCTTTCTTCCTCCCTTCCTTCCTTCCTTTCTTTCTTTCTTTCTTCCTTCCTTTCTTTCCTTCTTTCCTTTCTCTCTTTCTTTCTTTGCTTCTTTCTTTCTCCTTCCTTCTTTCCTTCTTTCTTTCTTTCCTTCTTTATTTCTTTCCTTGTTTCTTTCTTTCCTTCCATCTGTCTCTCTTTCTTTCCTTCTTCCTTTCTTTCCTTTCTTCCTTCCTTCCTTTCTTTCTTTCCTTCTTTCTTTCTTCCTTTCTTTCTTTCTTCCTTCCTTCCTTCCTTCCTTCCTTCCTTTCTTTCTTTCTTCCTTTCTTTCCTTCTTTCCTTTCTCTCTTTCTTTATTTCCTTCTTTCTTTCTCCTTCCTTCTTTCCTTCTTTCTTCCTTTCTTTCTTTCTTTCGTTCTTTATTTCTTTCCTTGTTTCTTTCCTTCCATCTGTCTCTCTTTCTTTCCTTCTTCCTTTCTTTCTTTCTTCCTTTCTTTCTTTCCTTCTTTCTTTCTTTCTTTCTTTCCTTTGTTTCTTTCTTTCTTTCTTTCTTCCTTCCTTTCTTTCTCTCTTTCTTCCTTTCTCTCTTTCTTTCTTTCCTTCTTTCTTTCTTTCTTTCCTTCTTTCTTTCTTTCCTTCTTTCTTTCCTTGTTTCTTTCTTTCCTTCCATCTGTCTTTCTTTCTTTCTTTTGCGTAAACTTTGTAGGGCTCTCTCCGACTAATATACAGCCTTTTATGTCTATCGAAGCTTGACTTCTCCGTCTTTGTTTGAAGTACTTGCAAAGACGTGAAAGACGCCGTAAAACAAACGCCTCCACACGATTGAAAGGGCTCCGTGAAGGTTTTGGGGAAGTGCGGAATCCAAAGCCCGGTCTTAAATTAGCGCCATTCAGCAGTCGCTGGTGATTTTCGGGCGCTCATTTTATTCTTCTTGAGGTGGCGAAGTATTCGGCCGTAAAATAAACATCTTAGAGTTTCAACTCGTCGAGCTGGCGATTTCTTTTTTTTTTATCTTTGTTGGAGAATCGCTCGCTAAACATTTATTTTCAGCTGATGAAGTTTCGGAAAAGCATCAAAGCGGAATGTCCTCTCATCCATGTTTTATTTCTTTTTCTTCACGCCTTCACTGGAGATTTCCTGAACAAAAACACCACTAAGAAAGCTCAATTATACATTTTATCGGATCTCTGCACAAACAAGATGACAGACCACGTTTTCACATATCGAACCAGTGTTGTGAGCCACGGCCACTAGGGATTAGACGAAACCGAAAGCACATTCCAGGTGCCATCGACCCATTTTCACCGATTGAAATTAACAACGTTCGCCCTTATTTCGACGGTAAACACACGCCCAAGTCATGCAGAGCATGCACGCTTGGACATTTTTGCTTATCACCAGCCTTCTGTTAAGCAACCCGGTTTGTCAAGGTGAATGTGCATTGGCACCCTGCAATTTCGCTTCCGCCTGCAATTTCGCCAGGATGAGTGTCCTGCAGCTGCCATCACCAGCGGATTGCCTCAGTGCCGGGTGCCTATACATTCATTTTTGATACGATAGCGTTCAAGAGCTTGTTTAGCAGAAATTCCGGTCTAGGCGTCCGGTGTCAGCGTCGTTGGTTATGAGCGAAAAATCAGCGTTGTCCGTGGGTGACAATTCGAGATAGATGCGAATAAATAATAATAAAAAAGCCGGCAGATCCCACGCACTGTGGGAATCGATGTAATGCGAAGCAGCCAGGAAGGAGCAAATCATGCTTTACATAATTTGCATATCATGTTTTACATGTTAGGGCTTGTCATTTATGTTCGTCATACAGTAACGTCACGCAATACCAATTTTGGTGTATATCAAGCTAGCGAACTGGACGCAAGCGCACCATGAGCGTGGCATGTAAATGGCGTTGTAGATGACATGCATGCCAAGATTTTCATGTTCCCAGACTTGCCACTTATGTTCGTTATACAGTCATATCACTCAATACCAAATTTGGTGTATATCAAGCCAACGAAACGGCCGCGAGCGCGCCATGAGCGTGGCATGCAAGCGATGTCGCACATGACAAGTCATGATTTCCATATTACCACTTGTCATTTATGTTCGTCATACAGTCACGTCACTAAATCCCAAATTTGGTGTATATCAAGCTTAACGAAATGGCCGCGAGCGCTATATGAGCGTGGCATGCAAGTCATGTCGCACATGACATGTCATGATTTCCATATTACCACTTGTCATTTATGTTCGTCATACAGTCACGTCACTCAATCCCAAATTTGGTGTATATCAAGCTAACGAAATGGCCGCGAGCGCTATATGAGCGTGGCATGCAAGTCATGTCGCACATGACATGCCAAGATTTCCATATTACCACTTGTCATTTATGTTCGTCATACAGTCATGTGACTCAATGCCAAGTTTGGTGTATCTCAAGCTAACGAAACGCCCGCGAGCGCTATATGAGCGTGGCATGCAAGTCATGTCGCACATGACATGTCATGATTTCCATATTACCACTTGTCATTTATGTTTGTCATACATTCACGTCACTCAATACCAAGTTTGGTGTATATCAAGCTAACGAAACGGCCGCGAGCGCGCCATGAGCGTGGCATGTAAATCTTTTTGTTCATGACATGCACGTCATTATTTGCATATTACCACCTGTCATTTATGTTCGTCATACAGTCACGTCACTCATCCCAAATTTGGTGTAGGTATATCAAGCTAACGAAACGGCCGCCAGCGCGCCATGAGCCTGGCATGTAAATCATACTTTTCATATCTTAGTCACGATTTTCATGATATGACCCGCCATTTATGTTCGTCATATGGTCATGTTATGCCATACCAAATTTGGTATAAATCCCATTAACGATACGGCCAGGAGAGCACAAAGTCGTAGGCGGCTAGATAGATAGAGAGCTAGATAGATACGCTCAAAGTCGCCGAAGTTCGCTAAGAAATGCTTCGCATTTAAAAAAAACTTTGGTCCGAGTTTGAAGCGAACCCAGGCCTTCTGCGTGGCAAGCAGGTGTTCTACATCAGAGCCACGCCATTGCTTGGAACTGCTTCTGAAAATACCCCATACGAATATCATGTAAAGCGAGGAGTCTGCTTAACGCATGTAATGTTGCGGGGCAGAAGCGTAGAATCGCACCAGGCGTCAAAGCATGTGAACTGCGCAACGAGTGCGGGGTTTATAGGCTCGCCCATTACAAAGCGCTGACACATATTTAATGATCAACAGCAGCAAAAAGCCTTAACACATAAAAGTGAGCATCTGCGTCGGTTCACGTGCTGCCTTGCGTAATGGGTACTTCGCTGATTCACAAACGGAAGAATTATAGCGTAGCGGGAACTTCGCAACTGTACCTGCAGTAGCCATCGTAGGGTAGTTTTAGACGGCTAATGTCACTCGCCCAGAAATTCCTTTCCTTACGGCACGGTTTGAATGTCCACTAAGAAGCGAAGCATGGCTGCTGTTTGGGAAGGCTATGTGAGCGGGGCCCGATTACGCTATACCGCGTTTTACTCTTGAGGCAAATCGTCGTGTTGGAACCGGGCTGTTGTACAATCACAATTCCTTCGGCTGTTTGCCGAGATAATGCGTCCCGTCCAATGTTCCCCCGTGTGTATCTGCCCATGAGCAGTGAGTATACCGATTCGTTGGTTTTCTATTTTAGAGCATCTGTGACGACCTGTCCTTGATGATAAGAACCAGTGAGGTTAGTGACACTCAGTGAAGACATCTCTTTCAATATATATGCTAAGTAAGCTGTCGATGCTGGCTAGAGCAGGCTTGAAGTTTGGGGAGTGCGAGGAGGAACGTTCGTGGCGCAATCACGATAGAATTGCCGTTGCGGTTATTTGTCAAGACTGCATATAAACAAAGAAAGCATCGACATTGTATTTTACGAAATCAACGGGGTTAATACGTTTTAAAGCTCTGTCCTAGACGCTGAAGGTAGCCCGCTTGGAACTGGTTCAGAGCTGTTTCAAGCCTATCGCCAAGTAAGGCAGTCGGAAATCGCGAATCGAACAGCGAAAGTGGGCTTGAAGTATTGCGTAATAATTGAGGTTGTGAGAAAGAGTCAGCATAGGAAGATTGACTGACCAAGATATATCGTAATAGATTTACAGGGGCTGATTATTTCGTTTTGGGGGCAGAAAAAGAAAATGCAGTCGCTCATAGTTTAGAAAAATCAGTATGAAACTAACCATGCAAGTTCAAATACAGAGGAAGGAAAAATAGCTGGTGAAAGCCAACGTTAACGCTAACTCAATAAGAAACTGAACGGTTCTCGTGATGTTTCTCGTTTGCTCGTGTTTGCCTGTCTGCATTTCGCTAGCACGATAGCATGAGCCGCTAAACTTCAGTCGTCTTACGACCACAACGAGTTCACCCTAATTTAATTTAAGCAGAAAGTACGTATAATAACGATGATATGGATGCGCTTTCTAGACGCGGACATAGATGAGACAGAACACACACACACCATCTCATCGGCTAGCAGCTCACTCCTTTAGAAAACGTGGCCGCTGCAGCGAGTGAAAGGACCTTCGTGCCGTGTCTGGTTTCAGCGCAAAGTTTGCGATGAGAACAAAGCTCGCTCTCATCGCGACATGTGCAAAAGTGTGAACCTTCTGCAGATCTCCTCTAAACCGTCTAAAGGTACGGTGGCGCACGCGACCGCGGGTGACCAGGCCTGGTGGGTCAAAGTACATATGTCCTGCCGGGCACAAACAGCCCCCCACCACTGGCTCCTATCTCCATGCGCCTTTCGCGTGACGGAGGCGGCCGGCTCGTTTCATCTCAGCTTGAGCCGTGTTCCTGGGCAGCCACCGCGTGCGTTCTCTCGCACATAGAACATACGATCCGCGGGGCGATGTTATCGAACTGGTCTTTATGTGGAACATGAAGACGACGGCAAAAAAGTGTTTGGAGTGTCTATATAATTGCTATCGCAATAAAAAAATCACGCTATATCCACGAAGTGAAGGATGATAGTGGGCGAAGCTCGATCGTTTTCAGCCATGGCAGAAAGAGAATGTGTGGTCTGGAACGCGCTTATACTTCTGGTCATCAGCGTCATCGTCATCGTTATCACGTGTAGTTGGTACATTCCACTATACTGGAACGCTTATACTTCATCGTTATCACGTGTAGTGGGTACATTCCACTATACTGCGTCATCGTCATCTTTATCACGTGGAGTGGGTACATTCCACTATACGTGGTTATCTACCTACCTACTACTACTACTACTACAACTACAGAGGAGGGACAGACCCACACCCTTAGGAGCTTCGCCCCTAATAGATAAAAATAAATCGATGGTTTCCATGTGCGCGAACGCCCATTTATATAATTAGCAGCAGCATGACTAGCACTTCTCTGATTTTAACAGTGAAGCTGTCGAAGCAATCCGTAATTTTCTGTCGGGAAACAGAAATGATCATCATCATGAACCAGCACGCGCTCTCTACATCCTCATCTTCGTCCTCTTCTCTTCCGCTCCCACAACACGTGCGCCGATTTTTGCGGTGTGGCCTGTAATAACACTGATGGGTGAGAGAACGAGTGCTGTGAGAAAGAAAAAAGAAAGAAAGATAGAGATAGAGAGAAAGGAATGGTATAAAGAACGCGTAAGAGTATTTCTTGGCGAAAAAAGTTCTTCACGAAAAGGGATTTGAACCTGCCAACGCGCGAACCGAAGGCGAGTGTCCTAACCACTCGACTATTCAGGCATGCTAACAGAGCACTGCAGTATAGCCTTGTGTAGTATAGTGTAGCAAGAAGATCGGAAAAGGAAGTGAGCGTAAGGAGGAGAGATGGAGTAGTGATGAGGAGGGAAAGGAGGAGGGGAGAGAGTAAAGCATAGCGCAGGAAGAATGGGAAAGAGATAAGTAGAGATAAATATGCAGAAAAAGAAAGATGTTAATGAAGGAGGAAGCTAGCGAGGAATAGATAGCGGGAGAGAGAGAGAGAAAGAAATCAATGAAAGAGGAAGGAGGATAGAAAGAGCAAGAAAGATAAAGCCGTAGAGACAGAGAGAGAAATAAAAAAAAATAAACAAAGGAAAAAGGACGTAGGAAAAACAGGGCGAATGGTGAAGAAGAAATCAAGAGAAAATTAAGAGAAAGAAGAAGAAGAAATAAAGAGAAAATAAAGAAATAAAGAGAAAACAGATTCGCAGATGCAGCGTGCGTCGTCTCGTCTAGACAGGTCGGCCTGCAGCAGCCAAGCTGTTACACTGCGTAGCAAAACTCAGGGAAGCGCGGTGCGTGCGCCTTATCTGTGGTGGTTCCGAAAGCGCCGAGCACAGATGGTAGGTCATTTATCATGCTCGGTCTCCATTGATACGCCCGAATGTCCGCGCGCCTAATGTTTCAGCTTGTATTGTTTAAATGAAACAACAAGAAAAGAAGTTCGACTTCTAACTCGTATTCGTGCTGTTCATCACACCAGCGTTGAGAAAACTGATATTCGCCGCTCATCCAAGGAGATAAGTTCGTGTTTTCCGGCGGGAACATGAGACGGTGCGATTTGATTTCATTAGCTGTAAAATGTTTGCTCGCAAATGTATAGGGTCGAAGAAACTACGAACCTTTGTATAGATTTTACTGTGTTGCTGTCGCCCTAAGTGCTGAAGGAGCAATCGGGACCATTTAGATTACGTTCGATCAATAACCTTGTCAAATACGGATAATAAACAGGTTCCTGATTGTTTTGTAATTACTGCTGAGATGTGAATGCTATGTGCTAGGACACTTTTGTAAACATCGATTTATATTGGCGGCGGTGTGGTCTCTTTTTCGTGGATGAACAACAATAAAATACGGTCTTTCAGAGTCTTCCTGCGGTTCGCGATCATTAATGGCGAGAAAACCCCAGAGCCGTTCCTAATGGAAATTGACAATAACCTGGTTTAAACCACAAGCAGGAATAGTAAAAATCGTTCCTGTTCATTAAATTTAATTATCCCATTGCCGTCGAAACAGCTTGCAAACTTATGTTAAAAAAATGGACTCAAAAGGGTCGTTTTCCTGGGTAGCGGCCAAATTTAATTGACCGTCGGAATGGCAAAGCCAGATGAGCGACCAATAATATAACCATACTTAAAATGCACAACTTAGTCCCGCGCAGACAGAGCAATCTTTAAGCATAGTTATTAAGAATTCATTAATTTTCCCAACAACTAAACTTGTAGGAATAAAGTAATTCCAAGTTGCTCACAATCAGGAACAATTCGTAGCCATTTATAACGTTCATCGCGGCGTCTCGCTTCTGACTTGCAGATTGTTGCGTGGTATACTGCAACATATGGTTGTGTCATGCCAAGTACACACAGGTACACTTGCAGAGAACCTTTTCGTTTAGGAACGATAAGAGTAATTGGCCTTCGTGTACACTATAGTCCAGACGCAGCACTCAGGGCGCCTTGATTGTTATACTCTATTATTCATATTCCATTCACTCATTCAAACTTGCGTTCCCTTCTCGTTATAAGTGTCCAATCATAACTTAACTGAGTGAGCAAAATTAAGGGATATTCATGATTATCTGGGCTCCGGAGACACTTGGCGTGCCCGCCATACTTCGTGGCGTGATGTCGCGGAATCTATTAGCGCTTGCATTAGGCGAGAATGTGGGGCAGTCGATGCTGGAGCCTTGGGTCCATGAAAATGCAGTAGTTTTCTTCGACATACATTATCGGCGTATCGCGGGGCTTAAAGAGTAATTCTGTCCACCGAGGTGGTGCAATGGTTACGGTGCTCGACTGGTTCCGCGAAGGTCGTCGGTTCGATCCCGGCCGCGGCGGTCGCATTTCGATGGAGGTGTATTGCTAGATGTCCATGTATTGTGCGACGTCAGTGCACGTTAAGGAACACCAGGTGGTCGAAATTCCCTGGAGCCCTCTATTACGGCGTCCCTCATAATAGTGCTTCTGGGACGTGAAACCACAGGTATGTTTATTAATGCAAGGTGCATATGCCAAATGTGGCTGATATGCTTTTAGATTCTGCTGATTTTAGGTCCATCGACTAATTTATCTTCAGTCTCGTAAAGCGTCATTTTTTTTTTCATCGAGCACCAACGACAAGCAAAGGCTGACCAGGCACTGTGAAGCGTACGCGACGTCTTTCTATGAAAGTTGTGTCTCAAATGCGCATGTCGAATACACGCGTATGTCACTAATAATTCGCTATGTGTGCCTTTTGTCAAAATGAAACGCAAAATGAAAAGGCTATAAACGGAACCTTTACGCGCGCCTACGACCGGTCCGAACAAACGCAATACCAATCTTGTTTACACAACCAGTATCGCGATCGTGATGGCATCTATTTTTTTTGTCGCTCTAGTAATCGAAGTGCTTCGTAAAAAAAAAAAAAGTGTTAGCTTGTTCCCGGCATTGTTATGGCTTCCTCGTTGTACGCACAGCGTCACGCAGCTGTTTGATGGAATTATAAAACGACCTCCAAATAGCAGCTGCTAGAAGGCGATACGCTCATATGCAACTGTTTCGTTTTTCCGCACCCAACAAAAGACTGAGGATGGCGCTTCCGGGGTTGTCGACAGCTGGAGCTCTCCACTCTGAATATCCCCTGTTTTACCGTAATTTCTTGTTTGTTTCTTAAAGAGAGAATTTCGTAGCTAAAAACAGTGCACGAAAGTGAAAGCTTTTTGAGTGTCTTTATATAATCATCTAATATATATGTCTCAAGGGCGCTCCAAAGTCGTTTGAGGAAAAAAGGACTTTCTGAGAGAGAGTTTCGCCAGCAAGAGACACGACACGAGCCGCTTTCTTTTGTGCTAGTGGTATTTTCTGAAAGCGTACGTTTTAGTTCTCTCTAACGGTCGAGAAGGCGTATTCTTGAGAGTAGTTTGCGCCAGTCGTTATTATTCAGTAAAAAAGTTAAATGAACGCGTATTTTTCTGTCGCTCTTCTACTAAACATTCAAAAAAGAATTACATGTTTCACAGCAGGTTCAGTAAACCAAGTAACATCTTTGGTTTCTGTGCTCTCGTAAGCAAGTCGAACAGCTAAGTCGGTGTTATCACGTGACACTTTCACTATCGTTAAACTAGTACTGTGAACATTTACATTGAGATTTCTGAATATGGTGTTGTTAGATTTTTTTTTTTTAATCGTTGACTGTTCTTTCATAGAGATTGTTTATAATACGAAAGTAAAACGTGGCTCGATAGAATTGGTTGCGGAGGTGTTGCACTTTATGATATACAATGCAAATAATGTGTATTGCTATTGGGCCGGCACGCCAGATTTCAACGTGGATGCACCCATCTTTACACCCGGTGCCACATCTCCGCCTATATTTTTTATGAGACTCTGTGGTGTGGATGGCAAAACGATAAGTTGCGTCGCGGCCAGATTTAGGAATGCGAAAGGGGCAGTTTGTAGCGTGCGCTAAGAACGTGTTAAAGCGTTGTTCTACCCACTGACGCGCGTCATGGCGCAGTCATGACTGCGCCATGACACGCGCCATGACTTGGAAATCGCTCTTCGAACAGCCCCAATTAAAACGCTAAAATAAAAAAAAACTGACCATCACGTTAAAGCTACAACTTGCGCAGTAAGCTACTAAACAGTTCGTCATGAGTAACTTTAAACAGCTGCTTCCTTCAGGTAGTTTCTAAGGTGCATACAGTTGGCTGTTTCGGTAGAGAAGTCCCAGTTGTTTTTATAATAAAGCGTCATCCATATTCGCTGGGACACCGTTTGTATCCGAGTGTTGTGATATAGCCATAGGTCGGCAAAATAAATGCAGCTCACTCACAGACTCGCTCAAGAACGCAGCTAGCACACCCACGAAGCGAAGTAGATCGATGGTTCATAACGGCGCGCGATTCCTTCTGGGCGTCTCGGAAGTGTGTGGCAGTTGCACTCTTCGATGCCTCGCTTTCGGTTTCGCCGGTGAAATCGGTCGGCTTCCACCACTCCGCAAAAATAAGAAGCGGGCCGCTTTCAGGTAATCCTAATGCAGCAACGGGCTTTTCGCAGGAACATCTTTAACTTTCCCATTTGAGACGACCGTCCGTCTCCTCTCACTAGAAACAATTATTTTAATTTCTATAATTACGGCCTTAATAATGTATACATTGCCTTTAAGATGTCTTCCACCACAGAAAAAGTATTGCCAAAGGTAGCGAATAAATATCGCAGTTATCTGAAACACGTTTCTTGAAACACTCGGTATACTCCACTTCCTTGTGTAATAGCCACGTGCAGGGGCCTTCAAGAGGTAATAAAGGACGATGAAGATGGTGATGGTCGTCGCGACTATCTTAAAATTTTCACTAGATAAAATTCAGCATGTTTTTCAGAAACTAAAGCTAGTTTCATGGGACAAATAATTTTTTTTGAAATATAATAATGAAGCATACAATAGAAAAACAAAAGGCGGTGTAATTTCTCAGAAACAGAATTCGCTCCTTTACTTACAGAGTTATCGATTTATGTTGCCACGTGTCAACGGACGCGTAGCATATCGAATTGCGTTAATTTGGTTCCTGTAGAATGGAATGCTTACTAAATACAGATGCGCTAGTTCATAAAAGCAGCCGAACTTTCGCCACACAACATAGCTGGTAAGTAATGCGCGGTGAACGTTCACACGCGTGCTTAATAAGCATGTGCTGCTTTCAAAACACGTAGTTAAAAACGCATCTTACTTGGAACGTGAGCGTTCGGAGCTTGCGTGAACGCTAACAGGGCCAGTTGCATCGCGCCGTTACCCGAGACGAGCAGCTACCATGAAGTCCATTGAGAAGCACGAATGCTGCGAGAAGTGCCTTCATTTCATCGCGATGGGCTCCATGTAATCAGATGCCAGTTTTTTTCTTTTTTTCTTGTTTTTTTTTTTTCAACATGGAGTTATGGTCCCCGTTCGTTCTTCGCAGAGTACAATGACATGTTTTGTCAGGGTCACGTCCCGCTATTTTCTCATCTTAACCAGGAGTGCTCAATTCATAAAGTTTTATCGCAGATATTTATTTCAAAGCGAGGCTAACGACCTTCCAAGAGGTTATATTACACATATGAAGGGAGGGTGGAGTACAGCACACTCGGATGGTATCTTACATGACTTATTCAACTGCGATGCTAAATAAGCGATAAACTTAAACTACCCGTTGTGCAGGCACATTAATTTACCTGAAGAAGGGGTTTCTTTTTTCGCTGTCTGTGAGCGCCTGCCTGCGTGCATGTTTACCCACACGCTTGCGTGCATGCGTATACATGCGGACGCACCGTGTGTACACGTGTACAAACAAAACGAGCACACACGTGCCTGAGTATGTACGTATTGCCACGCGCTATTCTTATTTTCACTTTTGTTGTATTCGGTTTTCGCCCACAAAGACCGTCAGCAAAGCTCAACTCAAACCGCGCCTTATTGTTCTACAACCTTCGCGATTATTGTAGATCGTTTTGTTAAGATTGCGCGCCAGACGCGACCACTCGAGATTATTCCAGAGCGTGCGCGATGACCAGTGATAAGGCTAGAATGTTCGACGCGTGATGCATAAAAGCCGGCGCGCTCCAACGATGTTCAGATTATCGACGGCCGACGCTCTGTTCGCCGCTTTCAGTGCCAGTGTGCATTGCTGTAGCCTGACTTTCAGTTTCTTGGCCACAAGTTCGGCCTAATAAAGAGTTCCTTTCTTTTAACGCCGACTGTTGCCTTCGTCGACGTCACGACCACGTGACATCTGGTGGAGGTGCTGCTTCGTCCATGCTCCGGACGCCCCCCGCGAGGTACTGACCCAAGCCCAACCCGCGAAGAAGACGACACAAAGGACAACCCGGAAAGTCGGAGCAGCCGCAGGCAGAGGGGGCCTCGAGCCAGAGCACGGGCCTCTACCCGATCAGATTCGGAAGACCAAGGCTACGACCGCTACTGCAGAGACCATGACCACCCCTGTGCCGCCTGCATCAATCGTGCTCCAGCAACCCAGGGAACCACCAACTTTCCGTGGTTCATCGCGGGAAGACCCGGAAACTTGGCTTGAAATATACGAACGTGTCGCCGCCTTCAACCACTGGAATGCCGAAGACAAGCTGCGCCATGCCTACTTCTACCTGGAAGAAGCGGCACGGACCTGGTTCGAGAATCGGGAATCCTCACTCCAAACCTGGGACCTCTTCCGCAGCGCGTTCCTGGACACGTTCACGAGCGTCGTCCGAAAGGAAAGGGCGGCTTCATTGCTCGAGACCTGGGTGCAGCTACCCAACGAAAACGTCAACATCTTCACGGAAGAGATGACGCGACTTTTCCGCCAGGCCGACGCTGACATGCCCGAAGACAAAAAACTCCGCCTGCTTATGCGGGGTGTGAAACAAGAACTCTTCGCAGGACTTGTCCGCAACCCGCCCAAGACGGTCGCCGAATTCGTCACCGAGGCAACGACAATTGAAAAGGCGCTTGAATTGCGTACCAGCCAGTACAACCGCCGCATTCCTTCGATGACCTACGGGGAGGTTCAAGCGCTGCATGCCGACGACCTGCGTGACACCATCAGAGCGATCGTTCGGGAGGAGCTACGCAAATTGTTGCCATCCCCTCAGCCTCAAGTGGAGCCGATCGCCGACGCCGTGCGCCAGGAAATCCGTCAATATCTGGGAGCACACGAACCAGCGCAGCCTGAGCCACAAGCGATGAGCTATGCTGCTGCAGCGCGTCGTAACGCTCCCCCTCCGCGCCCACGCGAAGGCGCCGCACCGCCGCAGTTCCGACGACAGACACCACCGCCACCGCCACCGACGACACTATACCGCCCACCTGTTGGCCAGCGTTACACCCCGAGGAAGACCGACGTTTGGCGCGCCCCCCGACCACCGCCCACTCTGCTACCATTGCGAAGAAGCTGGTCACACATACCGCCGCTGCCAGTACCGACAGATGGGCCTACGCGGTTTTGCCGTCGACGCGCCTCGTCCACAGCGGGGTGAACGACCGCAAGACATCGCCGACTACCTCGCAGGAGCTCAGTGGACGCCCCGACGACCTTCCCGCTCACCGTCGCCCGGCCGCTACATGTCACCGCACCGCCGGCAGTACACTGGCCCTAACCGGGGCCGGTCACCTAGCCCTTACCCGGAAAACTAAGGGCAGCAGCCGATGGAGGTGCGGTTGCTGTACGTCGAACTACCGAAGATCCTCCGCCGACGACGACGCGACGAAACCTGCTGAACACGACGCGAAGCAGACAGAGCACTGCCGACGAAACCTCGCGGACCGAGCTAGACCTGACGACTCAACATGATGGAAGCAGCGCAACTAATCGACGCAGCCGTGATCCGACGCCGCGAGCTAACCGCAACGCAAGGCGACGGACTAGCGACCTCGACGTTCTCATCGACGGTCACGACGTCACCGCTCTCGTCGACACTGGTGCCGACTATTCCGTCGTCAGTGGGCCATTCGCCGCCAAGCTGAAGAAAGTAAAGACCGCTTGGAGTGGACCCCAAATCCGGACAGCTGGAGGTCACCTGATAACGCCAATCGGAGTCTGTACAGCAAGAGTCACTATCAATAATCGGACTTACCCTGCGAGCTTTGTAATCCTGCAACAGTGCTCCAGGGATGTGATACTTGGGATGGACTTCCTAAGGCAACATGGCGCCGTGATCGACCTGAGGTCTGAATCAATAACCCTAACCTCAGAAAACGCACTGCCGCCCCACACGACGCCAGCGACCCATGCTTTCAATCTGATAGAAGAGCAGGTCACCGTTCCGCCTTTCTCCAGCGTCATCATTTCGGTCGGCACCGAAGAACCCGCAGACTTCGAAGGCGTCATCGAGGGTGATCAGCACCTGCTCCTGAACCAGCACCCGTTAGAAAACGTTTGTTTCGGATTGGCCAATCCGCTTCGTAGCAGTTTTATATCGTTTTTGTGCTGGCTGGGAATGGGCAGCATGCTTTAAACCACGAGCAATTATGCGCGTGAAATGTTTTCGAACTTGCTATGTGCCCATTACAGGGTCTTGAGGGAATACGCGCAGTAACGTGTGTGCCTTTTGTAATGGGTGGCTGGCTTTAAACCACGATGTCGTTGTGATATTCACATGTTCTGACGCCTGATGGCAATGTACGCTTGTACCACGCAATATTACTGCGATATTACATGTTGTATTGTGACGCGTGTATACAGGACGCGTGTGTTTGTAAAGCATGAAAAGTTATTTTCACTGCATTTCCAAGCAGAGGAAGTTATTTTTGCGGTACTTCCAAGCAGACGCCTGGTTGTGTGGTAGAACACCTGCATCCCACGCAGGCGGCCTGGGTTCGATCCTCACTCCGACCCGGAAATTTTTATTATTTATTTTATTTGCATCTTTCGCGATTTTTCGGTCACGGACAAGATGATTTTTCTCTCACAACCAACGACGCCGACGCCAGAATTTCTGCGAAACGAGCTCTTTAACGCTCTCGCGTTGAAAAGATCGCCATTATCCCATATCTGCACTCTGCCTCACATCGCTTGAAGAAGATAGCCGGCCAATGCGACGTAAATGTCGTCTTTTGTACTGGCCAAAAGCGGGGAAGTGTGTGCGCAAGCGTTGACCGAAGGCTGCAGAATGGGCGGGCAGATGCCAGCGGTGAAATGTGCTTATAAACACTCTACCCATTTCACCGAATGTGCCAGAGGAGTGGTGTGCTCCATCCCTTTGTCGTGCACGTACATCGGTCACACGGAACGATGTCTGAAGGTCCACCTAAAAGAGGTGTCTAGCTCTCTGAAAGGTACACCAGCTCCATTGGCAGCAGTGCAGTGGCTCAGCTGCGCTGAAGAAAACTGCTGTAGTGTTGAAATACAAGGGACCAGCGCACGGGCGAAATTGCATAAGCATATGAAATAAAAGCCGGCAGATCCCACGCACTGTGGGAATCGATGTAATGCGAAGCAGCCAGGAAGGAACAGATCATGCTTTACATAATTTGCATTTCATGTTTTACATGTTAGGACCTATCATTTATGTTCGTCATACAGTCACGTCGCGCAATACCAATTTTGGTGTATATCCAGCTAGCGAACTGGACGCAAGCGCACCATGAGCGTGGCATGTAAATGGCGTTGTAGATGACATGCATGCCAAGATTTTCATGTTACCACCTGCCACTTATGTTCATTATACAGTCATGTCACTGAATACCAAATACTTATTATCAAGCTAACGAAACCGCGACCGTGCTGCTCTCAGCCATGGTTTGAGCGAACAAAATCAGCTGCGACCACGACCCGCCGGCTGCTTTGCAGCAGTAGGCCGTTAAGTTTACGGTGGTTTCTTCGCCCGCGCTCGCTACAACTTGCACAGTCACGCGCGCCAACTGGCTGGCAACGGGCCAAAAAATCACCGCCAACTTATCGGCCTACCGCTGCAACGCAGCCGGCGGTCGTGGTCGCCGCTGATTTTGTTCGCTCAAACTACGGCTGAGAGCAGCACGGTCGCGGCGCGCGAATGCGCTAGTCACGTGTTATTTTTTGTATTTCGCGGGCTTTCTTTGCAGCATGGAAAAAATGGTACGCGTAAAGGTTTCCTTTATCGCAAATAATGCAATGGGGATTTCTGAAGACGCTCTCGTACTTTGCAACTCCCATTTCTTGCGTAAAAGTCAATATTTATCAAGTTAGTAAATTAATCATAATTAACAAATTAGTTAATTACGAAATAAAAAATTGCCTGTAGTGCGCAAGATGGCTGTAAGCAATATTCAACTGACTTCACTCGCCTGCCTCAAATAATTCTGTTTTTTAACCCTTGGCTAAAGATAGCTGGGACACCCTGTATATAAACTGCTTAACTACATTCCATTATGAGTCATTAATCACAACCAGTTCATGTGACTTTTTTTTTGTTTTCGTTAGAGGCGCGATATTTGCACACTATGTATGTGTGTATCGATGCACCATTCCGGGATTGTGTATTCAAACGGGTATCATGTCGTTTTTTGACAAACCAACATTATTATTTTTTATTGCGATAGCAATTATATGGACACTCTCGACAGGTTTTTGCCATCACCGTTGCCGTCACCGTCGCCGTCATGTCGCGTATTTATATATGTATTTATATATATATATATATGTATATTAAAGTCACAAAGAAAGATAATTCAGAAAAATATTTTCCGAAGTGCGGATTCGAACGTGCGACCCCTCGCTTCGCTGCTCGCGGCGTTAGACGGTTTGGCCACCAAATTGTACGGTGAGCTATCTATATACACCATTCCCCTATATACTGTATATTTGCTCTGTAGGTGCTATAAATAAATAAATAAATAAATAAATAAATATTTCTTCTGAATGAAAAGATTTATGGAAATCGGCTCGGATTTTTATTACTGGCTCTCTTGCTGTTACCTATATACCTATAGACGGGCTCTAGAAGATACTTGTTTTAGGTCAACATGGTGACTATCCTTGCTGGCATCCCTCTGTCTCTCCCCTGTCCTTTTCTCGAGATTCAAACTATGCGAAAAGAAGGAAACGTGCAGCGAGGATTAGACAAGAGTTTCTGCGTTATACTTCGATTGGAACTTGGCTTCGGCAGTGTGCAGTCGAACCCGCCAACTTGTGTTCAGCAAACGTTGCAGAATCTGAACTATAAGCATTAATTCTTTTGTCTTGTCTCTTGTACTTTTAATTTAATTTCATTTCATGTATTGTTTGTACATGATACATGTCAAGGGAAGGTACGGCTAAAGGCAGATTAGACTGCCTGACAATGGCCCAACCACCAATGCACTGTGCAACGGTTGCGTGGACATTCATTAGGCAATATGCAATAAAAAGCGGATCCTCTGAAAAAGCTTGGTATATCACCATTAACGACAGTTCACAACACAGACAAAAAAACCGATTCAATAATTTGTTTTTTTTTTTGTTTTTTGCAAACAGCGTAAACGACATAGTGTTTGAGGCGACAAACCGCTTCCCACGAAGGCGGTTTGTCGCCGTGTTTTTCAGCGGCGGCAGCACGGACTTTCTTTCGAGTTTCACTGCAACCGTTGTCTACGGTCCCGCTAACACTTTAATGGAAGCTCGATCACACATTCTTAACGCCCATTTTATCACATGGCGTTGTTTACCTCTAGAAGTGTATATCCAAAAGGAAATCAAAAGAAAGTACTTAGAGGGTCCAGAAATAACCTGTCTCTCCACTACGTTATATAAGCTTGCTTAAGAAAAAAAAAACTGTTACGGCCGCATGGCACGTTTTTGTAGGCGCTAAGCGAACATTATCGGTCACTTTATCTGTGACATCATAATCTTTATTGCCGTGTCCTCTAATGCGGCCGCTGCGCTGAGGGTAGGCGAGACGTTGTTTTTACTTTGCACGCGGTGGTCTTGAATTTCGTCATTGCGTAAGGCATTAATCTAGCATAAGAAGTACCTGACAAAACTTGCATGCTTGTAAAGTAAAAAAAAAATGTTGCAGATGGTATAGCCAAAGACCCACCTCGGTTACTAAGAAAAAGCGAGGAGTCGAATTTGACCCGTGTTGGAATCTTCAGCTGTTACGTACACACACCTGCAATGCGCGATGCGTTATAGTGCATGTGTGTTACCTACTGTGTGTGCGTGTGGGGATAATAAAAGTATATGGGGTTTTACGTCCCAAAACCACGACATGATTATAAGAGACGCCGTAGTGGAGGTCTTCGGAAATATCGACCATCTGGTGTTCTTTAACGAGCAGTGACATTGCACAGTACACGGGCCTCTACCATTTCACCTCCAAAGAAATGTGGCCAGCGCGGCCGGGATCGAACCCGCGACCTTCGGGTCATCCGCCAAGCACCATAACCACTGCTATACCGCGGTGGACAAATGGGGGTTGGAGGGGGGGATAAGAACCGAGTTTGCTATAGTGATTGGTCGGACGCTCTTTTCAGTGATGAAAATCAAGTTTTCCGTCCTGCTCCGACGCGACATGCACGCGACTGACGACGGTTGCATGACGCGTCTATCAAAGCGATGTACCCGCAGTCGCCTGTAACGAGAGAATCAAATACGCAGGTTTCCATTTTTTTTCATGCGCTCAGCGCGAGACGCGAACTGGCGGATTCCACGCTTGCTGTCCATCAGAGCGCCTCATCCATGATATGCGGTGAAGCACGTCTTCTCTTCGTTCGTGCTCAGCTTGGGCTCTTCGCCATGCATACCCTTTCCATCGAATGGCTGTAGTTTCTCATACCTATCGCCGTGCGACTCCATATTCTAATGAGCGCATCAGCGGAACTTCTGGCCGCTGTCGCGTGCACGAGAGTCAAGTGACCTGAGTAGAAACGTCACGTGGGACATCATTGGCAAACGGCACGTCGCTCTGGACTCTGGTTCTGGCAGTCGTGGTGCTGGCAAAGCAGTGAGAACCGCGAAGTTGCATGGCGTAGGTTACTTGCACCCCAGCGACACGGGACAACCACTGGCCCTGGCAAAAAAGCGCTTTTTATGCAACGCCAGGCAGCACCTTCCTTTTCATTCAAATATTACTGCGGTGGTATGACGTCATTCGTGACGTTTATGCTCAGTTAACGTGACACTGGCGCATGTTACGGCGACCGAAAGTTCTGCTATTGCACTCTTTAGGATGTGGATACACGCTCCATCGCCCTTGCACCTCGACATTAAATATTAACAGATGTGACCGCTATGATAGCGGGTTGCATGTATACTAGCAAATATCGTGAGACGCAGGAAACACTGCTTCGTAACGATTATCGGTGGTTGGTTGATAAATTCGCGATGCTCTGGTCGTAAGTGCACAGCCGCTCCATCGTTGAAATCCTGCCCTTTTTTACCATGGACGCAAATTGATTGTGGTAATAATGTGAGCTGCCCTTTAACGTCCTCAAAGGCGTATTGCGGTGCATTGTGTCAGCCCGTGGTAACAGCGGTATTTACAAAGCTGAGCCGAGGGCGATGACTAGCTATCACGCGCCCACCTCATCGCGTTGCCTGCAGCCATCACTCGCTCATAGTTTTATGCCGGCAAGGCGCGATGATGATATACATCGCATCGCTTGCCACCGTGGCGGGCAATATCTTTCACACGGAGTTCACGCTTTGTAGAGAGGTGTGTGAAATGCGCAGCTATTATCAAGCCGTGCATACGTTCACGGGTTAGTGTTGATGTTCAGTGTCGACACTCTGAAGGCATTGTATTATGCATTCATACACAGCCATCTCAGTTATTGCATTACATCACGGGGTAATTCATATTCAGTGCATATTTGGCCATTAAAGCTGCAAAAGCAAGCAATGCGACTCATAACTTTCGCTTCACGTCAGACGCCATCAAATCCTATTTTTTTTTCAGCTGAATATACTACCTGCTCCCAATGGTATGTTTATAATGTGTGTGTTTTGTTTTTTAAGGTTTTTAACCGCACCCTCATCATCGACATATTTCCTGCTGTTTTGTTGTGTAATCCCAATAAAACCAGATTCGCGATCTCTAATAACCTTTTGTTACCTAAAGTTCGCACTAATTATGGAAAAATGAGCATTGTTCTTTCATCAATTTCATTGTGGAATTCGCTATCACGTGATTTGAAAAACATAATGCACATACATGTTTTTAAAGGGAAAATTAAAAAAAGAGCTTATTCAATGTATAACTTCTGCATTGCGTTTTTTCGTGGAGTTGCTTTGTATGTGTATAATTCGCTAATGCTAACCTGAACATTCGGTAATGTCCTTGTTACTTGTAACACTTAAATACGCTCTTATTCCTTGTTCATAATTTAGTTTTTCCATTGTATTAACATAGGAGGTCCCGCCTGCGGTTTGTAACCTTGGGACCTCCTCCGCATATTTACCTGCAATGTACTACATTTTGACGCTCCTAATAAATATTGATTGATTGATTGATTGATTGATTGATTGATTGATTGATTGATTGATTGATTGATGGCACCATTGTCGGCTATATTGTTAAAATGCCACTGGGCAAATTAAACTTTTGTGCGATCGGAACGAAATATGCACGAGAAGCTGGATAAATAACGCTCGGTAACGACACGATTTCGCGTTGCCGACATACGCTCGACCACAAACAGCGATGGACACTGCGTCACTTTGTTACGGCACCTTACAGTTCACTGTTTCATTCTTTGTGGCAGGAAACACTTATGTGTTCGTATACCAATGTGCAAGTTTAGGAAGATTGCCACAGGTGTCCCAAAGAAAACTCAGAGTCCCATTTGCATTCACCTAAGACGGCTAGAAGGCGAAAGCCATCTTCTTCTTCTTCTCATTTGATGTATGAGGGAGCAGGGAACACGAACCACGGCTTCGCGTGCCACTGCCAAGCGCCGTCTTCATTTTCTTCTCTTGAGGTCGCGCGCTCTCCGGTTTAGTTCACCGCCCAAACGAGTGTGCTAAAACGGCATCATGTGGCGTTACATCACATCACGCCACGCCTGAATTTGTGACGTCATGATGACGTTTACAATTTTATGCGATCTGTGACGTCACGACAACGTCATGTGGTGACGTCATCACGTGATGATGATTTATTGCACCCCTTGTTCCCGACGTCGCGAGACGTTCGCCGCCGCGACGGTCAAATTTCCCGTTTGATGAGGCATCTAAGGTTCTCGCCTAAATATATGAAGTTGTTCTTCAGCACAACGTCCATTTGAGTACCACCATAACCAATAGGTTCAGCCATGTATGCCTGCACAACGGATAAGTACCTCTTTCGTCTTTCTTTTCACCGTGGGTCTGCGTGGTAAGCCTTTTCTTTCTTTATTTATTTATTATCACTTTTTTTTTCGTAAGCGATGAAACAAAGCGTAGTCGAGGCTGCTGATGTTCGCGCATCCATATACCAAACGCCAAGACGCAATCGCTGTCGCAGTATTCTCAAAGCATCGGCACAGATAACACCGAAGAACCTCCTCAACAATTCAAGGAATCTACAAAACATAAACCATGCTCCCGCAGGCACTTGCGATCAATCTGTGGCGACAATTGCCCGTCGGTGTGCACTAAGCTGTGCCGACGGAACCGAAGGTGACGTACTTCCGGTTCGTTTCTTTTCGCGCCCCCCGCTTTCAATGCGTGCCCTGGAGCGAAAAAAAATTGGGGGGACCCTTAAGCTTCGCCTTTAAGAGTTGAACGCGATAGCGATATCCTGTCCCTAGTGCGTACTTCAATCACTTCATACTATGTAATGGGCAGGATGCTTTAACTCACGAGCAATTATGCACGTCAAATGTTTTGGAACTTGCTATGCACCCACAACGTGGTCTTAAGGGAATACACGCAGTTACGTGTGTGCCTTTTGTAACGGGTGGCTGGCTTTAAACCACAATGTCGTTGTGATATTCACATGTTCTGACGCCCGATGGCAATGTACGCTTGTACCACGCAATATTACATGTTGTATTGTGACCCCTGTATACAGGACGCATGTGTTTGTAAAGCATGAAAGTTATTTTCACTGCATTTCCAAGCAGAGGAAGTTATTTTTGCGGTAAATCTAAGCAGAGGCATGGCTGTGTGGTAGAACACCTGCTGGCCACGCAGACGGCCTGGGTGCGACCCTCACTGGGACCCGGAAATTGTTATTATTTATTTTATTTCCATCTTTGCATTTCCAAGCACAGGAAGTTATTTTTGCTGTATTTCGAAGCGGACACGTGGCTCTGCGGTAGAACACCTGCTTCCCGTGCAGACGGCCTGGGTTCGAGCCTCACTCGGACCCGGAAATTTTTATTATTTATTTTATTTGCATCTTTCTCGATTTTTCGGTCACGGACAAGATGATGATTTTTCGCTCACAACCAACGACGCCGAAGCCGGAATTTCTGCGAAACGAGCTCTTTAACGCTATCGCGTTAATAGAGGATTTTCTTTCGCGTATTTTAAAGGGCCCAGTGAACTACCACGAGGTCAAAGACGAGAGAATCACCTCTCGCTCGCCTTCACCACCTTATCTACAGGTGCCGTTTCCTGATTGCCACTTATTCATTCGCAAAAAACGTGGGCAACGTCAACACTAAGCGTTCAGCTTACCAGGATTTCGCGCCTTTTGGCTGTAAGCTGTTCCATTTCGGCTGCACAGCTGAACAGAACATAGGCGTGCTGAGGGTTCCCCGTCAGGGGGGGGGGGGGGGGGGCGAAGGGTCGTCGCAGCGCCCCCCCCTCCCTATTAGGTCAATGTATGGGGCAGACTTTGCGCCCCCCCCCCCTTCTTGGACGACTAGGGGGGGGGGGGCGGCCGCCCCCTCTGCCTCCCTCGTGCGCATGCCTATGGAACAGAACATCATGAATTCTTTCTTTGAGTGTATGTGCATGCGTGTACCTAGCAAGGCGGTAAACCAGACTAATATATCCGCGGTTATCAATTAAAATTACTATCTATCCATCTTAGAACCAATGCATATTCCTGGCTTCTGCACAAAAGCGCCTTCTCTCCGTCCAACCAGCGTCGACTTTAAATACATAGTAAGAATTTCAAGAAAAGTACCCATTGAAACCGCACATTTGGTTGTTCCTCTTCTAGTGTGCATAATGAAGACCTTTACGACTGTTTGCCGTATGACGAGTTGTTAAATGGTGCTAAAGATTTTATTAATGAAAACTGCAGGAATATGTTTTCATAGACAAATTTAACATAATTATGTTGTTCTCTCCAGTGCCGAGCTTAGATGAACCACAAAGCCCGAAAGCTGCCGTGAGGCACTGTAACATGGTCACTATGCACTCGAAGAAAAAAAAAACTAGACCTGCCTTGATTGCCACGGGCATTTCCCATAAGTATCATAATGCGTGCCAGAATAGCGCATCGTATAAAAATTATACAACAATGTGTACTTTGTGGGATCTTGTTTTCAGAGCTTCGGTGGTATCCGGAATTCGGTCCCGGCATCGCTTCGAGTGATTATGATTCGTTTGGACCCCTTTGTCTGTTGACTGCCTGAACCCTTTTATGTTGCCACGGCACTCACGGAGAGCTGCTAAAATACTGGGATTTAAACGCATCAGGTACAAATGGGGATATCATACCCAGAGAAATGGATATCCCTTCTGAATGCTTTCTGGGTATCGCTTCTGTAAAACACTTTGCGTCTGCAGACACCGAATGGTACTACACCGAAATGATGCCGCTCTGCTTTGCCGTTGATGGCTAAGAGCGGCTTTCACGAAGTCATTCTCTCTTCGAATCGAAATGGCTGACAACACTTTATGTGACAACTGTGTTAGCGAGGAGACATTACAGCACATCTACTGAGACTGTCCTAGCTACAGTGCGCAGAGAAAACACACACAGTCGCTCTAGCTCGCATATAACACACACCGATGATGGCAGGAACCATTCTGGAATGTCGTCCTGAGAGGTCATCGTGAGTGAAGGCGATGAAGGCAGTGCTCAACTTCTTGAAGACATCAGACTTGCACCGGTGGTTATAGACTAATGGCGCCATCATGACTGTGGGGTGTGTGACTTTGTGCGTGCGTGTGTGCGTGCTCTCCCCCCTCTCTCTATCTCTATCTTTAAAACTCCCTCATCCCTTTCCCCAGTGTAGTGTAGCATAGCAGTTATTCTAGACTGGTAAACATCCCTGCCTTTCCTTTCTCTCCTGTTCCTTCCTTCCATCCTTCTGGGCATAGAGTTTTCGTAAAAACGTCTTGGAATTACGAAGAATAAAGGAAGTGCGGGGTAGATTCGAACACCTGTTATAAATAGGATGGCGGTATACGCGACTGAATTTTCAAAATTACTTATTGTTTGGCGACATCTAAGTGTCATATGAAAGCACAAAACCAGCGTTGTCATTAAATAAAATTATGTCCAGGGCAATAGGCCCGTTCAAATAAGGCCTATACTTAGTGGTTCTTTGTGCGTAGTTTTAATCAAATATGCAAATTATGGAAGAATTGTGTGGCTGATAGAATTTTGATGCTTTTCTCAATACAGTGGAATGCCACAATTTTCCATGTTAATAATCATGGTGAAAGGCATAAAACAGCGCAAACACAAGGACAAAAAGAAAAAAAACGAACGACATGAGCACTGTGACACTAGCGTTTTATACCAGTCATCATAAACCAAATCCAACCAATTCAACTCGCAGTTATAATCAAGTTTAAGTTGTATGTAATAATAATATTATCTGGGGTTTAACGTCCCATAGCCACGATATGATCGTGGCTCACGATCGGGATATGATTATGAGAGACGCCATAGTGGAGGTCTCCAGAAATTTCTATCAAATTTCGACCAGTACACGGGCCTCTAGCATTTCTGCCTCCATCGAAATGCGACGACCACGGCGGGGTCGAACCCGCGACCTTCGGGTCAGCCGCCAAGCACCGTAGCCGCTACACCAACGTGGCGGACTATGTATGTATGTATGTATGTATGTATGTATGTATGTATGTATGTATGTATGTATGTATGTATGTATGTATGTATGTATGTATGTATGTATGTATGTATGTATGTATGTATGTATGTATGTATGAAGGATGTGCTTGCGTACATGAAGTGTTTTTATGGTTAACGTAATTTGAAAAAAATAACTCTTGCCACGTAGCTAAACTCTACTTCTCGATCTTGATTGCGCTCAAGGGCGGTCATTATTTGCACAAAAAATCAAGACGGGTAATTTGATACTCAACTTTAAAGCTAGTTAACTTAACGGTTATCGCATGATTAAATTCTGTAGGCTGATCACAAGGTCGTGAGAACGTTTAAATTCTTCGTGTCTTCCGTGGAGTGGTCATGAATGAACTGTGGAATTCGGCGATTTATGAGCAGCGTTTACCAAGAACTTCGCTATGAAATCTCGCTGAACGTGACTCATTATTGCTCCCACGTGTATACTCTCAATGCAAAACACCGTAAATATGAGTCTTGAAAAAGATTTCTTAGACCATCACGGTACAGGAAAAGACGGTAGATAGAGCAATATTAATTTAAAATGCATAGCTATTCATATCTATACGATATGCATCCTATTTCATTTGTCGGCTGCCTTTTATGGATAAGTGGCGCTGGCGCTATACACCTTCACATTGCTACTTCTGAGCGCGCGTCCCCTCTTTGCTCCCCTTGCGAGACTTTTATAGCCAGCAGAAATTAAAGCGTAGCCGTGTCTTGTCAAAATTAATCAAAATTTCGTTCGGATGTAGTAAACAGCTTTGACAATACCCTCAATCACGTCAGGCCTATCCTATACGCTCAATAGAACGAACTATACCACTGCTGAAAGATAAAAGATAAGATAATAACAGCGAACCGGAGAGAAAAGAGGGCGACACTGAAAGAACGGGCAATTTACGGAGACTTTCAGCGGGTCCTGCTGAACTGAGAAGCCCCGAAATGCTATATAGGAGCCGAATAGCTGGAGTTGACAGCGCAGTGATGTCGACAGATAATGAAACGAGGCAAGTGATAGAGCGGTGTTAGACAAAGTGCCATAAACTGCCGCGGGGCTGCGTGTCCTGATAGAACCGAAGTGTACACGTGTACTCTATGTGCGCAGGAATGTATAAACAATGATGAAGTGCACATCTCGTTGTTTCACGGGCCTTGACGACCATGCCATGGAGTTACCGAGTTGCACTATGCGTCGTGTTGCTGACGGCACCGAACCCTTTTTGGTTTCGAAATAGGAGCCATTGGCTTTAGCCGACGCGCACAACATTACACGTAGCCCCCCTCGAGCGTGATTCCCAGCGTGAGATTTTCGAGTGCAAGCTAGCGCGTTGTGCAAACACGAAAACGTGTTATACAAACCTGTGACGTTGCGTATTGTTGTCGCCGATTTATGACCTCGTGTATCAGGGGCGGTGACGCAGTCCAAGCAGTGACCCGTCACGGTGGTCTAGTGGTTACGCTGCTCAAGTGCTGACCCCAAGAACGCGCGATCAAATCCCGGCCGCCAAAGCTGGAAAATAAGCTCATTGGAAATAAGCTCATGCGCAGCGTCCCCTCCCCTCTGTTTTCACTGTCGATTACGAAAGGATGCAAAGGAAAAGAGAAGTGATTGCGGTGAACCTGTTTGTAAGATATATATATATATATATATATATATATATATATATATATATATATATATATATATATATATATATATATATATATAGATAATGTGATGCATATCAACGAAACTGAGCTCAATTAGGCAGCAACGTGAAACACATCTCTGTCCGCATTTTAAAAAACTATTCTCTTTTATGTTGTGCAATTAGCGATTTAAACAGCGAATAAAAAAAAATAAAGCAAAGAAACGTTTAGGATAAAGATTGAGTAAAATCCTGGATCTGTTAGCATGAATTGAAGTGAATTAAATCGACTTTTAAACAATCACCGTGCTATACAAACCCCTCGTCAAAAAAATCTACGAATATAGCGGCCTCCTGTCAGTTTCATGGTTGACCTGTTACCGCGCCAGCCATCAGGCTGCGCCTGCCATCAGGCTTTTAAACACACAGGAGGTGCGTTTAAAAGTGACCACGGAAGAGAGGAAGAGGTTGAAAACAGTTCTCAGAAGTTAAAAAATCCTCACAGCATAAAATATGTAGACAACGTAAGGCATCCTAGGCGAGCCTCAGAAAAAGATCCTTTATGTGTACTTGTGTTTGAAAAATCAACAAACAGTGTTAGAGAAAATGCGGTGTGTGGCGTTTCCCTTTTCATATCGTGACGCCTGACCCCATCAAAGGACGAAGGTCTGCAAAATACTCCCCATGATCCTGCCGCGGAGTGTTGGCAACACCATGCGTATATCTGGGACTCTTCTCATACTACAAAGGACAGTAACGAGGAAAGATTCTTTATGTGGTTGATTTTGTCACACATGATTGCAAAATCGTTGCTTCTCAGCTGGTGAGACTCTCTCTTTTTTTCTTTTTTTCTTGTAGTCGTGTCTGGGTGGAAGTAAAATGTTGGTGAGGATGAGCCAAAAACGATGTTATGAATCTAGAAGTGTCGAATCCAAAATTTACTGCGGAATACCTGCTTTAGTAGGTTAATCACATTGCAATGTAGGTTTGAGGTGCTTTGATGACATGAACATGGTCACAAAAAATATTCTTGTAGCTGGCTGGGCCATCTGTGAGTAACGAACAATTGCGTTTTTCCTCACTTTGGCCGCGGCTCTTTTAAGAAAAAGATAACCTCGATTCTAAAAATGGGCCAACGCTGTTCACCACGCGCTCCGAATGAACGGAATTGTTCAAGGACAGCATTATCCGCAGAATCTACAATAAAGCTGTTCCTGAAAGCACGTGCACGTGGATTATGTATGTTTGTTCTTTTTGAGCGCTTTATATTTTTAAAAGTCGTCGAATTCCGTCCCCACGACTTACAATAACTTCAATTTCGCATACCCACACTCGGGAATATAGGACGGAGTAGGCTGGCCGCGAAGAAATACCTTGGGGTTGATTTGGGCGTCTTTGAGGCGGGCTTCTCGTTGTTTGCTGATACAAGCAAAGAGATCAAAGTTTCCAATAATATCAGTACAACTCGAGTAAAAAATATCAAATGGTTCTGGTGAAATGTTTGTTGCTAATGGCTGGGTCGGAACTTAGTCGCCTGCATAGAGCAGAATAGAAAGGAAGCCAGAAACAATTAAAGTGCAGTGCCCTGAAATATTCCTATCCATTATACCACCCGAGACTCTACGTCCATAGGGTGCATCGGTGCTGCCGCGTCGTATTGGAGTTAATGAGACAGAACGTCAAGTTCCGCCCCAGCGGAGTACTTTTGCCCTGATCTGTGTCTGTTGTAAGTCTTGCTGTGTGCCATTAAGACTTATGTAGCAGGTGAACTAAAGGCACCTACGACATAGCCATTGGCCAATACTTTTGTTTCTGGGCAGCTGCTTTCTGGCTCGTCGCTCTTGATTACAACGGTGTTCTGCTGTTCCCCGCAACTTTCTTATTCTCGGAAACTTCCGAGTTTGTATCTGGACAATCTCGGCATTCTTAGCGCTGCATGATAATGTTGTCTGATTTTTTTTATTATCGCCGACCAACTTTTAAATATACGTTGTATGATCTTTTCGAAAAAGATGCTAAGCATCAACACTCTATTAACCCTAACCATACTCTAACCATACTACCTGAAGTAATAATAAATATAAACGAAATGTTTACCGTAACTCCCCAATCTCGGGCGCCGAGCACTTTGGTAAGAACATACTGCAGGGATTGTAGAGTAAATGGGTTAAGTGGTTTTTGTTTTCGGCGCACCGCCTGTATTTATCTGGCAGAAAAGGGTCTCTTTCTAACAAAGGAAATACGGGTAACGTTACCTGCCGTAAATGTGCCGTATAATTGAATCACAGTGCGAAAAAAAGAAGAGCGACTCATTAAGGACGCTTTATGCTGTATTTTAATGACACAACCATAACAACAAGCCTAGTTTTCCAGCCTATAATAAGTGCCATAGAGTTGGTGATTTTTATGCATTTTCACGAACTTGTCATTTATCCACTTCGTAGGCTAGAATCAATCAGTTGACGTCTTTTGTCACCTTCAGAATATGGTACATTCAAAATGCATAATCATTTAGCGACACTGGTCGCATCCGCCATATTTGTACACTTCAATAGCAAGACGGTTCTATTTGGCTGTATAGACGATTTTCTGCAGTGGCGCCCGTTTGATCACGTCATCGTAACTGGCCTGCTCAGCCAGTTGTTCCAACCAACGCATTGGGCCAGCGAAGCGGCCATGGCCATACCACAGAAGCTGGTTGCAGTAGGGTGTAAGCAAGTCGCATGCTTGCGCAGCAAAACATATAGTTCTACATCTAATCGCCTCAGAGTCGATAACATTGAGGCATTTGTATTTGTTTCGTACGTACTACGCCTCAGCAATACGTCTTATGTTCATTATACTTCGCATTTATGGAGTATGCCTTAAAACGTTGTATTAGCAACCACCAGTAGGTGGGGTTAGAAGCCAACATGGCAGCACCCTTGCAGACGCGACCGCCCGCTTCGATCCGAACTCTCGCTTGCTACTCGGCCACTGTCTTCACAGAAATAAATAAATGGTGAAATCGGCTATAGCTTCGTGTCATCTCACGCTGGGGACAAAGCATCAGGTTTGTTCTGTCTTTATTATTGAGATTAGCTGTGTTTATTTAGCCATGCCTGCTAAGCCTCGTCTCCGAGAATTTGAGAATGAATCTTGGAAACACTGCTCTTGGATCTCGAAGCTTCAGGACGTAAAAAAATCCGGCAGATCCCACGCTCCAGGGGAATCGATGTAATGCGAAGCCACCAGCAAGGAGCGCCATACATTTAAGTCACGGCGCACATGACATGCCTGTCAACATTTTCATGTTACCTCCTATCATATAGGCTCCTCACACAGTCGCGTCACGCAACACCAATTTTGATGTACATCAAGCAAGCGAAATGACCTCGACCTCACCATGAGCATTGCATGTAAATCATGCTATACATGACATGCAAGTCATTATTTTTTATTGCCACCTGTCATATATGTTCGTCACACAGTCACATCACGCAACACCAATTTTGGTGTATATAAAGCGAGCGAAATGGCCACAAGCTCACCATGAGCGTGGCACGTAAGTCATGGCGAACATGACATGAATGTTATTATATTCATGTTACCACCTGTCATATATGTCATTCATACAGTCACGTCGCGCAATACCAATTTGGATGTATATCTATCGAGTGAAATGGCCACGAGCTCACCATGAGCTTGTCATGACATTCACGATATACATGTCATTATTTTAATGTTACCACCTGTCATGTCTTTGTCATACAGTAAGTCACACAACACCAATTTTGGTGTATATCAAGCGAGCGAAACGACTGCAAGCTCACCATGAGCGTGTCATGACATTCATGACATATATGTCATTATTTTCATGTTGCCAGCTGTCATATAAGTTCGTCATACCGTCACATATTTATCCTGGGCATCGCAAAGCAGATATATGGCGTTCTTTTTCAAAAAGAGGCAAATGCAGAAACCGAAGCTAGGCTGAAATTTCGTGGGAGCATATAGCGCGTCTAAGTATCTTTAACTTCTAAAACAGTTGGAATTAAAATGGGGTAATTCCTGATTGTAACTTGAACTCAAAAAGGCAGTTTCTAATAAAAAAATTAGCCAAATCCTGTATCTTTTTCATACAAACTGAGCCACATTTGTGTTGTGTTGGCTAGAAGCAGCCTCTTTCTGTTGTGGATTGGCAACATTTGGAATGCTCTTCTATGCATGTTAACTGTCTATATAGATCAATTTTTTTTGTTCGATGAAAGGGCAATATCATGGTGCTCGTTGACATGAGCAGTTCGGCTTCCGTGTCTTCCTTGCTCGCGCCCGTTTCTTTTCGGCGCGATACAACATAAATGGCGACAAGGACCAACGGAGAAGCCACCTTAGCCACCATGTTCAAGTGCAGCCCGCCTCCACCATTCCTTGCTACTCCAGGTCCTACAAGCGTGCCCTGGATGCAATGGAAGCGAGCGTTTTTCAATTTCTTGGAAGCCCTCGGCGGAGAGGAGCTCTCGAAGAAACGCTGTAGAGCGATTCTACTCAACGCACTTGGCCTGGAGGGACAGCGGGTCTACTACAATCTAGTACCGGACACCACAGACGCAAGCAGCAGCAAGGAAGGCAAAGAAGACGGCACCGATGTCTTCAAGGACGCACTTTCAGTGCTCGACATACATTTCGCCACAACGGTGAACGAGCTGATGGAGTGGCACCGTTTTCGGAAACGCCTACAGCTGCCGGGGGAACCCATCGAGGCTTACTCCGTTGCGTTACATGAGTTGGCTTCATGCTGCAACCGTGGAGACGCGTCGGAAAAGGCGGTGCGCTACCAGCCCTTGGAAGGAACACCGTCGCAGCACATACGTGAGCGTCTTTTGTTTGAAGGCTCCAGTTTGACGCTCACTCGAGCAATTGAAATAGGCAAGCATATTGAGCAGACGCAGGGTGAACTAAAGGAGTTCAGCGCTGATACAGCGGGGCACCAGATCATTAATAAACCGGCAGCGCGGACACTGTTAAAGGGACCGACAACCAATTTTTATGGTGCCTATTTTTTTAGCGCAACAGGGAAGCTTACCGGTCAGTGAGTATAATCACGGAATGGTAAAGTGGAAAACGCCGCGAAACATTTGTAATGAAAAATTTTTCTATCTGCAGCGAATATGCAGTCGTATACTCACATGCTACAAACAGTGAGCGCGAGAGCCGTTCGTGTTCGAGCGCGCTGGTTTACTGCGCATGCGTGCACTCCGCGCGCATGCGCCGCTACTCGCTTGGTCCACTGGCGGCGACAGCAGCGCCGCTTTTCACCGTGCAACTCCTTTTACGTCACAAGCAGTACAGAATTGAGCGGGGCTGGATAATAATAAACATATTTTAATTTTGAGGACTGGCGCCCATGACAGCATCAGGCTACGCGATTAAGTACAGTAAAGTGATCGACTCCATATTCCATAATCAGCTTCAAGGCTTCAGATTCATGCTACCGCTGTTGGTCGAACGCGCATCGCGCCAACGCTCCGGAGTGCCCTGCCAGGAACGCGAGGTGCCGAACATGCAAGAAGATGGGTCATTTTGTTTTGGTGTGTCAGTCTAAAAGGAAGCAAAAGCGTTGGGATGACGGCGAAAAAAAAGAATCGTCTGAGGTAGCAAACGCTTTTACCGTTCTGGCCCTGCGTACCGACGAAACGCCAGGAAAATAGATTCACGTGGGTATCAACGAAGTTAGCCTGCGTTTCCTCGTTCATACTGGGCCCTTCGGTCTCGCTTATCAACGAAGAGAAATTTTTCGAAAGTACTTCGCCGATCACTCACTCACTTCTTGCAATGTAACGCTACTGGACTACTCGCGTAAGCCATTTCAAGTAAAAGGATGTTTCCTGGCAGATGTCGTCTACAAGCAGAGACGCACATGTGTTCTGTTTTACGTAGTGAAACGCGGCACGTTGCTTTTGAGGCTTGATGCCACACGGAACCTTCAACTTTGTATTCAAGGTGACACCCTGAGCTGTCTTCAAATGAATGCTCAATTACCGACACTTTTGCCAGAAGAGGAAGTGATTTCGTTTGTTTCCTCCTGCATTACCAAGGAACAGGTTCAAGGTGCAACAGCCGCAGATCAGACGCTACACTTGGTCGCCAAGTGCATCGGAACAGGATGGCCAGCCAGAAGGATGCTGCCACAGAAGTTGATGCCATTTTATCTGCTGCGAGAACTACTGTCCGTTGCCAATGTCATGGTTCTGAGGGAAGATAGAGTAGTTGTGCCAGAAGTGTTGACTGCTGACCTTGTTTCCTTGGCTCATGAAGCGCATCCTGACATCACAAGAACTAAACAAAGATTGCGAGACAAGTACTGGTGGCCGAATATGCACAGGCAGGTGGAAAATGCAGTGCGAAGCTGCTGCGTGTGTCAGTCTGCAGACAATCTGCAGACAAGTCGGCAAACACTTCTGTTGCTCCACTGAATCCTGTTACCTTTCCAACAGAGCGCTGGAAAAATATTGGCAATATACCTTGGGCCACTAAACATGTATGGAACAACAAGTCCAAATGTTTATCATAACTTTGGTAGATTATTACACGAAATGAGCTGAAGTTTGCTTCTCAAACACGGTTACGTCACAGGCTGCCATAGGCAGGCAAAACTTGTGGAGTTCACTCAGACTCACTAATGAAATATATTTTGCGCTGAGCGCTCACTCGGACTCAGACTCACCACAATTTTCCTGAGCCTGACTCACTCGGACTCACACTCACGAAAATTTTCTTCAACCGGACTCACTCAGACTCAAAGTCACCAAAACATTACTCACCCGGAATCACTCAGATTCAGACTGACTGCTTGATCTGAGTCTGAGTTAGTCCGAGTGAGTTGACTCATGAGTCCGTTAGCCTAGAATTAGCGTTTTCGACCATGGTGTCAATGCTCTTTAGCACCAATATCTCACATAATCGGTGTTTTTCTTGGCGCCTTTTCATATACTAGTGCTTTCGAATGTGAGTTATGAGTGCTCGCAAACATGTAAGGTAATTTGTCTTGAAAAAGATGACAACGCACAATATATTTATCTAGAACTTCCCTGGAAGAGTTGGCGGGGAGGGGGGAGGTCAAGGCACCCCCCCGACGTAATTCGCACCTCTAATCAATAAATATTGAAATGGTGTATGAACGACACTGCTTTGGAATACATGTAAGTTGACGTGAGTATAAACATGAATCTAGGTAAGGGTGATAGTAATGCTGAAAATGAGTAGACAGGACCATATGTCGGCAAAAAAGTGGAATTCACTCAGACTCACGCTAGAAATATATCTTGCACTTCGGACTCAATCGGACTAAGATTCACCAAAATTTTCCTGAGCTGATCTCACTCGGACTCACACTCACGAAAATGTTCTTCAACCAGACTCACTCGGTACTCAAACTCACCAATATATTACTCACCCGGACACACTCAGACTCAGACTCATGGCTCGATCTGAGTCTGAGTGAGTCGACTCATGAGTGAGTTTCGCCGACGTCTGCAGGTTGCCATGGACTTTTTAAGGGCACTTTTTAGCCGAGAGGGATACCCGGAAGAGCTCGTTACTGACAACGGACCTTAGTTCAAGTCCGAGCTCTTCGAGAACTTTTTGGAAGAAAGGGGCATCAAGAACTGTGTCTCATCGGTGTATTATCCTCAGGCTAATGAGTTAGTCGAACGCTTTAATAGGAGCCTGAAGGACTTTATTCAACTGTCAGTTTTGGAGCAACGACCTCTAGCAAGCCATCCTGGATTACTTGGCAGTTTATAGTGCTACGCCACACGCTACAACTGCTATTTCTCCTGCAAAGCTTTTACATGGGCGCCAGCCTAGGAACCCGACTTGATGTGGTTTGCATGCCATCAACAGATCTTGCAGCACAGCCTTCTGCAGCGATGCAAGAGCTTCGCGAGCGCGTACAAGGGAAGCAGCGTCGCGTAAAGGAGTACGCAGATGACCAAGAGGAGTGCAAAGGTCTCCGAAATTAAGGAGGGAAATATGGTGCGTGTTCGGAAACCAGGAGTGTGTGCAAAAGAAGAATCGGCATACTCTCGTCCCTTCAAAGTCATCAAGCGGCTTCCGAGGGGAGCTCTCAGGCTTCAAGATGGACGTGTTTGGAATGCCTCCAAGTTGACACGGGTACCAAAGGAGTGTCTCGTTAAAGACGGGCAAGACAACCGAGCCACCAGCGCCAACTGGTCAGGCACCTTCTCTGAGACTGATGGATGTACCTTCCAGTCCCAGTGAGACACATCGATCCTCCTGCAGTCCCATTAGAACCTCAGTCCACACCCGGATGCATTGCGTCAGAATCCGCACCGGTCGACTCCAGTCACGGGGAATGTAACGTGTCCGTGCTGCCATCAGTCCACAAGCAGGAGGACAACTTCGGTGCAGAATCCAGCTATAGGGAATGTGATGTGTCCGTGCTGCCGTCAGTTCCCGAGGAGGACGGTTACTTCGGTGCAGACTCCAGCCATGGGGAAATACGATGTGTCTGTAGGGCCGTCGGTTCCCGAGCAGGAGGGCAACCTTCGTGAAGCACAAACTGAGGATGTGGTTCGAAGAGAACCGTCACCTAGAGTTCGGGAAAAACCAGAACGTTTCCGAGACTTTGTGATGTGACAGACTTGTGTTCAAAGGGTAGAAACTTTGCTTTTGTTTTCTGGAGGGGATGATGTTGTGTTGTGTTGGCTAGAAGCAGCCTGTTCCTGTTGTGGATTGGCAACATTTAGTATGCTCTTTTATGCATGTTAGCAACTCTGTATATAGATTGATATTTTGTTTGATTAAAGGGCAGTATCGTGGTGCTCGCTGACATGAGCAGTTCGGCGTCCGTGTCTTCCTTGCTCGCGCCCGTTTCTCTGCGGCGCGATACAACAACATTCATTAAATCAGCGCTGCGTCAGCAATCGTGAACAAAACAATCAACATTGTCTCATTCAATCTGTTTCATTAGTGTCCTAGTTACCTTTGCTATCGTGTTTACGTTTCATAATTAGTTTTTTAAGGCGAATTGGCACTTACTGAAGCATATGATGTTGTAGGGCAAAACTCGAATACAAAGAGTAAGAAGCCGACTTTCCTACGTCTTTGCGCCTCTTAGTGTTTCTTTTCGAGTTGAGCGCTACAGTACCATGTCCTTCTTTTGCTTCAAGAATAGTATTTTTCAAATAAAGGACATATGAAATGAAGAAAATATTAGGCACCGATCTATTCCTTGAAGAAGAAGTGATCCGAAACGGCACGGCATAAAACGAGCTCATAAGAAGAAGAAGAGCTGGAGCACTTCTCAAGGCCTTCAATAGATGCCAAGAAGAAAACACTGCCGACAGTCCAGAATAGTGCACCGTTTGCCAGGAAGGACCACTCGCTCTTTAAGTCCCCTCATTGCCACTAAGCGCGACGGAAGTACACGGATGATGATAATTTTATCGCAAAATATTGCGATACTGTACATTCTAATAGTTTTAGACTTCTTTTATGAGGCTAATTCAAGCCCAAATGAAATGTTGCCATCTATAAGAGCCAAATACAAATTTAACTCCTGAAGACAAACGATAGTGGGCTATATAGATTTTAGCCACAATATAGATTTGAGGTATTTAGGGTACAGGAACACACTAGCAAAAAATTGTTGGAGCAGGCACAAGCATATTGTCAGTGGCAAAAAAGCGCGTTTTTCTGTTTCATTTAAAGTCCATTTGGCTCTTTTTCAAAGAAGAAAAACGCCACATATGCCAGTACATCCACACTGCCACCATCATAAATCGTCACGTAACAATATACCCGCTTCCCAGGGAAAAATATTTTTTGAAAATATGTAGAGGATTGGCTTCACTGATCTGCGCCACGGAAAGTGCAATAATCTCTCCTGTCTTCAGCGCAGAAGGTGTCTCCTTGAAGTTTAAAAAATAACGCGCAGGGCCAAGGGTACCCCTGAAAAAATGCCTTTCCCGCGTAGATGGGGGGTACCGGCGTCCACTGCCTATACGTTGAGACGAGGTCTTCGTCCGAATCTCACAATTTAGAGGGAAATCGCTGCTACACTGTCTGATGAACTCAAATTATTCATTCTACAAAACGTCGGCCAACAAGTGTGTTCGTATTCTTTTCTCTATGGAGCTGCCGCGGGCACGCGCGCGCAGCTTAGCACCCATATGAAGACGCCACGTTCTAATCACGGATCATTAGAATCCGATCCTCTGTCGACCAAAATGCATGTTTTGAGCACGTATTGAAATTTTTTGTGGACCATCTGTCCACACCATAGAGAACTCACCAAAATGAATCAAGGTAGCTTAATTGCGGTGCCCTCAAAAGCTCCTGTCAGCGTGGAGAGCCCAGCTCGTCTTTAGTAGGAGTGGTACAGACAGTGTGGACCAGCTGAGCTTGTCTTCGTTAGGAAAAGTGTCAATGGAAATGTTTAGTATGAAATTTCAGGAAATGACAACAAATGGTAGGAAGTGGTAGGAAATGTTAAGCATAAATTAAGACTATTGTAAGTTTAAGCTGTAATATGTCATTAGAGCCTGTAGTTTATAAAGTGGAGTAATGTAGATTGAAAAGTGAGCGATGGTTCTGGAGTAATTTTTTTAGACATGAGATGGCGCTCCAAGACGCTCGAATATCACACCTGTTCATGCTGCTTATATAATGAAAGCGTCATGCACAAACAGAAAAGCTTCAACTTGGGCTAGTTGCTACGGCATTCTAACGTAGTTGCGCTGATGCTTAAGCGAGGCGGCCTTTAACCTTAGTGACAACTGCTAGCTTATACTTAACACTGCACACGCGGCATTCAAGCGCTTGAAATGACTTGCTTCATGTTTATCAGGTTGTGACATTGTTCTTCGCTACCATCTCTGGTTTGTCTATATATTGGTCATGCTTATGCAAAAATAAAGATTTGAAAGTTTGCGCACCCTTTTGAGTTCCCTTTGTAGTTTGCGCTTCATTCATTTCGCTGAGCGCAACTACATTAAAATATCATGGACGAAGTAACCTATGGACTTATTGATTATATTTTCACGAGGTTGTGTAGCGTACACATTCCCTTGGTGCTACTATAAGCACTATGACTATTAAGTTGCGCTGCTAAGCACGATGACAAATGTTCGGTTCCCGAGAAATTTGGCCACACATGTACGTGCTCGTACGCGACCACGCATTTAAGGGCTTCTAGAAGAATTTTTGGTGATGAAAATTAGTCCCTGAGTATCTACTATGTTATGCCTCACTATGATATCTTGGATGTGGCACGTAAAGCTCCGTTATATAACTTTTCTGTTTGTTTGAGCACTCGGTGTCTGGACAAAATGCTAAAGTTTAATAAATGCTTTATTTTCGTTTTCTTTTATAAAATTCTCTAGCGTGGTATTGCATTAAAGGAGATGCACGAAAAGACACAGTGGCGCTATCAATATCTTTTGAAAATGACGGCTCTCCGAAGCACTGTTTATTGCGAAATTGTCTATTACATCTCGATCCACATTGGAGTGCCCGTACGAACACACTTTCGAGCTCACCACTCTGACACTTTGGCTTGTTTGCATGACACTGTGGGTAAGGGCCTGTAGTGCCGCTACAAAAGTGGGAATAATATTATACGCACATGATGGTTAATTGGCTCGCGCAGCATGCACAAGTGGCGGTGGTGGCGTTCTTTTGATGCTTGTACATTTGTTTTGAAAAGTCGCGACAGGCTGACCCATAAAGTTCTTGAACGTGATGTGATCTTAGGACCCGGTACAAGTTGTGCGTCTCCGCCGTCTGTGCTTCTGACTGATAGGTTGATTGCAGTGAAAGGATGCCGCACTTGGACGTTACATTCTGCCATTGAAAGATTTGTTAGTTGCTGATTCCAAGCCTGTCAGACTCAGTACCTTGGCCCACTCTGTCTAAAGGAACTCACGTGACTTGACATTGTATGCCAGGAAGTAACGGCCTCACATTCTGCATTTTGTCGTGTGTCAGGTTCTTATAATCTTGAGATCCTAGCCGAAACATTTCACTGAAGAAACTGAAATAAGACACAAATGTACCTGATGGCTAATATTGAGGTGAATTGCCTTGACATTGCTTCTAGTCTAGGGATTTGGGGCAGTGGACCAAGATTTTACAGCGAAAGCTGTATATGGCTAGGAGAAACGAAAAACCGCTCGGCATCTGTGTCACGAGCGGTCTCCATCGGCTGTGCTATCAGTTACGTCGTTCTGAGCGTCGTACCCAAGCTCGCGCACCATTGGCGCGCGAGCTTGAGTACGACGCTTTCAAGGTCAAACGCTTGCAGCAACGGCGCGCCCTCTGGCGCGCCGAAGAAACGGCGTTGCGGGCAGAACAGCGTCGACGTGATTACGGGAGCGCGTTCGCCGGGGCGAACGCCCGCTTTAGGGGAGAGTTTCTCCAGCGGCACTTTGGCTTCGGCTGCGACGTCTGTGACCGCCTGTGGTTCGACCACAACCTGGCAACAATAATTGTGGAAGGCTTCAGTGCAGCGTCGGGTTGAACCCACTGCTAAACACCGGGGCCGCACATTTCAGCTTCGCTGGTTAACCATTTGTACGGAGTGCTTGGGCGGTGATTATTTTGTGTAGTTCTTTCCATTTCGCAATATTCGAATATGTCTCGATGTAAGTACTTACAAAATTTAATGAACGCGATTTTGAAGCGTCGGCTCTTGTCAATTCACAACAGACAATTTTGGTGGCGATGTTATCCACGGCGCAACCGCCGCCGCCGAAGAAATACACTCAGAAAGGTTAATAAGTGAGTCTTTTAAGGCGAAAACCTTTAATGTCTCATGCTCACGTCCGTCCGTCCGTCCGTCCATCCGTCGGTCTGTCCGTCCGCCCATCCATCCGTCCATCCATCCGTCCGTCCGTGCCCTGGCACGGTGCTAGGTGGCCGCCGGGGCGCGCCAACGGACGCCGGTCGCGTCGCTCGCGCCTCGCGTCGACTTTACAGCGCTCGCGCTTTGCTTGCGTAGCGTCGCTGTGCCCAGCGTGTCCAATCATGCAAGAAGGGAGACGCGCGCATTGCGTTCCATTCTGACCGACCCCGTGTCAATGGGCACAGGCGTTCGCCGAAGAGACCTTGGAAATTACAAAGTGTCTTTCAATTTTTTTTAATAATGATAAATTCGTAAACAGAGGTTGTGTGCTAGAGCCGATGTTTCGACAAGTGGCTGCAACAGGAAAGTTGCAACAGACAAGTCAAGTCCAAAAAAGACTAGTCCACTTGTCGAAACGTCGGCTTTAGCACACACCCCCTGTTAACCAATTTTTCATCGAACCCTTCCATCTTCCCCTTCCTGTCTTTCTTTTGGATCTTTTTAATGAGTAAGTTGTAAATTGCGGCTACTTCTAGACCAATTTCACAAGAAGGCTGCCATTTCTTCCGCCGCAGCGCCGTCTAGCGTCTGCCATGTTTCGCCGCCGTGCCGGTGTGTGGGGATCTGCGGCGGTGTATGCGGAGTATGCGTTCAGTTCACAGGGTATTGCTGTTCTTCGTGGTACACGGTCAAAACACAGCAACGCTTCGCGAGTGTAAAGGCGCTAGTAAGTAATCGCTAAGCTGTCAGCATCGAAATGGCTGAAACAGAAAGCAGCGGCGACCCACAAGACGTTCCCGCAGCGGGGCCGATGATAGACATAGGAGGTGAGTAGAATTTCAATGCATTCCTTAAGCAGCGCCTGTTAATGGGAAATTGGTTAGTATGTTTTGTTATAGCTGGCCTTGTGGGGTTCTGTGAGTATGCACTAACGTTAAATTGTCGGACAACTCTCGAAGTAATAGGTGAAACGTAAATGGAGACGAGCGAATACCTACGCCATATTTCTACTGCACTTTAAGTGCGCGCATTAGTGTTTAAAATGACTCTCGGGTTTCTTTGCCATGATTCTTTAAGTGCAATGTAACTCTATAATCGCTAGCAGATCATCTGGTTCCCCTCAGAACGTCGCAATACAAAGTTTATGGAACGAAGGAAGCATAAACACCGATGCCTGTGTTATTCGTGTCGTCGTCGTAGTCAAAAGCTTGTGCCTGATCGTTGCGCAGGATAAGAAACAGATGTACGACGGATGAGCTCGAACTTCCGCGTAGAAGCAACACAAAGAGAAAATAAAAATAAACGTCTTGCACATCTGGAAGCACGGCATGGCGAAAGTTCACTTCGGCGCGAGCAGCAGCCACTGGCGATACGGTGAAAGTGCACCCGTTTTTGGTAACATTGTTATAGTTTTCTTTTTTTTTTAAAGAAGCATCACAACGAGCGCACGTAACGTGTTCAGGTAACGACCTGGCTTAAACGATTTTTGGTCGATTATTCACGACACTCAGGCTGCCGCAAAAAAAAAAAAATGCGGTTGTCATAAAACTGCTCCATCTATCGCCGCAAAATTGACAAGTCGAGAAATGACGTGCCGTCGAAGAAACGCTAGAGGCACGTTCCTGCGCCAAATAACACTTATGTCGTGCGGACCTTTCTGTCATGCAGTTTGAAAAGTGCTCATTCGATAATCTAGAAATTGCACGCGCTTACATTTCGGTAGCTGCAGGCATTGTAACTCATGTGGATGCATAGAAATGGGCGGTGTTGATGTTACAGCAGAATAATTCTGGGCAAGACATTTTTTTGTATTAACCGTCAGCTTTGACGTACGTTGCTTCTTTTTGCTGCAGATGATGAAGTGCACCAGCACCCAAGCAGAATCACAAGCTGGTGTAATGAAGAAACGGCCACAACGAGTCACCACATATAATAAAATATTTGTCGGAAAAGGAGGCCTGTGACCTAAGTAAAGTCATTTCAAAGCAAGGTGCACTTTGCATGTCTCGGCTGCCAGCCTTTTGAGCTTTCGATAGTTGTTATCGCAGCCAAACACCGCAACGTGGTAGCCTGTCGACCTGTTCTCGTCCGATATTCAGACTTTGGGCAGCACAACTGCTTCAGCGCATCAAAAAAATAAAAATAAAAATGGAAACACATTGACATCTCAAGCGCGGCGCATGCAAAACGCGGCAATCCCCACACACCAGCGGCGGCGGCGGAACGGCCGGTCGAGAGAGAGAGTGACGAAAATGCACCGGTTCGAGGCTACGCTCCTCCTCTCCGTGAAAAAGGTCTATATGCAGGCAGTTTCCGGCTTTGACATATGCGCTATAGAAAACGCAGTGAAACTCTGAATGGCAAAGGTGACTCTTTAATAAGTTCAAACTAAAAAAAGGTAGCCGGCGTGCATGCAGCTTATGAAAGTATGACACGCATCATATCAGCAGAGCGAACAATCTTGCATCAACTTCACTCCGTAGTGAACATCACCGTGTTCTTGACCGTCGCCTCTAGTCCCCTTGAGGCCATGTTGCATGACTCGGTCTGACAGCTGTTGGAACGTAGTGGACGCTTTCGCGCCATCCGTTCTCCTCCGCCGATCGGGTTACATTGCTGTTGTCAACTTCGGCGGTGCGGTTTCCCTTCGAAGTGTTTCCCTTCGTTGTGCCAACAGAGCCTGCTTGCAGTTCAGCGCTTATATCGTGGCCTAGGTGGGGTTGTCCAGGCCCATGCTGCTGCTGTCCTCGCAGAAGTCGTTCTTGTGAGAGTCTTTACAGGTCGTCCCTGCCGACAAGAGTGAGGCTGCTTTATTTACCGACCTTTGCTGTGGTTATAGCTTGACGATGGCGTCGAGCAACGAGGAGTTGGCTGCCGAGGGCGGTGGGTCGTTGCTTCTCCTGACAGGCGCCGTGAGATGGCGCACAGTCATGGCTGACAACGGCTTCCCCACGACGCCCTCGTTTCTGCTCTCGCCCACGATACCTTCAGCGAGGATGATTTCTTGCAGCGTGGGCTCCATTGGCGAAAGCGAGTTGTGCCACGGTGTCCTCGGTTGCGGGAAGAATAGCCTGCAGCCGGGCTCGAAACCCGCCGCCTGGATCCCCTTCTCGGAGATCCTCTTTAGCCGCTTGTAGTCTGGCGTCCCAGTCGAAAAATCCCAAAAGCGCCCCTGTCGGACCGACAACGACAGCCTTCGGCCCCACTGGGCATGACTGTGGGTACGATAAAGGCACTGTGGGTACGACTGTAGGTACGTAAGAGGCGCTGTAGGTACGACTGCAGGTACGACAAGGTCTTGTTTGCTGACCCCTCCGATAAAGGGGGCGACCCCGTCAAAGGTACCTCTCGGTACGACAAGGGTCTTGTTTGCCTCCGTTCGAGACTGAAAAAGGTACGTGTAGGTACGATAAGATTCTCGTTTGCGCAAGACCGACACCGATGACCTCGCTGTTTGCACCGAAACATTCTACTGCGTAGCTCTCCGACACCGACGTGGCAAACGGCAACCGAGCGAGCGATATGCATATGACGCCCGCGATGAGACGGGCCCGTGCGGCCACCTATTCGTGTTAACTCACATGCGTGCGTTTATCAGACCAAGATACAACATGAAACAGTAAGTATTCTATAGATCGATCCCTCATATAAAGGATCGCTGCAAGTATAGTCGGTTCATGAACATCTACATAGCGCATATGTCTGTGCTTCCACTCTAGGGCATGTGTGCGTGGGCTCATAAGAGGGCACAGGGTTCCCTTCCAGGGAGAAGGGGGGGGGGGGCGAAGGGTCGTCGCAGCACCCCCCCCTCTCTATTAAGTCTATGTATGGGGCAGATCAACTTTGCGCCACCCCCCCTCTTAGGTGACTGGGTGGCGCCCCCCTATCCCCATGCACACGCCTACGCGTGATCATCGTGTAACACTGTGCGGCAACTACGCAAGTGAGCCGCGAGCCAAAACTGGCGTGCCATGGTCGATAGCCTAAGTTATTCTGCAACGACATCTAATACACAAATCCTAAATTTGGGTACACTAACCGAGCGATCGGACCGTACAGAACACTCTGGCATAAAGTGCTGCAGCTCGAAACCCTCTCAAAACAAGGCCTTTTTCTCATATGCATAAATATTTAAGTGGCACCGCTAACGAGTGGTATGTATTCAGTGTCATAGCAATGGGAAGCGCATAGTTATTTATGTGTACTGTGCAGCACCCTTCCTCCCCTTTGTGCACAGCCCCTTCACCCATCCCTTCTGTCGTTTTTTTTCTTTTTTTTTCATTTTTATTTGTCTATACACCAGTGTCAGTGATTGACAATAAATAACAAGACCACTAAATTAACAATAAGACCACTGTTGCTGGGACAAACCAGCAAGAAAAGTAATACCAAACCCCACCATGCCTCGCCACACCAGAAGTCCAACTGTTGTACGACATCGTGTTCCAAATCTGCATAATGCTTGCCATGCTATCTGACATTTAGAACCGCGACTGTAGTTTAATCTTCCGACAGACTGTCAAACACCTCATAACACCTGTTGGTAATAGTGTCAAGGTAGTGTTCTTTTAGCCTAACAAAAATTGTGAAGTTCAATCGAAGTTATTAAGTCTCATCTATCTCTAACTCGTCGGGCTCCCCAACTTCTCAACCCCCCTACACCGCTAATAGTGTAAGCCGCTAACATCATACCCACTACACATGACACAGCGAAACAGATACCAAGATTTCTGACTTGCCAGTTGTATTCCATGGAGGGAAAAAATTCAAACTGCCCTTGTGAAAAACAGTCAACCAAATTACACTGACTGATACGTCCACCAGACCTCGAAAAACGACAGAGCTTCCAAAGAAGCTCCAGGATTTTGCTGTCAGTTCAAGGTTTATCTCCAAAAAACTAAGGATATTCCTACACCCCCAAGTACAGCTTCCCACAATACCTATTCTGCAGATTTAAGCTTTGTTACATGTATTGCCAGTTTGAGAGAATGCATATGACCTCTCTTACGGAATCTGCTTGGAAGAAGTAAACAGCACAAACAAGAAAGAATAACGATAGAGTCTGAGCTGTTCACTTCCTTCAAAAGATGTATCAACTTGCCTATCAACATATTAAATGCGAAGCATTTCTTTGCGTACTGTAAGCAGTTTTGCGTCTGTGTCTACGTATCTATCTATCTATCTATCTATCTATCTATCTATCTATCTATCTATCTATCTATCTATCTATCTATCTATCTATCTATCTATCTATCTATCTAGCCGCCTACGTCTGGGTGCCCTCGTGATCGCCTCCTTAACTTGGGGTAGAGCAAAATTTGTATGAGAGGGTAAGAGGGGTTGATGAATATGTCTGGCTGGTCATGAGATGAATAACGTGAAAATCCTGTCACGTACGTCGTCAAACCCTTTCCTGGAGACACGTGTGGCACATACCCGTATACTACGGGCTGGTATGAGCCACAGGTATGCGGGTATTCTCCAGAGGTGTTTGACAATTTATATCTACACAGGAACGGTGAGGACAGACATTAGTAATTTAAATGCGAGAGCGTTAAGAAAAACTGACGTCGTCAGCGTTGGCCCCATGAATCCAAATAATAAATATCAGGGTCCCAGCAGGAATCCAACCCATGCAATCTGCGTGGAAATCAAGTATTCAACCACAGAGCCACGCTAGGTCTCGGAACTGCTTTGAAAAAGACCCTATGCAGGTGCAATGTTGGTGAAACGTCAATTGTGGTTGCAGTGCTGGCTATCTGATTTTATAAACATTAAATATATACTCCTATAAGATAGGCGTCATGTCGGGTTAACGTCATTTGTATACTTGAGCGCCATCCAGTGTAGTTGGTCCACGAAGCACTATCCAGGGCTACCATTCTTGCAAGCACAAGTGCTACATATCAGCTCACCGCTTCTGGTGTTGGTAATACCCATGTTTCTGTTGGCATCGTTACGCGGCTGTAAACAACTGGTTACATGAAACATATGCGACTGTTCAAGCATATGTTTGTGCGCACATGTGTACATATCTTAAGTGTCATTTCGTAAAGTTTCGTTCAATAAAAAATTACAACACTGTCACCTTCCGTCCGCCTGCTTCGCATAACATCGATTCCCAAGGTATGTGGGATCTGCCGAATTTTTTACTGCGGTTTGCGAAATACATATAGTCTGCCGATGATTCAAGCTGCAAAAACAAAAATGGACAAACCGTGTTGAGACTAAAAGCACAAGTTGTAACCAGCGCACACGTAGTCTTTGACACAGGAATCCGCCCAAGATGAATGTGTGAGGATAAAATTTTACTGAGGGAAAGCTGTGCCCAACATAACAAAGACAACAAAACTAGCTGAACCACAGCAACGTGTACCAGCTTAGCTGCCATCATTGCAAAGTACTATACACGGCCTACATACTGCTAGTTTTTCAACCACTGTGAAGAAACTTAAAGACATGTGCGTATATATCGAGCATCAGTTATCACCCACTCCATACAATGAGCCCACTGAAATTACAAAGCTATTGTCTCAGTAGGGTTGGCCAAGATTAAAGTGATAACAGGCACCCTGATGCTGAAAATAAGCGATCACGTAAAACAGAGCACTCAAAGTTTAAGACAACAACAAAGGTCGAAAAACAAGGGCACGAAATGTTTGTTAGCATGGGTATTTTCTTTCGCTGATTGGCAAACACTTCACTCCCAATGGAAAAAATGAGTGCTATCAACCAATCCAGTTAAATTCCTGTTGTCACTTTTTTCGCTGCTAAATCCAAAGATTTTACTTTAGCATTACAGTTCTGTAGGCCTTGCATGTATTGCTTGTATTGGCCACATGGCATGTAATGGAGCTGGCAGCCACCACACATCCATTGGCTGCTACATCAAGACAGTGATGCCAACGTGTAGAGACTTGCTGGCCAATTTCACCTTTACAGATGGCCTTCAATTTCAAGTCAGATCAGGAAGATGAAGCATCGGTGGGGTACTCCGAAATATAAAGGTCAGTATAAAAGCAGCGGCAGTATAAGTGGCCATTTTCGTTGCAATGGAAATACAGATGATGCTCGTCGGTGTATCCCATAAACGGCCAAACAACTGCACAACAGACCACGAAGCACCAAACATCCGCACAGCCCTTGAAAGATGCAACTGATGCACGTTAAAGGTCAACGCACTTTCTGCATACAGCCTTGCACTCTGCTGAACAAATGACAAAAGCAAGCTTTCAGCGGTACAGATTTCTCCTTCTGTGACAATGTCCTTCAACAAAAAGTAAGATTGCCTTTTCATGAGCGCCATTCAGCGGCCTTTCAATATGACCAATCTGATAACAGCCTTCCTGACTTGGAGAAAGTTATGGGTGGCCTAAATGAACGCAGCCTTGCATTCACAAGTTTCGAATGTCTGGTTATGGAACAAGCACAACCAGTGCACGATAGCCGCAGTTCAGTCAGCTACTTTGTAACTTCTTCCAATGCACAATGCATATAATCAGGTGGATGTCTCCAAACAAGATCAAGACCTTGCAACTTGGCGAGAATTCAAGGTCCTTTGATTCCATGGACCAAACAAGTATTCAGCAATGCAAAGGGCAGCAACCACACCTAACACATTGGCTGCCATGTCAAGATGGCAGTGTTGGTGACCTGTAGCAACTCACTGGTAAATTTTGCCCTTACAGATGGTTTTCAATTTCAAGTGTACTTTGGTCAGGTTGGGAACATGAAGGAACATTGGGGTACCCAGGAATCTAAAGGTTAGTACCACGGCCGTTTAGGTAGCCAGGTTCGTTGCAGTAGAAATACAGAGAATGCTGGTCGGGTGTGCCCCTTAAGGCCAAATATCCTCGTAAAGGGCCACAACGGACCAAACATCCGAACTGCCTTTGAATGATGTGGCAACTGGATGCACATTAAAGGTCACCGCACTTTCTTCGTACAGCCTTGCACTCTGCTGAATGATAAAAGTTTTCAGCGGTACAGATTTCTCCTCCTGTGACTGACTATGTCCTTTAAAAAAAGAATGCCTTTGCAAGGAGTGCGAAACGTGTCGCAGTTTCATGGCAGTATATCAGACACGCGAAGCAGACAACAAAACAAAAAAATGCCCCCACCTCCCCGAAGGGAATCGTGAGGAAATGCGAATGCATTTCGCGTGCGCTTCACTCCATTTATATATGGTGGTTGTGGTTCGAAGACGGAAAAGGCGCCTAATTTCTGCAGCCCGGTCGGGAGCACGGCGCAGCGCCTTTTTTTTGCTTTTTTTAAAAAAATTTTTTTTCATATATAGCTCCGCCGAGCTCCCGCGATGCGAGCGCCCTCATGCACCAGAGCGCGCTCCTCCTCTCCACTCACTCTCCGCTACTCCGCCCACCTGCTCCGGTTGCTAGGGGCGAGGATAAGCGCGCGCGCCCGCAGCTGTTGCTATGGGAGAGGGAGTGAGAGCGGAGAGATAACACCTGCCGGCGCGCGGACGCCGCCGCCGGTCAACGCCAGATGCCTGACATAGCCCGACTAAGAAATGCATTGGCATTTAATACCAAGAGCGGTATTCAGCAACCTTCTAATATGCCCAATTTGATAATAGCCTTCTGACATGGAGAAAGTTATGGGTGGCCTCAATGAACGTGAAGGATGCTAGTCTCCAAACACTGCTCTCCAAATGCCATACTTCATCAGGGCAGCCCTTTCATCTAGGGGCAGACAATCTATTGGTTGTGGGTATGGCAAAAAAGTGTATGGTAGTCCACTTGGGCTAACAAGGTTGTGCACACCTACGGTGTACGAAATAATCTGCAGTCACAAGGTACGCATGAACTGGTTGTCCTCTTTCTAGAGACTGCTAAAGTTTTGGTCTGATGACATCATCAAATTGCCACTTGAGGACAACAGCTCCAACATTTTATGATATTCCCATTAGAAAACTCTTGATAGCGTGTGCAAGGCTGGTGATGGTTATGGCATCGAACTTGGCAGGCGACATATTGCAGACCAAAGAAGGGTGTCCGTATCATCTGTTTAGAATATGCATGTTCTTTTTTCTATCACCATTCATTGAGAATTTTGCGACGGTTTGCGATGAGTTGCACATTAGGCAAGCAAAAAGTTCTTCACTCTTCTAGTAAGAAAGCTGAGCTTCATTTTCCGCAGGACTTCTGAATCTTCTCAGCCAAAAAGATTCTTCATCTTATCGATAAATATGGCAACACTTTTTTTTAGAAAGCTAGAAATGTGAAGTCACTCCTCAGCTTTTTTTTCTTGCAAGCAACGCTTGAGAATGCCCAAAACAGGCTGCCATCAATACTTTCCCATGTTCTCAGCAGAGATCCTTAGCTGAAGAAGCACATATGTGCCGGCTCTTTCATTTGAAGTATGCTTACCTCAACTTTGTGAGTCACCCACTTGCAGGTTGCCATGTGTTTGAATCATTCCATCCATTCGTTGGGGTCACCGCATGGCGATTCCCGTTACTGTACACATGGTCGCTGCAGTACATCAGCCGCAACATCTGAGGTTCACTCATCCTGATGGTCATGTCCTCCTATGTGGAGCGTATTTTTTGTGAGGAGGCCAAGTAGAGTCCAAGCTGCCGGCAGATTCTTTGGTCACAATCTTTGGCGTTGGTGTTCTAGTGTTTCGAATGAAAGAAGGAGCAGTGGTCATACCCTGCACCTCCACCAGATGACACATGTAGTCTTGAGCACTGCAATATACACAAGATGACTGTGTGGAAGATAAAACATTCATATGCCACTGACAGCAACATGTACACGCACTGCTACTGTCGACCACAACTAGGCACAGCTTACATATCACCTTGCCTGATACACTATGCAAGTTGAACTTACAAGGCTATTTTCTCAACAAGGTTGGACAAGTGTAGGAGTAATAACAACCGTCACTCAAGGCTTTCAGTTGAAAAACGTAAGAATCTCACATCGAAATACGCAGGGCCCCTTGCATCTAAAAAGCTATTTTTGAATTTTGCTCTATCTACAACGGTCTGCAGTCCGAAACTACTAAGTGAACCTTCAAGTGTGAATTAGTTCTTTTCCAGCTTATTAGGCAACTCGCACAAATACGATATGTTACAAACATTAAAAAACACACACTGCGAGCTTACATCCTCAACACAATACAAGGCATGGTTCTCTGATGGAGGTGGTTGATGACACCGCAAAATGTGTGGGACATGAAATGCATGGCTTGTAGTAAGCAGCTGCTGGCAATACAGGTAAATAGTGCCTGAAGCAACATAAATGGCCCAAGATGTTACAATACATGCCATCGGACATTTTCACATAGGAAACACATGTTTTGGTTGGCACAGAATACTCTGAACTGTGAATGACTATTGTCCCAACCTCGCATCTCAAGTACTTGCACAGTCTGGGGAGGCTACCAAATCGCGATATAAAGACTTTTCACACTTCCAGGAACATCGCAGATTGGTTGTGCTTGTCCCAAAACACATATCTGCGAGCATCTCTTGTACGTATGCTCCAGCTCCTTCTTTGCGGATAGTAAGCAAAACGGAAGATGCACTTGTCTGGACACAGTGCGGTATGCCTGTTGCATGATGCATCTTTCAGCTATCTGGACAGGCACATGCTTAGCAGCCATGACCAGCTGGACACCTTACCAATGCCATCTTCAAAAGGAAACGTTGATGTGCCCCACAAAGGACCAAACATGTGCGCTGCTTTTGAAAGGTACAACTGATGCACATTAAAGGTCATCGCACTTTCTCCGTACAGTCGTACAGTCTGCTCAACAAACGTCAAAAGGAGCTTTTCAGCTATACAGATTTCTCCCTCTGTCCCAGTTGAAAATGTCAACAGAACTTGCCTTGAGCACAATAGATATTTCCAATTGTACAAATGGATTTTTCTGTTGTTACTACACATTCTTGTTGAGACAACACACTTTTCAATTGTGCATCCGATCTTTTATTTTAATAATAATATCTGGGGTTTACGTCCCAAAACCACGAATATGATTATGAGAGACGCCGTAGCGGAGGGCTCCGGAAATTTGGACCATCTGGTGTTCTTTAACGTGCACTGACATCGCACAGTACACGGGCCTCTACCATTTCGCCTCCATCGAAATGCGACCGCCGCGGCCGGGAATCGAACCCGCGACCTTCGGGTCAGCAGCCGAGCACCCTAGCCACTGATCCACCGAGGCGGACGATCTTTTATTGTGACAACAGAAGTGTGTGCAACACACTCCTTTTGTGCAACAACAGAAACGTTGAAGTGCTACGACAAATCTTTATAGTATTGTAAAAAAAAATGTGTCTCCACAACAAGCACCCGGCTGCTACTACAGAAATGTCTATATACTGTACGATAAATTTTTGTTGTACGAAAGAAATGTGTTGTGCTACAAATGAGACGTTGTCTTAGCGTATAGTCAATTGTGACATCAGAGGTCTTCCGTAAGTAATGCAACAAAAATCTGTCATACAACAGAAATTTGTTGTCTAAGCGTGCATCCAATTCTGGCAACAGAAGTGTCTATAAAGTAATGCAACAAAATTGTGTATTACAGTATTACAGAAAGCTTCGATACAAAAGAACAACTGTTATGATGACATCACTCAAAATTACACCATCTCCCGATAAAGGGAACCATGTGTAGATGTGAAGCAGCGGGCGCTAACGCTTACACTGGCGGCGGCGTTGACGCTGGCGCTCATCGCAGCATTGCGCAGGAGAGAAAACTGGGGAGGCGCAAAGCACGCAGTGATGGAGCGGAGTTTCCTACTGGAACATGCCAATCGCTGCTAATGGGCAATGAGAGACAGAAGACTCCGACTGGACACAGAGAGCCGCAGTCCGCTTTTAGTTAACGCGCACGCTGCGAATTTTTTTTGTTCAACAACGCGCAGGAAAAATCTCCCACCGGCACCACGTTGCAAATCAAGATCCATTGCCAATATACGGGGTGGCCAGTGAACGGTTGTGCAGCGCGAGCAGTCCGTTTTTTCAACCAAGAAACTCGCTAGCAGACGCTGCCTGCGTCGCGAGGCGAGAGAGGGGGGGGAGCGTAGGAAAGGAGAGAGAGGGGGGGACGCGCATGCTCAGTGGGAGTGTGGACGCTGCTGGCAGGGATGCCCAGGGGAGAGAGGGGGGGGAGCGTAGGAGGGAAGAGAGTAAAGGAGGCGCATGTGAATTGAGGATGTGGTTGCCGCGGGGAGGGATGCCTGAGGGAAGAGGAGGCTTTTTTTATTTTTATTTTTTTGGAAGGGTTTGCGCATGCGCAGTAAGGGAGACCAATAGACTCTGACAATAGAAAACGGACAATAGACTACAAAACAGACAACAGACTATACGGCAGACAACAAACCATACGTAGGACAATAGACCATAGAGCAGACAACAGGTAATACAACAAACAATAGACCATACGACCAACAATAGACTATAGGATAGACCATAGACAACAGTGCAACAGACAACAGCGTCCCAAAATACGAAAGACTACAGAATTTCTGTCGTTGTATCCTGTTGTGATTTTCAACTGGGGTGACAACATCCTTCAACAAAAGGAAGACTGCCTTTGCTAGAAGTGCAAAATGTGTCACGTAGTTTCGTGGCAATATGTCAGACACACAGGAAAGGTAATAAAATAATAACCATGAGCGCCATTCAGCAGCCTTCGGATATGCCCGATCTGATAAAGGCCTTCCTGACCTGGAAAAAGTTATCGGTGGCCTAAATGAACGCAGCCTTGCATTTATAAGTTTCAAGTGTCTTCCAATGTACCAAGAGGAAGCAGTGCCGGATAGCCACAGTTCAGTGAACTGCTTGGTAACTCCTTTCAATACACAATGCATATAAACAGGTGGCAGTCCCCAAACAAGATCAAGGCCTTGCAACTTGATGAGAGTTGAAGGTCCCTTGACTCCGTGGACAGGCTTTTTCAGACGACCGGCTTGTACCATTGCTTTCAGCACACCACTGTGAGTCCTGTCCGGGGAATTCTGGCTCTTGAAAGGGTACTTAATGGTGCCTGCAGGTAATATATATCAATTGTACTAAGCATTAAAATGACCCTTCTAATTAGAGGATAAAGCTGCACACAACATTGAAGACACCGTGTTTGGCTGTAGCCATCACGAAGTGAAGGAGCCTGCTTTGAACTACCAGGGTGTGCAGTTTTCAAAAGTCATTTGAACCAGCCTTACTGTTTTGTGCGTTAATCTTTCATATCAACAACAATGCTGGCTAAATGACGCATCAGGTCCCTGAAATGAAGGACTTGTATCTTTTTGCGCATCATTATCACCACTGTCACGTAATTTGAAGCTAACCTACAACCTACCTTGCAATGCGGGCAGCACAACCCAGAGAAGACAGAAAAGAAGAAGCACAACATAAGCACTGTTTGTTGTTTTTGTTCTCCAGTCATGCTGCCCACAGTGCAAAATATATTACCAACTCACCCAATTTGCTATTTTCAATCACCTAACCCTCTGTGGTCCATGACTGTATTTCCCATCTCTTCATCTGTTACGTTGCCCTAACTGGCCATCAGCTACCTCTTCTAGGGATTCCATGACCAGCCCAGGTTCTTTTCTCCTAATCTTGAATGGAAGGTTGGCTGCCCCCGTTAGTTCTGATCCATTACACTGCCTTCGTTAGGTGTTACACTTAACAATCTGTTCCATTATACACTGCATGGTTCTAAATATGGCAAGTTTCTTCGTTATCTGCCATGCTTCTGTCCTATACCAGATGTTTCAATAAACACGTCCAAAATCATGAAAAATCAGGGAAATGAAATATTTGTCGATATCTTTATAGTTACTCCTTCTGAAAATGCCTAAAGAAATCATTTGGAACAGTAATTTACAAACTTAAATTAAATTAACATTTCAATTAGTGGAGTTAGGTCGGTTAAGTCAAATAGGAGGATTGAAGTCCTTCATGTGAAGAGCCTAATGTAGCTTTGAGATGTCAAAAAAGCAGTCTTTAGTAATCATTGCAAAGTAATGAAATTCAACCAAATTCAGTGGCAAAACCAAAACCGAAACACGGAAGAGCACAACTGCCATATTTCGTCCAAAATGAGTAAGCGTACAGAAAATCCAGAATGAGGGAGCATCTTTATATCAACCATCAACTGACATGATTGTAGGGGTGCGAAGGCTGCGCTTACAATTATAGCATGCATAGCGCACATACATAATGAACACTGAAGAACTACACCTCTGTAATTGTCTTGAAAGGTGATGTCATTCGGGCCGTCTGCTTGTTGCGCTCAACAGTACTTCGGTTTCAGTTTCGCTGTTAAATTTGGTTGAATTTCATTACTAGAGGCCGCTCTCTCCAAATCTCAATGGTGCGATGGCGTCTTTGCATGAACTTGAATTTTCCCATTTTACATAACCGCCCAACTCCACTCATGAAAAATTTGATTAAATGAACATTTGTTAATTACTGCCACAAATAGTGTCTTTAACCATGTAATGATTCGTGCCACTACAGAAAAAGCAATTGTGAAGATAGCTAGTAAATATCACATTTTCCGGATTTTCGGACACATTTCTTGAAAAACCCGGTATATTAGCACCCATACATTTACAAATCAAACGTAGAAATCAGAGTAGCATGCTATTACAGGAATGACTGCTCATTTTCTGCTAGTATGCTACTACTGTTGAAATAAATTAATAGCTAGCTAACCAATATTCCAAGTTTTCAGACAAACCACGTTCTTCATTGTCAGACAAACCACCTTTTTCTGCATTTTTTGACACTTTCACAATCTCGACTGTAATGATTTTCATTCAAAACACCTTCCAATTTTTCGGGAATTTATGAACAAAATACTCGTTTTAAAATATATATACATACTGAGTATCATTTTTTCTGTCCTGAGCTTTTCTTTTAATTGACTATTTAGTTGAAATGAAAGAATAGCTTTCTCGCATTGCAAAAGAATCTAAATGTCTCGATTGTACCAAGCAGGCTCCTTCAGTTTTGCAAAAGGACAAAAACATACAACAGAACGCACCAGTTTTTTCATAAGGTACACTGCAGTAAAGTCACAGTTTCTGTATCCGAGCTTCTGTGGCTTTGGCCACAGCTATACAGAGGAGCCCAGCTCTACAGGCACAGTACAGACAACTGAGCACAGATGGCAGAGAAGCAGATGGCATGAAATTGCGATTCATACCCGTGTTACAGTAAAATGTCCAACTATATTTAGCAAAGATATGTTTCAATGAGCACAAGAAATAAAAAGCTGCACATGTTGCTGTATTTGGAGAGGATAGCCTAAGAGTGCCTCTCCTCCCCTGTCTGCCTTTCTGTCGCAAAACAAGTTCACTGAGACAAATTGCATGGCATTTACCTATAAATACAGCTTTCAATTTAAACATCTGACAGCCAGGTGTTTTTCTGAGATAGGACACACAGTTGTGCACATCAGTTATTGTTATGAAATGCAAACAATGAGAGTTTCCCTGCTTCCATGCAAGTTGCACTTAAAATTATTTTCAGGGCTACGATATACAAGGTCCCGTGTGCTCATTGAAAAATAACAAAAATAAAAGCTCAAATGAACTAATCATGGCCCTCTGCCCCTTTCTCCCTGCTATAATGAACCAAATGAGTGGCGCAGCCTTCCTGGCTCCGTTCCAGCCCTGTAATACTAATGAATGGAATACAGAAGTGTGATGCAATGCACAGCAGCTGCGTGTTTATGATAATTCCGTATTTTTCTTTCTCCAACTGGCTATAACACAGAGACAGCAGTGTTCACATAATAGCTTTACCACCACTCCCTCCCTCCACCCTCTTTTTTTTTATCAACATGGAGAGAAAACCTCCTTAAAGGGTGCCTTTGTGGCGCTTGTGGTGTCCCGCCTTCCTTCTTGTGTCCGTGTTTCCATGCCCCGTCTTTTTAGAATGAATACGTGCCAACTAGCTCAGCAGTCTGTTATTCTAAACCTCCTTAAAGGACCTTTTTTTCAAATATACATAATAACAAGAGAGGGCAAGGAATGTCACATGAGTTAAAGTGCAATAATGAATTTGTCAGACAAAAATTTTTTACTGCCGCATAGCTAGTGCTCCATGTTTACAGAGTTTAGCTTTCTTGAAATTCAAAGGGTGTTTTTCAGAGTTTATTTTTTGGGAAGAAATTCAACACTAATCGAAGTTTATTTCTCGTAAATCCCCAATTTTCCGATATCCCGTGTTTAATTTTGCATTATAAGTTGTTACAATGTGTCTTATCTCTAATTATTTTCAATGAAATTGCGTTGCATTGTTGCTGATAATCCTGCTTCTCCATTCTTTCATTTTTTTCTCACTTGCTTTTTATTTACGCTGTTAATAATAATGTGGCTGTTCATGTGCACTGCTGTATAATCACTGAAGTGTACTTTTGGGGGGCGGGAGCTAAACAAGCTGCTCCTGAGCTTTTTCTCCCAGCGTCCATGTTCTTGATGAAAAATAAAGGACCTGCAAGGGGGTTTATTTGAAGACGTCTCGTAACTGGCAGAAAGCCGGCACAGCGAGGAAACAGTCTAACAGGCTCGGCACCAACAGCTCGTGAACAGCGCTCGCGCGTCGCACAGAGCGAGCGTCCCGCTAGCGAATCCCTTGCTCTTTCACCACTACATTACCCCGGCGATGAAGAGGAGCCATCCTGGCGACTCAAGATGATGACAGAACAGGAGGGTCGTAACAGGGCTTGAGACGACTGACGTGGACCGTCTCACGAGCAAGACGGCGCTTGTCCGTGGACGGCTTGACCGGCTCAATCACATAGGTGACGGAAGAGGGACACTTGATGACGTGGTAAGGGCCGGTATACTTCGATGCAAACTTGGGAGTCAGGCCAGGAGAGTGGAAAGGCAGTCGCAGCCACACGAGAGAGCCGACGGGAAAAGTGTTCCTGGACCAGATCGCCGTCATGGCGGTCTTTTTGGAGGGCTTGATTGTCCGCGGTGAATGAGCGCGCGCAAGCTGACGATACTCTTCAGCATGTTGTGCCATTTCGGAAACTGGGCTGAATTCGAAGACATCTGGATTATACGGCAAAATTGTGTCGAGTGTGCTGCATGGTTCGCGGCCATATAAAAGAAAGAATGGCGAAAATCCTGTTGTGGATTGCGTCGCAGTATTGTATGCATACGTGACGAAGGGGAGAACGACATCCCAGTTGGAGTGGTCAGAATCGATATACATAGAAAGCATGTCTCCCAGTGTCCGGTTGAAACGTTCCGTTAGGCCTTTCGTCTGAGGGTGGTAGGCTGTAGATGTGCGGTGTACCGTACGGCATGAATGAAGAAGTTGTTGCAGAACTTCGGACAAAAACACACGACCTCTGTCACTCAGTAGTTCCCGTGGTGCACCAATGATGGAGAACGAACCGGTGCAGGATGAAGGTAGCAACGTCACGAGCACCAGCTGAAGGTAGCGCTGCTGTTTCTGCGTATCTTGTCAAATGATCGGCAGCGACAATCACCCATCGATTACCAGCAACGGAGCATGGGAGTGGGCCGTATAGGTCAATTCCAACACGGTCAAATGGGCGTGCGGGACATGGCAAAGGCTGCAGGAGACCAGGTGGAATGCGGAAATGTCTTCCGTTGTTGACACTGTTACGTTTGGCCGAGATGGGCTCCAAGCCGGGAGAAGAAGACGCCGCGAGAAGGAAGAACGTACTTTTAATGCGGCATGCTTGCCGAAAGAAGGTGTACAAAAAGAAGCGCCCACGGCGTGGTCCGCAGTCCTTTATAAAGGCACGCCGTGATCAAAGGGCGAGGGAAAACATATCAACGCACATGCGCGATAACAGATTATCGTTCGGAACAGATGAGCCAGACTTGGGCGCCGGCTGAAAAGCAGAGAGCGGTGCGCAACGCAAACAGCCCCTCCCCACGGAAGAGCACCAAGGGGGTAAAGAAGGCTCCATACGCATAGGTTTTTGCGAAATGTTCGTGAAGACTTTGATGTAACGGAACTTTCGGAGATTTTCACCAGTTCAGCCGGCTGCGCGCTTGATAGGCAGTTCCGAGGTGCACAGAAGCGCCAAAGTACTTGGCGACCGACGTTCAAGGATCCGGCGAAGTGACGTCTGACCGCCTGAGGTCAGATGACTGTGCTCGGTTTTCAAGTCGAAGGATGCGTCCTTTACGGACGCGCGCAGGGTCCGGTGGTCTCGTAGGCCGATGTGCGGAAATCTGGAGGGCATGGCGTGGCAGGAAACTGCAGGCGTCGCCGAGGGCACGAATCCCAGGCCAGGGTCCTGGGCACAGGCGATACAGCAAGCACCCCCGCAAACACCACAAACAACTGCCGAGTGCGGCCAGGCTAGACCCTCATACGCAGAGTGTTTTGGAAACCTTCCAATTCGAACAAAATTGACTGTCGAGGACTTGCGACAGTTACGGTTCTATGTGAATACTGAATCAAGGCTTCGGTACCACTATGCCGACCGGCGCAGAGGGAGAGAAAGCCCTGCTGAGACCATCTGCATTTGCGTGCAGCGATCCTTTCTTATGTTTAACCGTAAACGCGTACGGTTGCAAACTGAGGCTCCAACGTAACAACCTGCCATTTTTGTTAGACATCTGTTGAAGCCACGTGAGAGGTACGATGATCTGTAATGAAAATGAATTCTGACCCAGCCAAATAACAGGAAAGGTTTTTCTACAGCCCAAACGAGGCACGCGCATTCCTTTTCTATGGTACTGTAAGCTTGTTCGCGAGCAGACAACTTTCGGCTTGCGTACAAAATGGGATGCTCATGCCCGTGCTCGTATTCCTGACTCAAAACTACACCTACCCCTTTTTCGCTTGCGTCACACTGCACAAGAAAGGGTTTCGAGTGGTCTGGGCTCGCCAGGACGGGCTTGGCGGTGAGAGCTATCTTCAAAGAATTAAAGGCAGCTTGTTTTGCTTCGTCCCATTGTACACGTTTGGGAGCGTCTTTTTTTAGCGCGTCTGTAAGTGAACTAGCAACCTGAGAAAAACACTTGATATAGCGTTGGTAGTAGCCTACCATCCCTAAGAAAGTGCGGAGCTCAGTCTTCGTTTCCGGCTGAGGGAAGTCCTTGATTGGCAGAACCTTTAAATCAAGTGGACTTCGATGTCCTTGACCTATTCTGTGACCTAGGTAGTCGACTTCTGAGCGACCTAATTTGCACTTCTGGGCTTTTAATGTTAGGCCAGCCTCACCAAGGCGACTTAGAACATCCCGCAAATGGTTCACGTGCTCCGGCCAAGTATTTGAAAATACTGCGATGTCGTCGAGATACGGTAGTGCGAATGCCTCCGCTCCAGCTAGCACTTGATCCATGAGTCTGGAAAAGGCGAAGGGGGGCATTTTTAAGACCGAATGGAAGAACCAAAGGCCGGAAGGTGCCGAAAGGCGTCACGAAGGCAGCCAATTCGCTCGCTCGCTCTGTTAGCGGCACTTGCCAGTATCCCCGCACTAAATCGAGCGTGGAGATAAACTTAGCTTTGCTCACCTTTTCAAGGCAGTCTTCTATGTGCGGTAAGGGATACACTTTGGTAACAGTTACAGAGTTAAGCTTACGGTAATCGATACACGGCCGCGGTTCTTTACCGTTAGCTTCTACAATTATCATTGGGGACATGAAACTTCCTTCACCTCGTTCGGCCACTTTAAGCGCCAGCATTTGATCAACTGCCTCCCTCATCAATTTTTCATGGCGCGGTGAACATCTGTAAGCTTTACATCGCCTGTTGTTGTGCGACGTTGGGTTGGTCAGCTTCTGGTGTAAGCTCCATATCATGAGTCGTCAGAGTGGTCCGACCGGGCACCTTTGAAAACACTTGTCTGTGCTCAGCTATCAAATTTGTTAAATCTTCAAGCTGGCTTTCACTTAGAGCAGCACTGTCTGCTGTCAAAGTAAGGATTTCATCCACAGAAAAACAAGTCATGTCACGGGGAATGTCAGGGAAGTTCGGCTGCTACTTCTTCGGGTTGATTTAACACCAAGTTCACAACCTGCACGCGCTCTACATAGGGCTTCATGAGGTTGCTGTGATAGATACGAACTTCCTTCCTACGACCTGGCAGTTTAACAACGTAGGTTGTGTCTGAAAGTTTGTGTTGTATCGTCCCGGGGCCTTCCCAGTGTACCTCCAACTTGTTAGCTTTAGAAGTACGCAACATGAGCACCTTTTGCCCTTCGTGAAACTGTCGCACGCTGCTGTTTTTGTCGTAGCGCTTTTTCGCTTTTGTCTGAGCTTCAAGCATATTAGCTTCCACCAGAGCCTGTGTATCGTACAGGCGCTGCAGTAGGTTGCAAACGTACTCGACCACAGTAGGGTCGCTACCCTTGTCTTCCCAGTTTTCACGAACTAGCCTAAGCGGGGAGCGCAGCGCCCTCCCGTACACGAGCTCTGCTGGGCTAAAACCTGTCGATTCATGTGCCACCGAACGTAAGGCAAAAAGCATAGCTGGTAACGCAGTGTCCCATTCTTTTCTTTGCGCATAACACAAAGCCCGCAATACCCGCTTCATTACAGAATGAACCCTCTCTACGCTGTTGCTTTGCGGATGCTGAATAGAGCTGTGGTGTATCTTGATACCGCACCTGTTAAGAAAGGTGGTTGTCAACTCGCTTGTGAAGACACTGCCGAGATCCGACTGTATTTCGCTCGGAAAACCCACGCGGGAAAATATCAAAAGGAGGGCGTCTACTATTTCTGCCGATGTAAGACAACGCAGCGGCATTGCCTCAGGAAATTTAGTTGCAGGGCACACCATCGTCAAAAGATATTTATATCCCGACTTCGTCACTGGCAAGGGCCCCACAATGTCAACTACGACTCGACGAAACGGCTCAGTGATTATAGGAACTGCAGTCATAGGAGCCTTGTGTTTCTCGTGTGGTCTCCCAGTTCGCTGACAAACGTCACAACTACGAACAAATTCCTCCACATCTTTAAAACAGCCTGGCCAGTAATACTCGCTTAGCAGCCTTGCTTTTGTCTTTGTAATTCCGAGATGACCAGACCAGCCTGCCCGATGGGAAAGTTCTAGTATGTTCTCGCGGTACTTTCGAGGGACCACGAATGGACACCTTGCAAAATAGTTACGGCGCATGCGCGAGCAAGTTTATTTTCCACCAGATAACCTCGACCACAGACTGGCACGCAAACAATTTTTCCATTCACCGTTTTGTCGTACCCACGTGCCTTCAGTAAAAGCACAGTGAGCCTGGAAAGCTGTCTGTGCACGAGAGTTTTTGGTTGGAAAACAACCTTGCAGGAAAGCCGCCTTGCAGATTTTTGCAAATGGTCAATTGGTCAGCGCTTGCGCCTTTCTTGCCCCGAAACTCGCGGTACAAAATCCCATTTCTTTCATAGAACGAACCACTACCTGCGCCTTCCTTTGAGACGCTTTGGCGACAATTTGTCAAGGTTAAATCGGTTTTCTGTTCCTCGATCAACGTGGCTTTGTCGACGGAAGATAACGCCTGGAAATCGCAGTTCGTGGGTGGAATGAAACACGGTGCCTGTTCGCCTTCCTCGTGGGTGGATTCATGCGTGTCTGAGCTCGCGTCACCGTTATTATCTGATTGACCCCGTTTTTGATCCTCGGCACTGACAACGCGTGACGACCGCTCTTGTTGAGCGGCAGTTGCTTTCGCCATCGACCTTGTGACAACCATTACAGGGTTCATATCAAGTGTGACGCCTGCATTCAGCAATCCTTTTGCCGTTCTGTTTGATAGCAAATATGGACACTGTGGCATTACGCTATCCGAGACAGCTGCTTCGGTCTTAATTTCACCGAACGCCCCTTTCAATGTTACATTTGCTACTGGTAAGCTCAGAGTGCCTTCTTCCAAGGCTTGCCTTAAGCACACATAATCTCCCGTGAAATCACCAGAATTTACTAGGGAGGAGTGCACCACGTCATACGTTGCACCTGTGTCGCGCAAGACTTTACATTCTCGGCCGTTAACTTCCATGTCATGTAGGTAAGGTTGCAGCAGATCTTCGCCCTGCCCCATAACGAACTGTATCGGCGATACTTTTGGAACGCGACACCCCGCAGCTAAGTGTCCTGGTTTCTGACATTTAAAGCATACGAAAGGCTTCCGCGCCTCAAAAGATTGGTTTAAAGGTGAATCCGAAGATTCTTGCTTTGTGGTATTGTTATCTTTCTTCTCAAACTTTCTAAATTCCTTCTGTTCTGGTGTAGAGCCTCGTGCGCCTCGCATGTTTCTTTCTGCGTCAAAAGAACGGTGTTTTGCGCAGTAGTCATCTGCATACTCGGCTGCCTTGCGGGCCGTCCTCACATCTCGTTTATCGAGAATCCATTCCCTCAGTTTTTCAGGAAGTGCCGAACAAAATTGCTCTAGGCAGATTTCCTCAAACATTTTTGCCTTGTCATCGAACGCGTCAGCACCTTTTAGCCAATTTTCTTGGAAGCTTGCTAGCCTGTACGGGAACTCTGAGTAGCTTTCGTTCGGCTTCTTAACTGATTTTCTAAACTTAAGCCGGAAAGCTTCAGGCGACAACTTGTACTTTGCTAACAAGGCCCGTTTTACGTCCTCGTAACATTCCGCTTCTTCGGCACTTAACCTAGCTAGAATTTGTGCTGCTTCCGCCGGCAACAAACTCAGAAGTCTTTGAGGCCAGGACGTCAGATCAAAGCCCATTCTTGTGCAAGTGCGCTCAAAGTTTGTCAAAAAGAGCCCCAATTCACTACCAATAACAAAGGGCTGAAGAAAACCTCTCATGTCGTAACTGACGGCTTTCGGCTCTGCCTGAGTGGACAGAGTCCGCTTTAGCTGCTCCAATTGGCATTGTTTTAGTTCCTCCTCTCTTTCTTACACTTTGCGTTTCCTCTGCACTTCATGTATTGCTTCAGCAATTTCGTCGGCACTCGCCCCACAGGCTGAAATTTTGCCCACAATTTCGGGTTTCCGAATAGCTTTGCTAACCTCTAAGCCGAGCTCGTCTGCTACGGCCAACAAATCTACCTTTAGCAAGCTATTCAAATCCATGTTCACTACCGTAACTGTGACAAAAGTCCTCTCTAGCCGCCTTTCCTATTTCCCTCACTGCAAATTATAACACTCGGCGTACCAGAGTTCAAAGCCAAAGCCTCACCGACTGCTGCCGCAGAGCTCCCGGGGGTCCGCCATCCCACCGCTGCCACCAGCTGTTACGTTTGGCCGAGATGGGCTCCAAGCCGGGAGAAGAAGACGCCGCGAGAAGGAAGAACGTACTTTTAATGCGGCATGCTTGCCGAAAGCAGGTGTACAAAAAGAAGCGCCCACGGCGTGGTCCGCAGTCCTTTATAAAGGCACGCCTTGATCAAAGGGCGAGGGAAAACATATCAACGCACATGCGCGATAACAGATTATCGTTCGGAACAGATGAGCCAGACTTGGGCGCCGGCTGAAAAGCAGAGAGCGGTGCGCAACGCAACAACACAACGAACATGAGCGAATGTATTTGCGCACGAATGTTTACATACCCCTGCCAGTAGTAACGTTGGCGGATCCGCTAATACGTTTTTAGAGAACCAGCGTGTGCATGTTACGGTTCAGCGTGAAAATATGCGCTGATGTCAGATCGCACATGGCTGGGTATGACAAGGAGCCATTTACGACCCGCCATTTGATAGTTTCGTCGGTATAGCAGTGCGTCCCGTATTCTGAAATGCGTTGCTTGGCGGCGAAGAGCACGCGGGAATCCGGAAGTTGAAGAGTCGGAGAGAATATTGAAGAGCGGGACGATCCAAGGGTCCTTTCGCTGCTCAGACGGCATGCCTGTGACGCTAACAGCAGTGAGAGGAAAGTCAACGGTTGACGTTTCGTTTTCAGCGGATTGCACGGGTGATCGTGAGAGCGCATCCGCGCCAGATTGCTTGCGCCCCGATCGGTAGACGACGCGACTGTCGAATTCTTGTAGGCGAATAGCCCAACGCCCAAGACGACCAGAAGGATCTTTCAGTGATGCCAACCAACATAGTGCATGATGGTCAGTCACCACGTCGAATGTCTGGCCGTACAAATAGGGGCGAAACTTGTTTAACGCCCACACTATCGCGAGGCACTCCTTTTCGGTAACAGAGTAGTTGGCTTCTGGCTTACTGAGGGCGCGGCTGGCATAGGCGACAACATACTCCGTAAAACCGGGCTTGCGTTGCGCGAGTAAAGCACCAAGGCCGACGCCACTGGCGTCACTGTGTACCTCGATTGGCGCAGTCGGGTCGTAATGGCGCAGGATGGGCGGCGAAGTAAGTAGTCGGCGCAGGGTAGTGAAGGATTCGTCACAGGCATGTGTCCAATTCGAAAGATCCCAGGGCCAGCAAGCAGCTTGGTGAGTGAGCAGTGATGCACGCAAAGTTGCGGATAAAGCGACAAAAATAAGAGCACAGCACCACAAAGCTCCGTAGTTCTTTAAGTGTGGTCGGCTTTGGGAATTCAGCAACAGCGCGGAGCTTATCATGGTCGGGCAAGATGCCCTCTTTGGAAACCACATGACCAAGTATGGTGAATTGTGAGCCCCGAAGTGACATTTCTTCAGGTTAAGCTGAAGGCTGGCGTTGGTCAGGCACTGAAGAATCTTGCGGAGACGAGTGAGATGCGAAGTGAAATCGGGTGAAAAAACGACGTCATCAACATAGCATAAGCATATCTTGCATTTGAGACCGCGTAAAATGCTGTCCATCATTCGCTCGAATGTTGCGGGCGGGTTGCGAATTCCGAATGGCATTACCGTAAATTCGTAGGTGCCATCCGGTGTGACAAACGCTGTTTTCGGACAATCAGACTCGGCCATTGGGACTTGCCAATAACCCGAACGTAGGTCTAGCGAAGAAAAGAATTCAGGCACCTTGGAGACAATTGAGGGCGTCGTCTATGCGGGGAAGAGGGTAAACATCTTTTCCTCGTAATGTTGTTCAGGAGCCTGTAGTCCACGCAGAAGCGGATGGAGCCATCTTCTTGACGAGTACAACCGGGAAGACCAAGGACTACAAGAAGGCGTGATGACTCGGCGCTGTGGCATGTCGTTTACTTGCTCTGTAATTACGCGCCGCTCCACTGGTGATACGTGATAGGGGCGCTGGCGCAAAGGCGTATTGGTCCCAGTGTCAATTTTATGGACAACGGTGTTTGTTCGACCGAGCGCCGCTTGGGGGAAGTCAAACGAACTTCTGAACTCGTGCAGAAGAGTAAGAAGCTGCTCTCGTTGAGCCGGAGCGAGATGACTGTCGATGGAACGGTGAAATGCATCCGAAGACACGCCGTCCGAAGCAACGTGAGGAGTCAATGCGTTCAGCTCCGGATTTTGCTTGGTTTCGAAGAAATCAGTGGGTACAATAACGTCTTCATCGATAGGTTGAATGTGGCCGAGCGTCTCGTTACGGCGCAGACCTAGAGGGCATGAGATGGGATTGGAAATTATTATTCCCGTGGTATCTTGACGAAGTGCCAAAACGGTGAATGGTAGCGAAATGTGGTGGCGGCTACCGAAAAGTTCAGATGGCGTGAACAGAACGGTAGCGTCAGAAAACGAAGCGCAGTAGGCAGGGACAAATACGGCGCTGACAGGAGGAAGGTCAATGTCCGTCGCAAAGGCAAGCTTGGTCACAGTAGATATGGGAACATCGACAGAAGGCGCATCACGAAACGCAGATTGTTCCACCTCGGCACGAGCGCAGTCGACAACGGCGTGATGGCGTGATAAGAAATCCCATCCGAGAATAACATCGTGAGAACATGAAGCCAATACGAGAAATTCGATGGTGTACAACGCGTCTCGAATGGCCACTTTGGCCGTACAAGCTGCAACGGGCTCAATTGGTTGTGCGCTCGCAGTGCTGAGGGACATCACGGGAGACAGCGTCGTGACTTTACGAAGAGAGCGGCAGTTTTTTGACTTATCACGGATATCGCGGCAGCAGTATCTATGAGCGCAAGTGTTCGTACACCTTCGACGATTACATCAATAAGATTGGCAGGAGGCAGGCGAGGACTTACACAAATAGACGACGACGCAGCTCATGCCTCCGGAGCTGCGGCACTCAGTTTTCCGTCTCAGTGGAGATGGGTCGGCGACGCATAGGTGACACAGAACGACGGCGTGGTGAAGGGGAGCGACCAAAAGCGAAGGTTCGGGTATCTGTAGCAGGTGGAGGGTCGCGTTCGTAAACTTCAGGTGGCGTGTAAGGCGGGCGGTATGGAGGCCGAAACGAGTTGTCAGCATATATCCGTGCATCCGGGTTCACCGCGAAGCGCCGACGACATAGACGTGCTACGTGGCCTGGAATTCCGCAAGCATAGCAGATCGGCCAGGTTGTCAGCAGTACGCCAGGGATGTCCGTACTGCTGCGGTGTACCTGATAGTTGCATGGTGAACGGTCGAACAGGCTGCGGGGGCGATACCGGCAGACGACGAGGTGGCCTTGCCGCGGCAGCTGCATAAGTCAGTGGCGCGGCGACTGGTGCCGGTTGGGGAGGCGGACGGCAACGCCTCGGAGACCTGCTCCTGAATAGCCTGTCTGATGGTCGGCGTTAGACAGTTTGTGGGCGCTTCGGTGGTCGGCAAGTATGACAAGCATGAAAGCTGTCGAGCCACTTCTTCGCGCACATATTCTTTTATCTGTGCCAGCAGGGTGTTGTCACCACCGGTGGTCAAGGCGGCGAGGGAGTCGTCTACTGTCGTCGACCTCCGCACTGAGGCGCGTTGCTCACGAAATTCTTCGAAGCTCTGGCACAAGGTCACAAGCTCAGATACGGTACGTGGGTCCTTTGCCAGCAATATTTGGAAGGCATCGTCGTCTATGCCTTTCAAGATCTGCTTGATCTTCTCTTGTTCGCTCACCTCTGGGTTCAGACGCTTGCATAGATCGAGAACATGAGATGTAGCTAGTGAAGTTCTCGCCCTGCTTTTGCGCACGTCCGCGCAGGCGCTGCTCGGCGCGGAGCTTGCGTACTGCTGGGCGACCAAACACTGCTGCAAAGATGGTTTTGAAAGCGGCCCAAGTCGAGAATACGGAATTGCGGTTGTGGAACACAGGCTGGCGACATCTTTCAGATAAAAGTGGGACATACTCCAATTTCGAGGGGTCGTCCCACTTGTTGGCGGCGCTCACCTTTTCAAACAATAACAGCCAGTCTTCTACATCTTGGTCCTCGGTGCCGCTAAAGAAGGGGGGATCACGCTGACGCAGGGTTGTAGGCACGATTACCAGTGGAGACTTGGCCGTGCCTTGCTGGGTGGTGTCTTGCTCGGTGGTCTCTTCAGGCATTGTCGGGGTGGTGGGCAGCTTCCGGCTTCGAAATTCCAGATTTAATTACCCAGCACTTCCACCACTTTGCAAGGGGGGTTTATTTAACGACGTCTCGTAACTGGCAGAAAGCCGGCACAGCGAGGAAACAGTCTAACAGGCTCGGCACCGACAGCTCGTGAACAGCGCTCGCGCGTAGCACACAGCGAGTGTCCCACCAGCGAATTCCTTGCTCTTTCACCACTACACACCTATTATTCTTAGTCTCAATACTCCGAAATATTAGATGAAGCGATATCTGACCGCGAAAATATGCGAACCCAGCAAGTGTATTTTTGATGTCTGGAAGGTTTGACCGCACAAACATATACGCACACAAGCACAAATACTGTAATAGAAAACATCTGCATTTGTTCCTATTACAACGTCAAAGATTGTTGTAATGGACGCAAGCATACTTTTCGAGGTTTTTTTCCATTGAGGGAGGTGCGCTCCTTTCGATTGATGATCCTCTGCTTCGAAAATGCCCTCTGAATGTTGAGAATGCCCTTCTAAAATCGAAGTTTATCGGATAAATCCGAATTGCCAAAAATTTTACCAGCGAGTGTTTATCCGATTTTTTTAATTTATCCGAAAACATGGAGCTCTCATTATAATTTACATTGCTGTTTACCAGCTTTGAATCTTTGCGGGAATTTTATAGATACATCTATATAGCCAAGGCTTCTGCTGCTCCAAACCAAACAAGATATAGTGACACCTTTCTTAATTGTTACTAACAGCTCACTCTGTGGAATAAATGAGGCTATTGATTGCTGCAGTTCTTTGGACATTGAGTGAGGACACAAAAAAACAAGGTATAGAAAAGAGGGTGGTGCTAATTAAAAAACAGGTTGTGCTAATTGAACTAATGCAACAGAACACAGACACAGTGGGAATGTCAACTGATGTTTTACTGAGGAAAAGATGTATACCCATTTAATATAACACATGATCCGAAAAACACGAAAAAAGCACATGTAGGAACGTATTAACATCAGTCGATGCTATGGTCCCAAATATCAAATTTCAGCAGTATGCAACATAATGAATGACTCTGCGACACGTTTCTCTAGGCTTGATTATAAAAATTACTTCTCCTATTTGTCGTGCCACCTTGTCGTAATCTCAATAGTACCCTAGTGCTATACTCGGCGACAACTTATTTTAACATTGGAGCGAAGGCTACGGAGGCGGGGCTTCCGCACATTCGTTTTGCTGCGCATGTAGTAAGACAGCTTGCGGCTGATTTTGGTTTTGCTTACTCGCATCGTTAACGCGTTTGGAAAATTAGATACACGAAATGTGAATGGGAGAAACAATTTGATGGTTTAGTGTAAATTTAATGTCACATTACAAGTTATTTTTCTTGGAGAAGTAAACACCGCGTTTGCGGCCACACACTGACCCACTGCGTCATGGATGTCATGTTTACTTTGGAAAACGGATGTGCTGAAAAGGCGGTGCTGTCTAACAAATGGAAAGAAAAGCAAGTCATTCTTGCAAAGTGAACAATGGCAAAGTCAACCTATGACTTCCCACAACTGTCTGTTTGAGTCTCAGAACAAATAAAGCGGCATTGATTTCAACAATGGAAATGAGCAAGTTATGAGTAAACTTAAGTACTATCTTTTGGTGCGACATCAGGCATGCGCTTCGGTTCTGTAGCTTGCACAGTGCTGTCAAGAAAAGTTGTTGCCGAATATAGACAACAATTTTGTGTCGTACACTCTTTATAACATAACGACAAGTTTGAACACAGCTAACCAGCTTCTCGTCATTTGTTTGAGCATATAAACCCTGTGCTTGTGCACTTCTGCCAAAGAAAGCCAAGTGGTTCCCCAGAAAATGCAAATATCCATCACTCAAGTTGCTCACCGAAACTTTCATGGCTATGATCGAGCAAGAGTTTTTAACTGCAGTAATTATCAAGTGACCTCCACAGCATTTTTGACCACCTCAAAATGCCCCAATTCAAACTCAATGTTCTAAGGTGGGAAAAAAAAGAACAAAAAAAGGTGGCCATTAGGAATCGCTGCAATATAACCTTTCTGGCTAAAAACAAGGTTCGCAATATTTCTGTGGCAATAAAAAGCAAAGCAGAGGGCCAATCTCAAATCATGCGCATGGTTGCACCCATCATGATATTGAAGACATGTTATAACACACCCATTTCCAGCCAGAAATGTTACCAGGAGCAAACTGGGCATTGTTTGAACAATAACAGATTAAAACCTCTATGACAGGACAGCTGTGTTCAAACTTGTCATTGCAATGTAAAGAGAGTTACTGCACACCATTATTTTATAGCACTAATATATCCTCAAGATTATATGACAAGGTGGCATGAGAGAGGAGGCACTTCTTATAATCAGGTCTAGCGAAACGAGTGTCACATAGCCATCCAGGGCCGTACCCAGGAATTTTTCTTGGGGAATGTTTACGTGGAGAACAGCTAACTTTGGCAACTGGTAGTCAATGTGAAGGCGTGCAAATACTTAAGCATCACCCAAGAAGTTAAAGCATGAAAAAATTTTGAGGGGTGTCAGAACCCCTAGTTACGACCCTGCGGCCATGCATTATGTTGCATACCACAGAGATTGATTACTTGGGACGACGCCATTGATTGATGTTAACAAGTTTCTGTCAATGTTTTTTTTACCACTAGTTTATATTCAGCAAGTATATATCTTAGTTCCCTCATTAAAACATCCTTCGATACTTCACGCTATGTCCGTCTTTCTGTTGTATTCGTTGAGTTAGCACGCTTTTGTTCAACAAAAGTATACGAAAACATGAGTTGCACCAACTCAGTATTTTGTTGCATGTGCTTTGTATACGAAGAGAACCAGAATGCACAACCCACATTGCTCCAGTTATAGACATGGACAACAGCTGTTACAAGTATCAACAAAATAATGTTCAAATGAGCTCACTTACCATCTATAGTAGCACCTTGCTCCAAGCACCAGCTGCAGCCATAGTAGCCGTTGAACTGCTTGCTATTGAGTACTTGTGTTCTTGCTGGAGAGTCCTCACAGCCCACAAGAGCATGTACCGCCGACTGAATGACGTTCCCCGAATTGGTCCACACCAGCTTTCCGATCTCGTTGATTTCTTCAACAAACCTCTTCATAGAGAGGTGCATGGGTGGATGAGCACTTGAGAACCACACACCTGATATCATGACATTTTGCCAACGAGTCAAAGCGGGAAGTTCATTGATCATCACTTGCTCCGGCCATATGCTGCTCTTGCTTGAATCGAACACGGGCGCTCCATAGGTGTTGAAAGACAAAGTGATGTCGCTCGAAGTCATCTTCAGCTGCTTCATAACATTGTGGTATAGGAGGCCATCTGAGATGTCGGAGTACGCACCTACCACATGAGGAAGTGATATCTTTTGCAGGTTAGAAATGAGGATACTTCCAACCTGTTTCAAAAGTCCCAGAAGCTGCTCTTTCATGTTAAACATCAGAAAAAGGCTTCCACTGCTCATCAACTACCGCTGCTTTTTCACAGAGCCACAATTACCACAAGTGATGGTGTGGTTGCCCGTGGCATCATTGCGTTGTCCAAGATAGTTTTGGCAAGACTGGCAATACAGATGCACCCTCAGCGCTTCCTTCTTGTTTTTCAACAACTTTCTCAAGGAATATGTCGAGGACGGCACAACCTTCTCACTGAACAGGGCATTTATAAGAGTCAATAGTCCTTGTACTTGCGCCCAAGTGAGCCCAGATGTCATAACAGATCCAGCTTTCACGGACATCGGCGTTTAGTTCGCGTGTCTTCCACCACGTGCCGCATGACTTTTATCTTTTGAATCTCGCGCGAAGTCAAGAGTTGCGTCAAGGCAAGAAAGAAAAGGAAAGAAACAAAAAGTTCAGAACACACAGCTTCACGACTTGGCGTGGCCTGCCGCGTTCGTTGCTAACGGCGACAAAGATAAGACCGGCGAGCTGCGATGTTAAAATGGCTAGTCATTCCTCGATCCTATGGCAACGACTCGTTTCTCGCATCAGAAAAAGAAAACGGTGCCCGACTGCACCGGGAATTCGGAAGGGCAGCCAAACGTATTATTTTATTCCGTTCGCATTTTTTTACAGCAAGTACGTTATGCCCGCCGTTTGTCCGGTTCGCGATGTAGAGAGGAAACCATGATCTTGCCGGCGCGGCCACGTCAAGAAAAATTAAGAACAACTGTGCCTAGTTAAACCAGTGTAACCATAGACAAGCCTTATTAAGCCATGTTGAGCATGGTAAAACCTAATTAACTGCGCATAACTAAGCTAATGAAATCACACCTCAAAAAGCCCTAATTTAGCCGAGCTGTAATGCTGAATTTTGTAAGATGCGCCAAGCTTAGCCTAATACTAATTAAGAGTTAATATAACTAGTGGTAGCTCGACTAATTAGCTAATTAAGCTTACCTTGACATGGGATGGAAGCTAATCGAGACCAAGCTTCAAGTTTGCAAGTTAGGCCAATTTACCTAATAAAGGTAAGTAAGGTACTTGGTGCTGTGATTGACAAGCGATTCCCAATGAAACCCGATCGATGCCTATCCGATACTCGTGAATCGCAATGTGATCGCGTGAACACTTCGTGCATGGACGTGTGAATGAACGTGTGCCTAGTCAATTGCCAAGGCAAGTGCCGACCAGCTCTGCTCTGCCCAAGCCTTACGCGACTCAGCGCAAGCTGCGCAAATTTTTTACCATGTTGAAAGGCTCGGCCGATGGCAGATCATGAAGCAGTTGGCGCACATCTAATGACTTGACAGTCGAATGATAGCATTTCGCAATGTTTAGTTCTAGGTTACTTAGCTTGTAGCGTCTGCTTACTTTTCGTCCCCGTGTTTTCCGAGCTTTTTTCTACTGCTTAGGTTTCTCTGGATGCACAGAAAGCTGCTGTACTTCTTATAATAATTGTTGGGGTTTTGCGTCCAAAGATCACGATATGAATGTGAGAGATGCCATAGTGGAGGACCCCCGATAGTTAGACCACGTGGGGTTCTTTAACGTGTACCTAAATCTGAGCACATGGGCTTCCTGCATATTGCGTACATCAAAATGCAGCCTCCGCGAACTAACATGGTGCTACCAAACGTGTGGTTCAAACTACAAAGTACGGCCGCGGCGGCGCATTTTCGATGGAGGCGAAAATGCTTGAGGCCCATGTGCTTAGATTTAGGTGCACATTAAAGAACTCCCGGTGGTCGAAATGTTGAGAGCCCTCCACTGCGGCGTCTCTCATCATACGGTCGTTTTAGGACGTTGGACGCCAACAATTATTATGACTATTAAAGTACAAAGTAATCGTTCTAGAGGTCTTGGCTCGCGGTACACACAAATCGGTGCAATAGCACACATGATGACGCACGTGTGCCAGCGCTACAGATTTTCCGGTCACCGGCTCCAAAAACACTACCTAAACATCATCATTCGAACGCCCTGTGGTATGATTTTTTAATGAACGAAAAATTAATAAGAATAATAATAGGGGGGTAATAATAATCTGGGGTATTATGTGACAAGACCAGGATATGATGAGGCCCGCGGTATAGGAGAACTCCGAAAATTTTGATCACCTGGCGTTCTTTAAGGTGCTTTGACATCGCACAGTACATGCGGTCCTCTACCATTTCGCCTCCATCGAAATGCGACCACCGCGGCCGGGATCAAACCTGCACCTTTCAGGTCACCAGCCGACCTCCATAGCCGCTATGCCGTCGCAGCGGCATATCTACAGTGTCTCCACAGCCACCATTGTCCCCCATGAAAAAAAAAAAGCATGGAATAAAATTCTAATAAAGAGTCTAAGGCAGGGAGCTACCATCTCTCCAATTCTATTCACCGCGTGTTAACAGGAGGTTTTCAGAGCGTTGGATTGCGGACAGCATGTGATAGCAGTTAAAGGAGAGTAGCTTAGTAACATGCGATTCGCTTGTGATATTGCCATGTTAAGTAACTCGGGAAAACTATTGCAAATCATAATTACTGAATTAGACAGGGAAAGCAGAGCGGTGGGTCAGAAAATTAATATGCAGAAAAATAAAGCAATGTTCAGCAGTCTCCGAAAGTGGTTTGCGATGCCTATCAAAACACTGGAAGTGGTAAAGGAATACGTCTGTTTAGGGAAGGTAGTGACCGCAGATACGAACCATGAGAATGAAGTAACCAAAAGTATAAGTATGTTGTAGTGTGCATTTGGCACGTATTCTGAGATAATGATTGGCACATGGTGAAACAAGCTCCGTCCTGTGTCCTTTCTAAGTCTTCGTGCATTTCGCGCTTGTTTCACCATGAACCTTTACCAACATGCCCAACTGGCAGTCATCCTTAATGATTGGCAGTTTACCACTATCTCTTAAGAGAAAAGCGAATGGTAATTTACCACTATCTCTCAAGGGAATGCAGCGAGAAGACAAGATAACTGGTGGCAATTGAAAGTAAGAGCCTGCATTTTAACAGAAGGCAAGCGCGCGAACGGGAGGCATAAAGTTAAATTGGCAGGTGAGATTCAGAAGCTGCCGGCGCTAACGTGGGCGCAGCCTGCACAGGACCGGGTTGATTGGAGAAACATGGGAGTGGCATATACCGTACAATTAGCGTAGTCATGTTGCATAGTCATGATGATGATCAGACACTTGTGAATCGTGAATGCGAAAGTATCATTTGACGATTCGTACACAGCCTCAAATATATATATATATATATATATATATATATATGATGAAGATCGGTCTCCGAGCGAAACGTCACCAATAAACAGTTTTTTAGAAGCGTATATATATTTTTCCGATTTTGTTCTACGGCAACCGAAGCCAGACTCTTCATAATCTACGTATATATATACGGGTGTTCAAACTTCAGCTTTATGCTTTTCTTAAAATTCGGCACTGGGAAGAACATGAAAACCACCTTTACAGATAACATATATATCCAGGGGGGACACAAAGTGAGAATGTAATTATCACTGTCAGGAGCCCAATTAACCCAGATTAAATAATTAACTTTTTAGTGACTGCAGCAAGCAAGCATGTTTATATTAAAAAGTTGAAGGGGGGTTGCGTTTATTCACAGTTCCATTTGGAAGAATTTTTCTAACATGTCTGTGCTCCGAGATATCCCGCTGCAAAGTTTAATTGATTACGCATGCAGGGCGCTGTGGATCAGCGCAATGTTCCTCCCCGATGTGACGAACAGTCATTGCTTGCTATCGCCAGCCAGTAGCAAAAGGGTAACCGTTATCATCTTTGCCTGTGCCTTCGACCCGTTATCAGACTAAACGACGCACGCACCTGCCACGGCCCACCGGGGAGGAGTTTGGGCCACCACTGACTGTCTTGCATGCGTAATCAGGTAAACCACAATTAAACTTTGCAGCGGGATATCTCGGAGCACAGACATGCTAGAAGAATTCTTCCAAGTGGAACTGTGTATAAATGCGACTGCCTCAAACTTTTCAATACAAACATGCTTTCTTGCTGCAATCACTAAAAAGTTAATTATTGAATATGAGTTAATTGGGCACCTGAAAGCGATAATTATTGTCTCATTGCGTGTGCCCCTGGATGTATAAGTTATCTGCAAAGGTGGTTTTGACGTTCTTCCCAGTGCTGAATTTTAATAAAACCATAGAGCTTAACTTTGAACACCCGGTATAATGTATTTTTACAACGCCAAAAGTGTGTCAAGAAGCCAATCAGGTTTCGCCTTAGCGAAGTATATGGGGCAGCGCTAGCACGCATACAAGGACGAGAAAAGACAGGACACGCGCTGACAAGACACAGACAGCGCATGTCCTGTGTTTTCTCGTCCTTGTATTCGTTCTCGCGCTGCCCCATATACTGCACTATGAAACCTAACCAACTAGCCCACTTTTCCGTTATTCGCCTTAGCGTTTTTAGTGAGTGTAACACGTGCTTAGGTTTTATTTATTTATTTATTTATTTATTTATTTATTTATTTATTTATCTCAAATGCACTCAAGCGCTTGGGCATTCTAGAGGGGAGTACGGTACATGTGTACAACAATAAGAAGAATACCGATGTTTCAGCGAACACTTTCAAAAACATTTAAAGGTTGGCTGTTCGGTATTGTACAATTTTAGCTCGCCAGCTGGTTTACGAGAAGAGGCTGAAATTACTACACAAAAAATTGAAAGGCTTAGTCCACTATCTAACGAAAATTTACTAATTGTGATCTTAACTAATTGAATTATCGCCCACATTTCAATTCCCAATGTTTAGTCGTGGAGTTCTCAAGGCAACCTGGAACGAATTTTTATGATGCCACTAGTTTCGAGGTATTACCTAATTCGTGAACATTACAGAGAAAGGCATTGCCATTCGAATTATATTCTTAACAAAACATCCTTTCATGTATTGAAGCCCAACATTAAGTCTAAGACGATGTATTTCTTCGACACTGATCTCCACGCTCCTTAGCCTAAGTGCGCATATCGTGTGCCAGCCACAGTGCGTCGCAACATCGCACAAGTGACACGGCTCAACACGGCGTCATACAGACCTCGAACTGCCGATGGGTCTCACCGATCGATATTGTAAAAAAAAAAAAAAAAAAGAAACAAAAAAAAAAAGACGGCTCAATTGCCTAGCTTTTGCGTAGACTATGGCTTGCTGAACAAGATCACACGTAAGGACATCTATCCCTATAGCCACTAATAGACGACGCCGCGACTGCTGGCATGGAGCATAGTTTTTTTCTCTCTCTCTCTCTCTCTCTATTCGTTGGACCTGCGCTCCGGCTGCTTGCAGCCCGATGGCTGAACTTGACCACCGCTAACCAGCCTTCGTTAGATTCGATGGCTTATATGAATTTATTGTGACGCGATTCGGGCTGTGCAACGCGCTTGCAACATTTGAACGCATGATCAGCATCCTTCGCGGCTTCAAGTGGCAGACGAATCTCTACTACCTGGATGGTACTCTGATCTTTTCAAACGGCTTTGCGACACATCTACAAAAGGTCGAAGCTGTCTTCACTAGTATCAGCTCTAATGGCATTGAGGTAAACTTAAAGAAATGTTGCTTTGGCGTACGAAAGCTCCTTATTCTGGGCCGTCTTCTTCCGAGATGGCGTCCTTCCGGATCCCACGACACTTCGTGCTGCTGCTTCGTTTCCTAAACTGGCAATGAAATACCTTCGCAGCTCTCTATGCCTTTGATTTTATTTTACACGTTTCATTCGCCGCTTCCCCGCAATTATAGCGCATTTCACAGACCTCCGCTGCGGCTGCGACCTTTGAGCGAAGTCACATGTGGCGATGCATCCAGAAAACTCCGATGAATTCTTACTTCGCCTCCAATCTTGCGACATTTTGATTTGCTCGCCCCATATGAGAGAGAGAGAAGTTTATTATGAAAGAAAAGCTGAGAGCACCCAAAATGAAATTGACAAGTACACTAGCGGCGTTGTGTTCGGCGCTGTGCTTGCCCAGCGTAAACGCGGATTTGACGAGTTAGTTGTTGCTTACAGTGTTGCCGTTGGTGGCTACTTTGCGCCAAAGTGGCTACTTTTGGACCCCGTTGGCGACGAAAATTTCCAGTTGGCGCCATGGCTCTTTTTTAAACTTGTGGTTTTACTTATTCAAAATAGTTTTATTTATTCATCAATAGTAAAGACTTGATAATAGCGCTTCTGTTCTGTTTGGCGAGAAATTCGGCGATAGGATCAAATGTCATGGCTGCTTTGGCTACTTTTGGCGTGAGTTCTGGCGCCTTTTCGTGTCACACCCAACAGCAACCATGGTTGTTTATGCCAGCCATGCACCTACCAAAGCACGCACAAGCATACATAAAGTACGGTTGAACCCCGTAACCCCCCCCCCCCTGCATCCGCCGATCAATACACATTCTAGCGGCGGTCTTCTTGTCCATCTACGACGCGTTCCCGCTGTAGCCGTCACCGACATGCCTGTGCACAGTGGCGTAGCCAGGGGTGGCACACCGGGCACGTGCCCCCCCCCCCCGAAATTTTTTTCGCCATGGCATACAGTGCGAAAAATGACCATTTCAAGGAGGTGCCCCTCCCGAAATCAAAGGGGTGCCCCCCCCCCCCCCCCGAAAAAAATTTCTGGCTATGCCCCTGCCTGTGCAGTGGCGCAAAAACCCCTGCGTTGCTTCCCCTATGGTCTTGTTGCGTGAAGCAACGTCACCTACCATTCCCTAGAGAAATAAGTCATCAAACACACCATTTCATTCGTCGTGACAGTTGATCGACCATCACAACTACATCTATGATGGACGCAAATCGCTCTTATTCCGCGCCATCTACGTTAAGACATATGCGCCACCTTAAACGCTGACTCACAGTGTGCACATGCCGAAGGGTTGAAGATTTGCACTTTCCTCCAGCTCTGCTACTATCAACGCAGAATGTACCGCTTCTTACACCGCTACATTTGTTGCGCGCGCAGCGCCACACGAATCCCCCCTTGCCATTTCCCTGCTCCGTAACAACCACTGACTTGCCCTCTCCGTCCCTTGGACTTCGCCGGTGTTGATTTGTATGGACTTCTTTCCATCACTCCTGCTGCCAACCGACAGATAATTGTTGCCATCGATTACACGCTAAGCAGATACTTCACTATTGCCATCTGCATCGGCTAGCAATGTTGCCTCTCATTTCACGCCACGTCATTCTACTACACGGCGCACTATTACGGTCGTCGTCAAAAAATTCTAGAGGAATGCAAGGTCTTTCACCACACGACCACATCTTACAATTATAAAACGAATGGTTTAACAGAAATATTTAATCGAACATCAGGTGATGTGCTGACAATGTACGTCACTTCCGGTTACTAAGACTGGAACCGTGTCATTCTCTTCGTGACGTACGCCCAAAACACTGCTACGCAGACCACGAAAGGACTCTCTCCTGTCTTCTACCTATAAGGACTCGAGCCCTCTTGCACGTTATGCGCAATACCTCCTTGCCACGCTTATGTGAGTGAGTCGACGGCAGTTCCCAAGCTGCTAAGCGCTGAAGAGGGTCGCCAGAGTGCCCGATGTCACTCCACTGCTGGCAAGCAGCGCCAAATACACCATCGAGATGTCTCGAAGCCTTTTAGCGTCGTATTCCCGGGACTGACTTGTGTGGATAAACGGCCAAGGTTATCATCAACTTGTGTGGCTCTGGATTCCTTGAGCTAGCCCCGGTCGGTCAACGAAACTTCTTTCGAAGTACCGCGGCCCGTCCCGTACGGTCTAACAAGCCGCGTACTTGATGTCCGGCGTCAAGCCACTTGAGCTTTCTTCTAATCTAGTAATCAACAATGTCGAGGCATGAGATTGCGCAATGGACCTGCTAAAGCCTTACTATCTCAGTGCCGTGGCATACTGCCTGTAATTCGCCAGGATGGCTCTGTTTCGGAAGCGAAGTAAACAGAGAGTTTTAGAACACCGCACGCAAAGCTTGCCGGCATTGCCGGCGTAGCGTTAGCGTTCGTCACTTAACGGGAGCCCGCAAGAGGCTAGCGTACGACGCATGCGCAACGCAAACGCAAAGCTTCGCGTACGCTGTTCTAAAACTCTCTAAAAGCGGCACTGCTTGCAGAAGCAGAGAGCGCTGCTTATGTAGAAAGAAAAGAAGACGATTCGGCAACGCGAGCTTTGCGCTGGTTCTGCTATTGCTGCTGAGTCTCCAATAGTATAGTGCTTATTTAAAACGCTTCATTACACTATCAATAGCTTCTATCATGCTTTCCTTGGATTCAATATGTGTTGCCTTATTGAGGCTGTGGTTAACTGAAATAGGCCCTTGGTTCCCCTTCCTTTGTTGTTTAGATAATGGGTTGCGTAATAAGAAATACTAAAACATGAGAACTTTACTTGCTCCTTATCTAGAAGCGAAACCGGCTGTGTAGCAAAGATTCTGCTTGCAACGCTTTAGCGAAAAAACAAGAAACTAAATCTTCAGCAATGACGCACTAGTAATATTAATTGCTGGAACTTTACACGCCAAAACTACGATATGTTTATGAGCCGCACCGTAGATGAGGTCTAGACTAGAAAAATGATGTCCTACAGGACGCGCTTAGCGCTTAGCGGGCGTCCCCCATTCCCTGTCGCGGCAGAAGAGTGTGCCGGAAATTTCGACCACCTGGGGTTCTTTAACGTGAATTTACATCTACGTACAGCATCAAAATCCAAGTACTAGTGGATTTTCGCCTCGTTTGAAAATGCGAGAGCCGCGGCCACGATCAAACCGGTGCCCTTCGGGCCGGCAGCCGAGCACCGTAACCACTGACAGCAATTCTGTAAAAAAAAAAAAAAAAAAAAAAAAAAAAAAAAAAAAAAAAAAAAAAAAAACGAAAAATATTACTGCGATTCGAACCCGTGCCGCATTCAGCGCGCGTGAGTCGCTAGAACAGGCGCTCAACCATCTAGGCCACAACACACACCGGTCGCGAGGCGGTAAAATGGGTCTTATCAGGATGCAATGGTCGAAGACGCGAGTCGAAGACGCGACTGTGTTGTAGAAAACTTCATTTTGGAACGTGTTTTCCTTCCCACAGAAACATGATTGCGGCCTCAAATGAAAGCTTCGTCTCCGTACTACTTAGATCTCCGGGAAATTTGCAGGATTCCGTCTAGTTTTTTCAGACGGCCCGTTTTTGTCCCGAAAAACCAGGCGTGATTTCGGCCGCTTCCATAGGACCCCATTGTTTAAACTTTAGTCGTCGTGGGAACAGAATGTGAAGTCCCGATGTTAACGATGCTGCATTTGTTAAGTGCGGTACAGCTCCTAGAAGGTGCCCCTTTAAGAAGTTTTGGAAATTGAGCCTCTACGATTTTTTATCGTCGAAAAATGACTCTGTCCCATTGAAAACGGGGGGAGCTTCCAGCAGTGGCCGCTAGGAGCGCTGATCATTCAATGTCCCCGAAAGCTGGATCTGTATACGCAAGCGCAAGCAGCAGAGCCTGTGCTTTTGTTATTGCCTGGTGTGGCAGGCGCTCCTCGGACTACCTCGCAAAGTATTCTTGGAAGTCATCTTTTGGAGAATCATCAGGACTTTCTGCAGCGGCATCATCTGGATCAGTACTGTTACATTGCGGGGTTTTCGTGGCGTTCCTTGGGAAGAACCACACTTCTCGGCTGCTGGGTACGAACTGCTTTATTTTTCCAAAACGGCGCCTGTTCGCGGAATGCGCGATGTGTGCGCTGCGTCCTTCTTGAAGGGGAAAAGGTAACCCAATATCCCTTTAGCTCGGGCCGCGCGGCGGAGTGACCGGAAGCCGGTGCTTGCGACTCGAGGAGCGGCGGTACGCCTATTTGCCCGAAGCGGCAGTGCGTCGCTTGTAGAACATCACATCCCTCCCCTCTTAGATGGAGTCGCCATAGCGGTCTGGTGGCTGGCGATGTCGTTGCGGACGTGATGCCATTGTCGTGTCCGGCTATGTCACTGGTTCTTGTAGCGCTGGCTCTTCTGTTAGGCTGAAGCCTGATGACACAGTGGAATCTGCTGGTGGATCCAGCATGTATGGAACCGGCACGGTGTCTTGCCGAGTTGTTTCGCGTTGCTCTCCGTGCTCACTTGCCATGCGGGTTTCCGCCTGACTTTTTTCGACAACGGGTTTTATATGGTCTAGGTGCCTTCGAAACGTTCCCGTTTCACATTTAACCACCCAAGATCTGTGCCCGAGCCTCTCCATTACCGTTCCCTCTATCCATGCAGGGCTGCCCACGAAATTCCGGATGAATACGGATTGCCCCACAGAAATTTCCCTCGGGGAGTTCTACCCCCCTGGTGTTCGAGGGTATTTCCTCAGCCGGCTGGGGCTGGAGTTGTGTGAGCGCGGTGACTAAGTCGCGCCCGAACATTAGAGCGGCTGGTGTTTTGCCCGTTGCCGTTGATACGGTGCTGTGCTGCTTAAGTAGGAACCGCGCCAGCCTGCATGCAAATGTTCCTGTTTGGTTCTTCGCTAACGCCTGTTTTGTTTCGAACACCATCCTCTCTGCTTGGCCGTTAGTGGAGGGATGGTAGGGGGCACTCGTGACATGTGTTACCCCGTTCTTTTTCAAGAACTCCTCAAAATCTGAGGAAACAAAAGACGGACCATTGTCCGTCACCAGCTTTTTGTGGAGCCCAAACGTTGCGAAAAGGTTTCGCATTTCCTCGATCAATGTGGCCGTCTGAATGTTGCGCATGCAGTGCACTTCCAGCCACTTGGTGTACGCATCGACCACCACTAGCAACATTCTCCCTTCGACGGGGCCAGCGAAATCCGCATGAATGGTGTGCCAAGGTGTCGTTGCACGCTCCCACTGAGGCATAGGTGTCTTGCCTGGTGCCTTTTGGTGCTGTCGACATGTTACACAGTTTCTTGCCACTTCTTCAATGTCGTTGTCAACACCTGGCCACCAAAAGTAACTTCTAGCGCAGGCTTTCATGGCGACAATTCCTCTGTGGTTCTCGTGGGCCAGGCCCAACACACTCTTTCTCGCTTTTTCAGGGATGACCACTCTGCAGCCCCTAAGAAGGCAGCCCTCCTGAATGGAGAGTTGGGCCCCGATCTTCATGTATGCTGCAAACTCCTCATTGGCAAGTTTGAGCAGTTCACCGCTTCCGACAGCTGCTTTCACACGAGACAATACTGGGTCTTGTCGGGTAATTTCAGCAAGCTGGCTTGGTGCTAGTTCAACGCTTGGCGAGGAAACCAACATGAGCACGTCCCCTGGCGGGTAAGGCTCATCGACCTGTGCTGGCAGCGGAAGTCTGCTTAGAGCGTCAGCGTTTTGGTGCCTTTGGCCTGGTCTGTACACCAAATTGTAATCATAGGTGGCTAGCTTTAGACACCAGCGAGTCATTCTGGGCGACAGTACCGACGGCACTTGTTTCTTCTCGCCCATTATACCAATAAGTGGTTGATGGTCCGTCATTATGGTTACGTGCCGGCCAGCGATGTACTTGTGGAAATGGCTGACACCGTATACAATGGCCAACCCTTCTTTGTCAAGCTGGGAATAGTTCTTTTCCGCGCTTCCCAATGTTCGCGAAGCGAATGCTATGGGCGCCTCTCGGATAAGAGCGTCTTCTTGAGCCAGCAGTGCCCCGATACCGTACGGTGACGCGTCTACGGACAAGAGAAGGGGTTTGGTTTCATCGTAATGCACGAGCACTGTGGAAGTGCGGACCATGTGTTTCAGCTCCTCGAAGGCGGTTTCGTGCTCCGCTTCCCACTTCCAGTGCGCATTTTTCTCTAGCAGCTTGTACAGCGTCGCTGCGACATGTGCCCTGTTCTTTGGGAAGCGGTCGTAGAACGAGATTAGCCCCAGAAATGCTCGAAGAGTTGTTTTGTCAGTTGGTTTTGGTGCCCGAAGTATAGCCTCAATTTTGTCCTCGGTGGCGTGCACCCCGTTGGAATCTATTCGGTGTGCCAAAAATTCCACTGACGTTATGCGAAAGTGGCACTTGTCTTTCCTTAGGCGTAGGCCTCTCTCACTTAGCCTTTTTAAAACCTGGTCCAGACGATGTGCGTGCTCACAAGCATCTTTCCCGCTGATAATGATATCATCAAGGTAGACACTCACCCCCGGAATGCAGGCCAGTGTTACCTCCATCATGCGTTGGAAGATGGCAGGTGCGGCGGATACTCCGAACGGAAGCCGATTCACTTTAAACAGTCCCTTGGTCGTGTTCACTGTGAGGAGCGCCGCTGTTTCGTCGTCGACTTTCAGCTGCTGGTAGGCTTGGTACATATCCAACGTCGAGAAGAGTGTTCCGCCGCGCAAATTCGCGAACACCTCTGCTGTAGTTGGAAGAAGGGTATGAGGCCTTCTTCGCCACTGCGTTAACAGTGCTCCTGTAGTCACCACACACACGCAATGTTCCATCATTTTTCCGAACGAGAATCCAGTGGTGTCGCCCAGTTGGAATGCTGTATCGGTGAGAGGATGCCCTGATGTTGCAGGCGATCAAGTTCATCTTCCATCGGCCCCTGCAGGGCAAGAGGCACAGGACGGGCCTTGCAAAACTTGGGGCTGGCGTCTTCTTCCAATTCCAGGTGAATCAAAGGGCCTGTGTAGCCGTCAATATTCTCTCTGAACACGTCTGGGTGTCGTGAGATGACTTCCTTGATCTCATACGCTGGATGTTCCACCTGGTTGATTCCGTGGACCTGGATGTGGAGAGGCGCCAGCCAGTCTCGTCCCGAAGAGGTTGCATCCAGCTCCCTTCATTACCAGCAACGGTAGCACGCAATCGTCTGCCTTGAACTTCACCCGCGCATGTGCGATTCCCAGAACACGCAGTTCTTCCCCAGACCAAGTGCGCAAGTCGAGTGGCTCCCATGAATGTTGGGGGGGCGTTCCTTGACCACACTTTGTGGTAGGTCTCCTCGCTTATCAGGGAGCGTGCGGCATTCGTGTCAACTTGAAATTGCAGGGATTTCCGCTCCACTTCTACGTCTACCAGGAACTTGGGGCAGTGTGTGTTCCCATTTAATGCGTGCAGCTCGTAACAGCAATCGCTGCTTCCAGTTTCATCATACACAGGTAGTGGGTTCACACTGCGCGTGTGTTGCTTGGTGTTTGCACGGGCTTTCCTTTTCTTTCTTCTTGCGTGCAATGCAGGCATCTCCGATATAGCCCACTTTTGAGCAAAAACGGCATTCTGCTGTTTTGAATTTGCACGTCGAAGGGTCGTGCCTGCCGTCACATCGGTAGCAACGGCGTTGGGAAGACGGTTTCTCGTCTTCTTGCTTGTTGGGAGCGGACCCTGTTGACCTCTCCTGAGTTCGTTGCAGCTCTGATTCCCCGCTGCTGCCTTGATGCACTCTCCGCTGATAGGGCTATATCCATAGCGCGTTGGAAGGTCAGCTCCTTTTCGGCAAAGAGGCGCTGTTGGAGATGTTCGTCGCGGATGCCGCAAACAAATCTGTCTCGCAGCATTACGTCTTGTGGCAGCATTGTTGGGTTCCGTTGTGAAACAGGCTCTTGGCTTCCCCCTGACGCTGTCGATGTTGCAGGCGTAGCCTCTGGCACACCAAAGTTGCAGTCCACTGTCAAACTCTTGAGGGCTGCGACATAGCTGCTGATCGATTCACCGGGGTGTTGGTCTAGTCGCTGGAAGACGTACCGGCCGTAAAGCTCCGATGGTCTTGGGTCGAAATGCCGCTGGAGAAGTGTGACCAATTCGCTGAAGCTGACCTCTCCAGGGGTTTTCGGCGCGACCAGCGCGCACGCAGTCTCGAAGGTGTCCGCGCCACATAGCGTGAGGAGGAGGGCCCGTTTCTTCTCTTCGTTGCTGATGTCGTTCGTCACAAAGTAGAAGTTGACGCGCTAGATCCATGCGCCCAGGACTTTCCCGAGAAGGGCTCGATGGCGCCGTACATTCCTCCTGTAGCCATTGCACGTAACCTCGAAGCTGCGCTCGCTTCACTATCCCATCTTCGGTCGCCAGTGTTACGTTGCGGGGTTTGCGTGGCGTTCCTTGGAAAGAACCACACCTCTCGGCTGCTGGGTACGAACTCCTTTATTTTTCCAAAACGGCGCCTGTTCGCGGAATGCGCGATCCGTGCGCTGCGTCCTTCTTGAAGGGGAAAAGGTAACCCAATATCCCTTTCGCTCGGGCCGCGCGGCGGAGTGACCGGAAGCCGGTGCTTGCGACTCGAGGAGCGGCGGTACGCCTATTTGCCCGGAGCGGCAGTGCGTCGCTTGTAGAACATCACAAGTACCTATATCACTGCTGCAGCCATCGTCCAAACCATCACTAGTACCCTCAAAGGCAGTGGTAGGTTCATCAAAATCCAGTGCTTCTTCGTCTGTATCATCATCTTGGTCTTGTTGTTCACCATATGTACTTGTGCTTGCCCCAGCATCAGTTTGTGAAGCAAGGCTTTGCCGGGAATTCTCCACTTCGTCATCCGAGCTGTTGCCACTTGTCGGAATCATCTGAAAGATCAAGCAGAATAACAACTTTCACTGTCTCCACGTACCACCAAAAACACAAGTGCCACACTCACAAGAAACCTGCATAGTGGTGACATACCCACTGCCATGCAAACACTGCCATGGGACCAAAAAAAGAAAAACCTGGTGTACACTTTTATATATATCAGGGCCACAACAACATCATGCACAGGTAACAAAGCGATAAATTGCAAATTTTTTTTCTCTTTTTTTAAGCTTACTGGTACTCATTAGTAATGGATGCATGTGTATTAAGAGACAAAATGTGTTGTTTTATGTGTCAGCTAGTGATCACCTCCCACTTTCAGTACGCTTGTCCATATGACGTCAACGTACTGCGACGAAAACGATTTACAAAGCGTTCCGAAAGCGATTGTACAAGGATAGAAAATTTAACGCTGCCTCCTGGTGTTTTAGCAATGGCAGTTTACTGCACAGCAAGTGAACTTTTTAGCGTTAGCGAAGGCACTTTTTAGAATCGTACATAAAGCTTTGCGTTAGCATTATTGCTTGCGTACGCTAATTTTTGTCGCCACCGCTAATGCATCAATAGGCCATGTTTACGTGTGAAGCAGTGCACTGACCGAAGGCACGGAAAGAATGAAAAAGGACAGGACAACGTTCGTTCTTTTCGTGCCTCGTCTCAGTGCGCTGCTTCACACGTAAACATGAACTATCAGCAACTCGCCCAACTTTCAACTTGACTGAGCATCAATAGACAGTTTTAGAATACGCTAGACTCCTGGGCATAGGTCCTCAAAGAAATTGGAGCTCACTCAGACTCACTCAATAAAGATATTTCGCTCCGAGGACTGACTCGGACTCAGACACACCAAAATTTTCCTCAACCGGAGTCGCTCTCACTCAGACTCAGTGTACGTTTACTCGACCGGACTCACTCAGACTCAAACTGACTGACATATACTCAGCCGAACTCACTCAGATTCACGGCTTCACCAGAGTCTGAGTGAGCCCGAGTCGACGCATGAGTCCGCCAGTGTAAAATTCGATTTTTTAATCTAAGTGTCTATGCTCTTTAACGCCAATACCTCATGTAATGAGTACTCTACGATACGCCTTTTGATCTGGTACTTTCAAATAAGATTTACGAGTCGTTTCAATTCAGTAAGGTCACAAGACTCACACAAGATATCTTTATTAAGAACTTCCCCCTAAAGAGTTTGCTGGAGAAGGCCATGCCCCCTCCCCCCTCTAACTCACGCCTCGGATAGATAGGACCATAAACCAGCAATTAATGGTGGAGCCACTCACAAAATATATCTTGCGCTTAGGGCTCACTCGAGTGGTTTGTTGGGCGAGTTGGTTAAGCATCACAGTAGAATATAGCGCAAAAAACAGGGACAAAGAAAAAACCACACGAACACAGCGCTGTGCTCCTGAGTACCCCCCACAGTTATACCCAGGCTACGCTAATATTAAGTGTCAGTTTCTTTTCTCGGTAGGGTTAGTTGTGTTTTTAAGGACATTCACGGCCGTGACCGCACAGTCTGGAGGATTACTCCAAACCCGGGAAAGTCCCGGACAAATGGTTAGAGTTAGCATATATGTTGACACATTACTTCATTTTAAAGGCTAGAAATCCATTTTACAGGTTATAGTGTACTACAGGCTATTGTTTTCTCGCAAGCATTCCACTTGATCTTTCTGGATTAATTTATCAAAAAAGGCACGGACGGAAATGCACGAAACATAGGTGTTTCTCCAGCCGCTTCTGGACTATTGATACTGCAAAGCTCTCATTCAGTTTCAATGCGGAAGCATCTATATATAAACTGTTTGTCCATCCGATCAGACGATCGTCGCTACAAAAAAAATGATAAATTCAGTGCTTGGATTTGAACCCAAAAATATAAACCCATATGCGTGCGCACGAGGGGGGGCAGGTGGGGGGATGGGGGGCTGGGGTGGGGCTTCCCCTCTAGTAACTTAAGAAGCGAAGTGGGGCGCAGTCTGCCCCATAAATTGACTAATACGGAGGGGTACGCTGCGAATAAAGCTTCGCCCCCACCCCACCCCACCCCCGAAGGGGAAAGCTGCGCACGCTTATGCATACACCGAAAGCAAAGCCTTAACTACAAGGCTACTCACCGACGCTACCGATGCTAAGAATCAGCTGTCACACCAGCAAAATTTATACTTTCCAAAAATTTTAAAGCTAGACACTCCCTGTGATGGTAACGTGACGTTCGCTCAATGCAGCCGCCGACACTTGTTAATGGTACAACAATATTTTAAAAGCTGAGATAGACACGCCCCCACCCCCCTTCCCAAAAAAAAAGAAAATGCGATGTTTCCACTCGCAGTAGTGCTGCGTTAAGACACTCCGCCACACAACTTGACAGAAATTCATCTATAACAGGCTACATTTATCTCATCATAAAACAAACAGTGACACATACCTGACTTGCAGGAGTTGACTCCTTTTTTTTAGCACATACTGTAAAGTTTGCCCCGGCACTTGACCATCCGAGTACGGCTGTTGCCTCTAGCTCTTCCGTCGAGTTTTGAACATTGCGAAGCACGGTCGTAGCCTAAACTTCGCAATGTAAGAAAACTGGAGAGCACTAGGTACCGCATGAGTCTCACAAACGCCCGCTTTTATATGATTTTAACAAAGGCTTACGTATTAGCGCCGCACTGAAGGAAATTTCATGGGCAAGAATACCTTTTCTTTGACGTAAAATTCGTTGAGGGTCATAGTCCGGTCGAGCAAAACAATGGGAACTTTATTCAGGCGTGAATGATGCGTAGCAATGGCAAAAAATTGGGCACACCGGTTACCATGTAGATTCATAATTAACAGATAAACTGCATTTAAAAAAAGGGTCAGACAACTAGACGACGCGAAAACAAAAGTTAATAATTACTTTGCCGTTCCCTCTCGTTCTTTTTGTCAATTTCGTTTGTGATTTCGATAACCCACATGGTTGTCCTAGAACACGACCTACTGTACTCCTGACCTGCCCAGATAGCGGGGTTCCTATGGGAGCGTGTGTCCCTGCTCTCGTTCAACCGGTCGCCGTTAGTGGCGCTTCCTACCCCCTGTTCGTCTGCTACTCTGCGGCTGTTTGGACGGCGCTGGAGTAAAAACATTGTGGCGGAACAGCGCAAACGACGGGACGAACAGTATGCAGGAAGTAAGAACGCCTGCATTCTGTGATGGCTTTCTGGCTTTATGTGACTGTTTCTGCAAACTTAGAGGGAGAGTGCTGTAAGCTATTCAGAGCGGTTAAGTATTTACTGCACACTGGTTGACTAACGTAAGAAGCCGTAGACTTGCATAGTGTAGGACGATTCTACGTAACATTTCCTATCTTTATTTTCGAAGTATTTGCATTTATGCATAATAATTACACGATGTGAGCACTCTGCCCTGGCAAAACATCATCACGAGCGCTAAAGCTGACGTCAATGCATCGAAAAGGTGCTGACTAGCGCCACAATGCTCGTAGGTTACGTTCCGTGCGTTCCGGTGACGGGCTAGCAGACGCACGCGCTTAAGGCTTTTTCCTTTCCGTCTAGCTTCGCACGTCACCGGAGGGCTGACATTGTTGTGCAAATAAAAATTATTACTATTATTATAATTATTACGCTTAGCGGCAGAAGGTATGAACTAGAACGTGAACGCTGGAGAGGGGACATCTGGGCAGGTCAAGAGTACAGTAGGTCATGTCCTAGAATATGTAATTAAACAAAAAACAAAAAGCGCGTGCGAAAAATTTGTACACTAGGTACCGAAAGTTAAACATAGAAAGTTGTTTGGCTAATTGCCAAAGAAATCGCCCATCTTTCTTTCTTTGCTGGTTTTAGGACAATATTGAAATAATCACTGTTCGGATCTAAGAAAAAAAGAAAACGCGACGGACCTCACACTTCAGCATATGAAGATATGTGGATAGAAAAATATTAACTCGTGCACCCACGTGATGGATTACTCGTGTAGGTGCGATTACTCTGGTAACTAGGATAAAATAGTTTAAAATATAGGAAAAGAATATTTTACGTCTGTTTGCTTAATAAGAAGAGTTTTGATCAGAATAATAATTTCACAATAAAAATCTACGTCGAATATTGATTCCAAAGAAGAATTAATTTAACAAAATACAAAAGAAAATATAACGGAGTCTACTTTGTTTATGATGTCTTTGATCCAAGAGTATTGTCTAAATCACATTGATTAATTGTGCCATGTAATCTTCAATGACTTCGCATACTTTCCCGTCGCTGCGCCCAAGGGTCAGTGCACCTATAGGCATAGTAAATTTGATGGTGTTAGGGATAAGCTTTTTTTTTCTTGCTTATTTAGCGCCTTCATTATAAGTTGGTTCATAGACAGAGGCGTGCGCAGGGTTCCCGTTCAGCGAAGGGGGGGGGGGGGGGGGGGGCAAAGGCTCGTCGCAGGGCCCCCCCTTCCCTAAGTCAATGTATAGGGCAGAGTACCATGCATATCAACCGACTAGCCCAAATGTCGATTCTCTTGTATAGGGCAGACTTTGCGCCCCCCCTTCATAGGTGACTAGGGGGGGGGGGGCGCCACCCCTGCCCCCCTTTCGCGCACGTCTATGTATATAGAGCGCACTTTCGACTCAGCGTTGCCTTTGTGTTTGCACGCTCAATTATAGCTCAAGTTGGCGCAAAATCATGGGTTGTGTGAGTTTCTTTAAGAACAATATTTGGAACCAAGGGTACAATATTCAGCCAAAATTTCTCTGATACATGTGCCCGTATACATGTCTGTATACGTAACAGAGAGGCAAACTATGCGCCTATTTGTTCTTGCAAATATGCCATCTCTGGCTTCCTGCAAGAGTATATTGTTGCGATATGTGATTGGCACATCAGCTGTCTTTTCAAGAATGCACCTTAGTTTAACTAAGCTGACAGCGCCAGGCGCTACACGTGCGTCCGTGTTTCTATCAACTTATTCGTGCTCGTTTGGACTCTATGAGCATACCTGATAACGACCCACCTATTAAAATAAGTGAGTCACATTTCCGGGCAGATGTGATGTGCGTCGGGCACCAATAAAACAAGACAAAACTACGATTAATATCATAATTTTTTCATATGCACAACACGTGGTAATTGCATTTTCACGAAGTTCTCTGGTATTAATTTTTTTTATCATCGGTACAATAATATGCCTCATTAATTTTTGCCGGGTTATTCGCTTTTTCGAGATTGCGATAGTACCGGGAAACGTCGTACCCCACAGAGGTTCCGTCACTTCATTTATCGTTCGCTAACACCGAAGCGGAAGCCATCTTTATTAGTTGTGTATAAGTAAGAAGAATTTGGTTTTATATTTTCAGTTAAAAAAAGGCGCGTAGAATTTAAGACAATCTTGCCTAGTCTTATTTGTAATCTCAAAAAAAATGCTTATTCGAGATATTTGGCTAAACGCACAGAGAAAAGTGTCGAAACTGTGCGGGCTTTTGGCTATGGCTTTTCTACCTCGCCTCTTGGTACGCTGCATCGTAGATCGAAACCAAAATCGAAACGTACGTCCAGCGACATTTCCGACTTCGCGAAGCCGAAGTACGGAAGCCACTCGTGGAGCTGTGTCGTGTCGCCATAGTAGCCAATGCCGGTCGTCATTAGTGGCCGTAGCTGCGATTGTCTCATCACGAGAAGGAATTTTGCCTGCGCTGCCGCGTCGTACTGCGAGTGTGTCATGCTTGTTTACATCGAAAACGACGTGGATTCAACCACCGCTGTAGTAGACCACACAGCAGTGGAAAACTTCGCTCCAGAGAACATCACGGATTTCGATCCCACGGATCTGCACGACACATGGTGGAACGGCGACGAAAACACCGCGGGTGGCTACTACAAGGCTAGAGTGCTGCACATGGCTGGTACGTTCTACTGATTTTATCTTAAAACATTTGTTGAAGTCTTGTCAAATCGGACTTGGTGTTTTTAGAACAAATAGGTTTACAGCAACATAACTTGCACATGTGTGTGTGCTTGCCTCGCTTGAGGTGCAGACGTAGCAAGGGGCTACTGTACTGTCATAAGTTGACTGTGTATTTTTGGCCTGACTGCACAGGATCGACTTTGATACATACTCCTCGAGTGCGCCTTGTGTTAGCGTCACGGGCAGGCTTAGGCAGCCCCTAATCACTTCTCTGTGGGCGGTCTGTGAGAAGCCTGAAAAGTTCGGCAGACTTGTAAGATGAGCTTGTTCGCTCACATTTATAGCTTCTTGTGTCGTGTTTGTTGTGTACGAGACATAAGAAGAGGGTAAAGAACAACCGGGCTTAAGCCTTAACTTGGTTTTACAACCTTCAAATGAAGTGCAATGTAAGTACAGACACGTGATCGGCGGTGTCACAAAATACCAGCGTAGGGCAGCTGTCAGTGAAATACGTCGTCTGTGGGCAGGCATCTGTATCAGAGATCTCAATATCCGTAAGCTTTATTGAAGGGGTGCTGCGCATGAGGCTTATTGTTTTTTATCAGTGATCCCAGTCTCCCTTTCAGGGTGGCTTTTTTGCTGATTGCAACTGCGCGCAAGTTGCTCTGTGTCACATAGGTGTTTCTAAGGCTTTCTAACTGATAATCTATTGACTAATCGATCAAGCACGATCTGTTAAGGGGGGGAGGGGGTTCAAAGGTCGTCAAGTCAATGAAGCACTCCTCTATTCTATCGAAACTTCTATGGCCACTGAGCGACGAAAGCAGAAACAGCACCAACATGGCCTCTCATTCAGTGTGCTTGTACTCTAGATTAGAAAAAAAATTAACATGTATGCTCTGTAAACACAGTAAATTTTTGCCACTTGAAATGTGAGAGCTGGACATACTCTTCAACAGCAACATGCTTGTTTTCATCACTCTGTCGTGCTGTGTCTCGCTAGCCACAGTTAGTCATAACTACAGATAAACAATTTATTGAAGTGCTTGAACAAAAACGGCAGTCATATTTCTAAATTTAAGTCGATTTATCTTCTATTAAGATCCACAGCACCACACCATTTTTGACAAACACCTGAACCACTCAACAGCTGTTTAAAACTGCCGTGTTGCAGGAGGACAACTTCATCGAGTTAAGAGTTGTGGCGTTTCGATGGCCATCAACTGGATGGCCTTGCAGACCCATGTGACACAGGTATTAGTATATTTGCATGTAGAGTCTGAAACATGCGTTAGTTTAGATGCTGTCCTTGGTGAGCAGATGTGAAAAGAATGCATGAAACAGTGTGCTCAAAGAAACAGTCAAAATAGTGTTTTATAGAATACCTCTGTGCCCCTACTCCTGCATCACATGAAATTTGCTCTTTGGTACTGCGCCAACACGAGGAACTGTTGACTGAAAATTTTGTGAACTTCACAGTGTGAAGAAATTGCGTCATTGCATAATACTGTAGCCCAAAAAAGACACGTTCAAAACAAAACTACAGCAGGAGTGCTGAACACTTATCGTTTTGTTTCGTCCAGTGTCTTGTTTTGCACTGCAGTATTTTGCAATCTGCCATTTCCCTTTTCCTGTGCTGCCCTCTGGCCTTTTGGTAGGGTTTTTTAGGGGCCGAAAAGGAATGCCTTCGAAATAGACTTTGTGTCTTTGCCGCCAGGAGAAAGGAGCATGTGCTGTGGCTTTGGGAAAGAGGCTGATTGTGCGCCAACATGCCCAGATTGCCACTTCCACTCTGTCACTGGGGACTTGACATACTTCCACATTGGCTTGCCAATAGCACCAGGTGGCTTGTCATTCTGGTCTAATGTTGTGTAATTCTGTACTTTCTAATCTGCTTGGCCACAACTCCAAACAAGTGTGCTTCTGACCTTCTGGCTGTGCCTTTTGTTTATCTGTCTATATGACTGAATAGCATCCCAAGATTTTGTAACTTAATGTAGTACCTTTGCCGAAGTTGCAGGGTAGGATCACTTAAAACATTTGAACTGTTCAAAGAGCCAATTTGCTTATCTTGTACATAGCGACACTTCTAACAAAATGCTTGGTGCATAAAACTGCTGGAGTAATTAACCATGAGATTTTCCCACTAAGTGTATTTTTGCCATGCATATTTCCCCAACGACTGGGAATAGGGGAGATTACAAGCTGGCAGTCTTTGCAGGCTGCGACAAGCAAAATGGTGCACCACATGGGAAGTATGAACACAGCATTAAAGAGCCCCTCACCAGCCTCTCAAAATGCAAAACACGAGCGCATTATTCTCTCCTGGCGTTTCTCGTCTGTCTTGCACACTTTCGTGAAGCAGACAGTGATTCCTGTGACGTACATAGTGTACATTCTCTCGGTTGGTCCATATACGCGAAGTATCAGATGTGGATTGTCTCCTGCACTGCTTTGCCATGCAGCGAGCCATCCGTTCTTCGTTGTCTAGCGCTACTATCATGCGCGATCAACTGATTTTACTTCATTTTGGGTATTTCCGACTGCGCAAGCTGCGATAACAGCGTGTAGCCGAGCAGCGACAAATCCTGATAGGTTCGAGCGCTTACTGCTGACATTGTTCACGTGCTTTTAAGAAATAAGTGGCAAGGAGGATATATCGCCTGGTAGGAAGGGTAGCAAAGGCGAGCAGAAAACAACTCCCTCGTCTTTGAACGCGAGGTGGATAGTGGCCCTTTAAAAGCTTAAACATCGCATTGCAGGTGAAGTTGTGGAAACTAACCATGGAACTTTGCTTGAACTGCGGTACATTCGGCAGCTGCATAGATAGCTCGTTTTCATGCGAAAGGCTTGAAGCACTTTGCACAGCAAAAATTTACTACCCAAGCCATGTGGAGCACATCGAAAATCGTGGAGTGCAGTGTTACTGCTGTACGGAAATAAGTCTATTGTATTTGCCACAGCTGCTCGTCTTGAAGGGAAACTGTGAGGGCATGAATAGATAGCCTTCCATTACTTTAAAAAAACAGGCAGGGGGGTGGGGGGTGGTGGACACTATAAAATCCGTTTTTCAGTCCTTGTGTGCATTTATTGACCATGCTGATTGTTGAAACCCTGTCGAACGTTGAGCTTGCGGCATGCAAGCACATGCTAAGCTTGCTTGGAAATCCTCATTCGCTACCGTAAAATGAGTGTGTCGTAATACTTCTTTAACGTTTCTCTCATATCGTTGCTACATTTTCAGCAGTCTGTTTTCTGATGCTTTGCTTTGTGCCATGCAGGAAATGAAGAAGCTATGACGTTATATATGTCAAAAAGGCCCAAAAGGCCTGTGGTGTCCTTGGACAAAAGCAGAAAGAAAACAAAGCCTAAAGGAAAGGTATGGTTACTCCCATTTTATCTATTTTAGTTAAATATGTTGTTACTCGGGAGTGCTTAAATCTAGGTTTCATGTGACATCACTACAGTCAGGTTGCCAACACTACTTTTTTGACGTACACCTAAGTCTAACCAAATGAATGAATTTGCATTTCAGTGAATTGAAAAGAATATGCAGGGATCGAACACCTGAACCATGTCATTGTAATTCAGAACAGTAGCGCAAAGAGGCACACTGACGGCGACAGATCAAGACGGGACACAGCGCTGACTAACAACTCCATGTTTATTGCACGTGATCGCATATATCTAGACACGACACTGTGCAAAGGAAGAGAGGGGGAAGAAGGGGCACACAAGGCAATTGACCCGACAAATCAAATAGGCTGCTGATGCGACCAAAATACCATTTCCCAGTCTCTAAATCTAATTTCTGCTGCTTCAATAATTTCCGCTTCAAGGAAGATGACCGCAGTGCCACTGACCACGTGGCACAAATAAAGGAAGAGTTGTCTTACCTTACCTCCGCAATTTCAGTCACAATCTTAAGAAAATTGGAAAGCGCGCCTGTGTCGATATCTCACTATCTGCACCGTTAAAGCTGCCAAGCTTTAATGGTGCAGCAAAAAAGCACCGCTAATTGTTTGTGTCTTGTGTAGAAAGAGTTGTCTATTCTATCCCACTGACATGTGGTAAGGAGTATGTGGGCCAGACTGGCAGGTGCATGAATGATCGCTTGCGAGAGCACAAGTGCAATGTCTAAAAACTCACCTTGTCTCGCCACCTCACCGCACATTGTGCACGTTACGGTTGCAAGCCCCCTGTTAAAACACGCGTAATCGCTGGCCAAATATTCTGACCAGCTCACGAGAGAAATTACTGAAGCGGCAGAGATTAGGTTTAGAGACTAAGCTGCCCTTCAGTCTGTTTATCGGTAAAGGAAATGGTAATTTTGTCGCGTCAGCTGCCCGTTTGATTTGTCGGGTCGATGGCCCTTGTGTGCCCCCCTCTCCCCCCTCTCTCTTTTCTTCGCGCAGTGTCGTGTGTGTATATACGCGATCACGTGAAATAAACATTGAGTTGTTAGTTAGCGCTGTGTCCCGTCTTGATCTGTTGCAGTGTGTGTGCCTCTTTGCCCTACTGTTCTGAAGTATGCACTACCAACTAGTCCATCAGACTGTCCTTTTGATCATGTAATTGTGCTTAGCATTTGGCTGCTATAACCGCTAAGCCTACTTAGCATGTTTAATTGGGTGGTGGTCATAATGTGGCTATGGTTTCAAACTCTACACGGGTCTCGAACTTGCTTCAGCTAGCGGGCCGCAGTCACGAAATGTAATCTCGCAAGGGCCAGGATAGTGAAAAAGGTTGAAGAAGGGAAGGGGGTTGACCTTGAACGTGTCACCTGAAGTTTCCATTTAAGAGAAAGCCTTTCCCTGTAGGTTACGAGTCATTTCTGAAGGCTATTTCGCATCAGGGTTTGAGAAACATGAATAAAAATGGCACAAGGAACACGAGACACTAACGAAGAATACACGGAGACAGGAGCCGGACTCTCAACATGCACGTGGTCACACAAAAACTTCGAAAGTAAAACAGACTGGGTTTATCACGCTTGCCTACTCAAATTCGAAATTTATTTTGCTGCAGGGCGATGAATGAAACTCTGATACACGAATTATTCTTAAGAATGTGGAAAGCCTCTATTATCTCGCAAGTTGTCTGTTTATTATACCTGGCGATGATGTTGGTTTTTTTCGAATTGAGGAGCGCACTCACACTCTTTGCAATGCGTGCCTATATGTGATAGGCCATTGGGTGCGCTCCTCAATTCAAAAGTCAACATCATCGCCAGAAATAATAAACAGGCGACTCGCGAGATAATAAAGGCTTTGCACATTCTGAGCAATAACTGATGTATCAGCGTTTCATCCATCGCCCTGCAGCAAAAAAGAAATTTCGTATTTGAGTAGGCAAGTGTGATAACCCCTGTCTGTTCTACCTTTGGATTTTTTTGTGTGACCACGTGCATTTATATAAGTGTGTGTCGACGTGAACAAAGATTAGTTGAGAGTCCGGCGCCTGTCTTCATATATTCTTCGTTAGCGTGTTCTTTGCGCCTGTTTTTAATCGTGAACCCATACCAACTTACCCAACTATCAGTGTTTGTGAGCAACATATCGATACCGATGTCCAGAATGCCCAAAATCTGGACGGAAATTTTGAAAGATAGATTTTATACAACGTTTATGTTTCAACGCACCGTAACCCCATTGGGGACTCACGAAACAATTTCTTGAGGCCAGACCTGTTTCGACAGCTTTCCCAAACAACGCATTCTTAATTGCAACAGGCACAAAAACAAATACCATTTAGCAAAGTTGCAAAACTTGTGAAGCCACGTGCTGCTAACGAAAGGTACACGGGCTGCATGTTTGAAACCCCCCTCCTTTAGAGTTACCAAAGTTGACCAAAGGCTGAGAAAAGTAAAACAAGAGTACCCAAAAATAGTATTTTGCCAATATGAGTAAGCTCATTGATATTGTGCATGTTCCAAACATAATTATCATGCATTGACATTTCTAAATGTAATTTGTTGTATTTCTTAAGTTAATAAAATAGCGGGCAGTCCGCAATAATCACGCAAAGCTTGACATAGCCACATTATGCAAATTTATGACCACCACCCAATTAAACATGCTAAGCTAGGCTTACTGGTTATGGCAGCCAAATGCTAAGCACAATGACATGATCAAAAGGACAGACTGATGGGCTAGCTGATAATTCAGAACAGTAGCGCAAAGAGGCGCACGGACAACGACAGATTAAGACGCGACAAAGCGCTAACAACTCAACACTTAGGGCCCGTCACCGCTCGTACTCCTCGTCGACCGACACGTTGAGCTTCGAGATGCGTGGTTCCTCCTCAGTGTATTTCTTTCTCATTCTTACTCTCCCCTCTTTCTTTCCCTCCTCCTCACCATCATATCTCTCGTCCTCATGCTCACTTCCCTTTCATGCCCCTTTGCTACACTATGGCAATGCTATGCTCTGAAAGCGCGCCTAGATAGCAGTGATTAGGACTGACGCTTGCCTTCGCATCGAGGGTACTTGAATTTGAATCCCGCCTCGTGAAAAAAAAATTTTGGCAACTATTTTTCTTTCTATTTGTTTATATCTTCCTGTCTCTCTGTTTATCTCTTTCTTTCTCTGTAATTGTTCTCGGGGGGTTCTCTCATTCTCGCCTCTCTGTGCCAATGCACGGTGTCCCCTGCAATGAGTAGTGAGTAGTGGGAGTTGCCCGAATTCTGTGGCACATACCCGTTAATAATCATGATAGTTTTCGGGCGTAGTCGCACACTTTATGATGAGCTTGAACAGCTTCGTTGTTAAAAATTCTTACTTGGGAGGCTGCTCTGTGTTCTTTGAAAACTTGACAGTGACTTTAAAAAATGTCTGGCCTTCAAAACATGCACGAACTCAGTCAGCTGTGCAGATTTCATGATTTTGATCATATATTACTAAGTATTTTGTGGGGACTATCTGCATGGAATAGTAAGTACCTAACAAATAGTGTTGGGGAGCTTTATTCTATGTTCATTTTATGCAACATCTCAGAATACAGTAACTCAAGGGGTCACCAAACTAAATACATCTATTAAATCTGTGCATTGTTAAAATACAAATCAAGAAATTTCCAAGCACTTCTTTCATGTCAAGAAACTAGTTAAGGGTCATTCCACGTCAGACAATCAAACTATTATGACGACCATCTTAAATGTACAGTAGAACCCCTTTATAAGACACTGATGTAACAGACAAATGGTTATAAGAGACACCAGTGTGCTTACATTGAAATAGGGGTTGATAAGAAAATGCATACGTGGTACTCTGCTTATAAGAGACACCTCATATAAGGGACAAGAAATGCTCGCCGGTGCATGTCTCTTATAAAGGGGTTCAACTGTATTCCAAAAAAAATCATGCTCATTTCTTGCTTGGAAAATAGTAAATTACTTCAATATTTTGGAGCGAAAAAAGTTCTTGGTCACATCAGAGCCTCTCGAATCTGGCAGAATGTCGTCAGTGTTGTTTGTCAGAAATTTATGCTGTGAGTACCGTTTCTCATTAGAATACAAAATTTAGTTTACATATTAAGCGAAGGCGCTTGTGTGTGATGTTCGAAGCCTAATAATATTACTGCAATTTTTCTCCCATATACGCCTTCTGAATTTTCGACAAAATGTTCCATGTTTTTATTGTTTCTCTTGTAGTATTGTGCTATGTATGAATATCTGAGTAACGAATACTTACTTTATGGGAGGTATATATTGTGTTAAAAATATTTTCTAAATTAAAAATAAATTGCCAAGTTGAGATATATTATTGAGACTAAGACAAATATTAGTGATATTGTGCGTCACACAACTTACAGAAGTGCCTTCAGTTAATATGTAAATGAAATTTGTTTGTGAAACGAGGAATGATACTCTCAGAATAAATTTTCAGTGACAAACAACACTGAGCCTACATTCTGCAAGATTTGTAACGCTCACACGTGACCAAAAGAGCTTTTTCTCTCCAAAATAATGTAGCACTTTACTCTTTTAAATGCAAAAAGTCAGAATGGATGGGACGTTTGGCATGGAATGACCCTGAATAAAATAATGTTTCAAGGGTCCACTTACCTATATTCCTGCCCCTTAATTGAGAGGAGTGGGTAGAGCACTCGCTAATCATTTTTATTTGGGAAATTTCAGCACTTGTTCTTCCTGTACTTCTCTGGAATTCACTATCATGAAGGGAGTGAACTTTGAGGGCTTGTTACTTTTTTTGACACAACCTTAATAAAAACCAGCAGATAATGAAGGCAAGGAAAGTATAGGGGACATTAATTTTACTGTTTAAAGTGTATTGTAGTAATTGTGATGCAGATGTTAAGAAAGCAAAGTGGATGAAAAGACAACTTGGCTGCCGACAGGGACCACACCTGCAACCTTTGAATTACACGCCCGATGCTCTTGCCATTGTAGCTACGGTGGCGGTTGCCCCCCTCGTCCACTTTTTCCGGTATTAATGTGCATGAAAACGTGGGAGTGCTAGCACCGCTTGTCATGTACATGTGGGAATGCTATTGCTGCTTTGCCGGCTGGCGTGACGCCAGCCGGCAAGGAAGTGTGTTCCACACTCACCATCATGACTACAAGTGGCTTTAACACTTCCATGTTTGCATGCACATAAATACTAGACAAAGTGGACGAGAGCACTACTGCTGCTGTAGCTCAATTGGTAAGACCATCGCTGGGCATAATCTAAAGGTTACACATTTGGTCCTCAGTGGTGGCAGGTTGTCATTTCATACATTTTACTTTTTTCACATCTATATCACAATTACTACAGTACATTTAAATAGTACAATTAACGTCCACCATACCTTCATTGGCTTCATTCTATGCTGGTTTTCGTTAAGTTTGCACCCTAGTGGTTTTAAGATGAATTGTGTTACAACAGCAGGCAGCACTAGAGCGCAAACGTGTGAGAAGCCCAGTTCAAGAAAAGGAGGAACAAGAGGTGTTGAGTGCACTTGAAAACATTGTACATAGTGCGCACAACTGCACATGCTGCGCCAGTGGCTGTAGCATGTCTGCTGAGTAGGGGGCGCTCAAGGAAGAGGTGGCAGAGCTGACAGAAAAGGTGGCGCAGCTGCGAGCCCTGAACGCCCGCCTGCAAAAGGCTCTCGCATCCAAAGTTTTAGCCAGCGGTAAGTATGGGCTCTTATTTATAAAATTAGAAACTCTGCTTGTTGGTATGTGTATCTTGTTGGTATTGTAGACATCTGTATGTGTATGTGTATTTCACAGGTTTTAAGTGGCAGCAATACTATAAGTAATCATTCACACATATTATTGCGATAGCAATTATATGGACACTCTCGGCTCATTTTCGCCGTCGCCGTCGCCGTCTGTCGACACAGTCAAGTCCCGGATATGTATATGTATGTGTATATATAAAAAAACGCACAAAGAAAAATAAAGCAGTAGAAAAAAATCCCTGACCACCTGACCGGGGATTCGAACCAGCGACCCCTCGCTCCGCAGCCTGCTGCGCTAGCCAACACAGCCACACGCCATGCTCGTGCGAGCGACATAACGGCGAGCTATTCATATGTACCATTTGCCGCTCGCGGTACGCAGATCTCGGAACAGCTTGAGCGTGTTTTCTATCACGCTACGCTTTTACAGTGTCTTTCAAATTAAAAACCGCCCTTGAGATGCGCACGAAAAAGTGGCTCCCTTCTGTACCACTCATGACGTATAAGGAAAAAAAAGAATACCGGGCACACTTGGCGTTAAAGTCCCTAGATAAACTAAAGTAGCGCCAACCGCGCCCCTGCGCCTCTGCCTCCTCTCCCAGCAGCTGCAGCAGCGCCTCTATGGTGTCCGCCAGGAAACTGCGGAAAGCACGGCGAAAGGCATACCCTTTCACAGGCATACCCTCTCCCGGCGCACGAGAGAGGGTACGCACAGAGGACGGACAAGATGGCGCTTGCACTACCAAGCATAGGGGAGAGGAGGAGCCTGCACATTGACACGTATGGCGCTACTTTAGTTATTTTAGGGACTTTACTTGGTGTCAGACGCCACCGCGTGGCAGGAGACGCAGAGGGGTCATTCCACGTGCCACAGTTTAAAAGAAAAAAATCACGCCATATCCACGAAGTGAATGATGATGAGTGGGCGAAGCTCGATCGTTTTCATCCATAGCAGAAAGAGAATGTGTGGTCTGGAACGCGCTTGTAATTCATGGTCAGTGGCGTCATCGTCATCGTTATGACGTGTAGTGGGTACATTCCACTATGCTGGAACGCGCTTATACTTCATCGTTATCACGTGTATTGGGTACATTCCACTATATTGCGTCATCGTCATCTTTATCACGTGGAGTGGGTACATTCCACTATACGTGGCTATCTACCTACTACAACTACTACTACTACAGAGGAGGGACAGACCCACACCCTTAGGAGCTTCGCCCCTAAAAGCAGTATCAAACAGCGTCGAAAAGTCATATAATCGTATAATCAACCCTTGGCCAATTCCCCTGAGTGGATATGAGCCATGTCAGAGGCAACAACAACATCGTCGGCTTCTGCATTGTGGACACTCGCAGCGCGTTGCTCAAATACAAACACGTAACAACTGCGACAGTCGTTAGTTCACGATTGTCCTCTGTATACCTATGCGTCCTTTTCGAGCGTCCTTCTTTGTGCTGCGGCGGCGCGTTGCAAGTATCGAGCTGCTTGTCGTTCTTCGTGTGACAAACTAATTTCTTGCTATCGCATTCATTGCTTCGCCCTAGTGGCGAAACTGTGACTTTTTTATTGCGATAGCAATTTATGGACACTCTCGGCTGCTTTTCGCCGTCATGCTCCGTATATGTGTGTATATATATATATATATATATATATACAAAAGCCAAGAAGAGAGTGAGATGGCGCAAAGTGCGCGCTCGGCGCCTCACTCGTCGCGATGCGTTAGCTCCCTTGCACTTAGGCCTGGAGGGCGTAATCGCCTTTGCCCGGGCGCGCGCGTGCGCTTATCTTGGGGTGGGGGGGGATGGGGGGCAGTTTTACGCCATGTGCTTTTGTCGGAAAGACTACGTTTCGGTTACAGAGCGCACAAAGGTCGCTTGGCTCGCTGCAGAGGCTCCGTTTCCGAAAGAAGCGTGCTGTTCAAACACAGTGAAGTAACAACTGTGACACTTGTTAGTTCGCGCTCGTCCTGTGTATACCTGTGCGTATGTTTCGTGCGTCCTTTGCGCTTGAGCAGTGCGCTCCAAGTTTCGATCTGCCTGCCGTTCTTCACGTGAAATGCGAATTCGTTGCTATCGCATTCATTGCGTCGCCCTTGCGGCGAAACTGTGACTTTTTATACCATGTTTAGACCGATATGGTTAAAACTTTTGAATTGTAAGTACAAGCACTGTGAGCAAGAGGGCATGTTCGCGCTGTTTTTCGTTCCATCCCTCAAAGGCCATTGGGGTTTTCATTGAATGTTATAGTACTCCATGGACTCTGTAGCATTCGAAATCGCCTGTGTAGCTGCTCGAACTTGACCTCCGAGTAAATGGACAATAGGATGCCTTCCAAACACCCTTGCAACAGTGGTATCCATAGGTCTGCAAACTCACTCATGAGTCGACTCATTGAGATTCACTCAGACTTTGATCGAGCCTTGAGTCTGAGTCCGAGTGAGTCCGGCTGAATAAAATATTGGAAAGTCCAAAGTCCGATTGAGCCCTAAGTGCGACTTATACTTGAGTGAGCCAGAGTCAGCTCCACCTTTTATTGCCGACCTATGGCCCTATCTGCTCGCCTACCCGTAGAAAAAATACGGCAGAGAAAAAACATTGCCGGTTAGCTAGTTCATGTTTTTTACACCGTCTTAATGCAAGGCAGAACAACAAGGTATGATGGCTACTGTGCGCTGTTGATCATTATTTTATAAAAGGTGCTTTTATGGGGAAAATAATTCATTCATCCTCAAAATTTACCGCAAGTTCTGCCAAATGAATTAATTAAATAAAACGTCCTGTTGGGCGAGTTGGTGATGTATCATAGACGGCATCTTTAGCGCAAACGTAGAAAAGAAAGGCGTACTAAGAAGAGAAGAGAAGAACACAGTGCACAGGGCGAGCGCTAAACATCAACTGAGTTTATTTCTGTAAAATACCACGGAAAGACTCCCCGCGCATGCGTGTCGCCGGTGCGTCACTAATCAATCATCGCATCAAACAATCTATACTCGCTATTGTATAAACATACCGAAGTGTCACTAGTACATTCCGTGCCGTTGCTCCTAATATGATATGCTTCCAGTAGCTCTCTCCCTAAGGTATCCGCGCCTCTACCCAGGATCGTAATCTCGTGCAGCCGCGGTGCACATGCGCAGGCCGCGCAATGGACCGGCAAATGCGCATTACTTTTATTCTTCAATGACAATTCATGTTCCCGAGCACGGTCGTTCACACATCTCCCCGTTTGACCTATGTAGGTCTTTCCACACGTTAGTGGTATGGCATATACAACGCCGACTGCGCACTTAACGTATGGCGTGGCATGTTTCTTCTGGCATCCATGCTTTTCTTTTTCTTTGCACACGCGTGCGCAGAGGCCACCCAGCTTGCGAGGAGCGGAGTGTACGACGGGCACGCCGTGTTTGGTGGCAACCTTTTTAAGGTTGTGGGACAACCTGTGAATGTATGGTACCATTTCAGGTCCCCGCCTCACTCGTGCGTCGCTGGCGATTTGCGGCTTCATGCCTCTCATCTTCTTCAGTATCGTCTGGGAGACCGCACCAAGGACCGTGCACGGGTAACTGGCTGCCCGCAGCCTCTCCAATTGCATATCAAAGCTTGCCTGCATAGTGTGCACGCACGACTTCACAAGAGCCGATTCCAGGCAAAGTTTCGCGATACCTCTCTTGATAAACTTGGAGTGTGCCGAATCGTAAGGCAATAAGTCTTTCTGGGCTCGTGGGTTGTACTGCCAACATACGTGATCCTTTGTGTGACGTAACCTCAAATCTAAAAACTGGATGGATCCATCTGATGGAAGTTCATGGGTAAAGGTTAAACCTTGACCATGTTGGTGAAAAGTGGTTAGAATGTGGTCAACGCTCTGGCGCAAGGAACGTTTGGTGCTAGTCTTTAAAATGATTAAAAAATCATCGACATATCTAAAACCTTTCAGAAAAACCTGGTCGTCAAGTACACGAAAACCTTGTTATCAAATGCAGCCAGAAAAATGTCGCATAGCACAGGTGCCACGCAAGAGCCAATACAGACACCTTGGCGTTGTACATTAAGCGTTCCATTAAAAGAGACAAACGTAGACTTGAGGTAAAATTCTAATAAACACATAAAATTGCGCACAGACATGCCTGCTGAATTCTGAAACTGGACCACACCATTATAATCTATACAACCCTGAACAGATGCAAGCACTTCTCTTTGGGGCACGGAGTAGAACAAATCTTCCACGTCTATTGAAAAACAGTGACCAATCGAATCCCCACTCTGTATGAAGGCAATGATATCATTAGAACTTTTTGTTTTAAACTGGTCATTGACGAGCAATGAGCTTAGCTGCTTCTGCAAAAACTGACTAACGAGCTGCTGCCACGAACCACGTTCGCTAACAATAGTGCGGAATGGAATTGCCGGTTTGTGGGATTTTGCTGAAAAGAACACCGATAAATAACCGCACTTACAGTCTCTAATTCCTTTCGCGACTTTGGTCAAATCAAGTTCCTCACACATCGCAGCCGCCTCCTTCTTCACCTTAGTCGCCTTTTGTCCTACTGGGATGAAGTTCTTTTCGATGGCCCGTAGTGCTTTCTCGTCATAGGCTCCTGCAGATAACACGACGAAACGGCCTTCTTTGTCAGACTGAAGGAGACGTAGGTCGTTATCCTTGAAGAACGACACTACAAAAGCCGTAGGATCTTTCCTGGTTCTCAGGCTACCATCCTTGGCCACTCTTGATATTGCGTCAACGCCCTCTAAAAGGCACCTGTCCTGGTCTTCCTTTGCTGCCTTTCTGGAAATACGTCTATTTATTGCCAGGAGCTCTTGCGACTGAAGGTTCGGTTCATGGCTGTACTTCGGGCCTTTGTTGAGTACTTGCACAATCTTATCCGGTATCTTGACTCGTTTTTCTGGTATACCCACACCGTTCTTGCGCGGTAGCTTCTTTACATCTTTTTGAACTCGGAGGAGCCCTTTTAAGCAGCTAGCCCACAAGATTTCTGTCGCCTGGGCAGCGCGAGACTTCATTTGTCGGAGCATCTGCTCAGCCAGCGCAGGCGGGTGCGACACGTAGCACAAGACTCGCAGTCTTTCCCAGGTGAGTCTGACTTGGTTCCATAATTCCGACCTCAAAATTTTACAAATAGGCTTCACATGTCCGATCGTTGCTTTGAAAGTTCCAAAAAGGGCACTCACCTCGACCGGTACGAGATTAAGATCCTGGGTAGAGGCGCGGGTACCTTAGGGAGAGAGCTACTGGAAGCATATCATATTAGGAGCAAAGGCACGGAATGTATTAGTGACACTTCGGTATGTTTATACAATAGCGAGTATAGATTGTTTGATGCGATGATTGATTAGTGACGCACCGGCGACACGCATGCGCGGGGGGTCTTTCCGTGGTATTTTACAGAAATAAAATCAGTTGATGTTTAGCGCTCGCCCTGTGCACTGTGTTCTTCTCTTCTCTTCTTAGTACGCCTTTCTTTTCTACGTTTGCGCTAAAGATGCCGTCTATGAATTAATTAAACCTGGGGCAAGATATGCCAAACCGATGTTTAACATATGAGGCATACCAGAGTGGAGAGTTTTGGTTCATTACTGTGCATTTAGATCTAAAACTGTGCTAATACCATAGCAGAACATAACTCTTCCATAAACCTATGAAGGTGTATTAAAACATGCCTGTAAGACACGTGCGCCCCGCTACTGCCAGTTAAGAAATGAGTATGTTATGAAAAGTTTTTATGCTGATTGCTACTTGATATTACCTTAAATATCCCTTTGACGGCACTCACTGGATGTGCAATCAACATGACTAAGTCTACACGAATGTATAAATTTACCCAACAAAGGTAACACACTTCGCGATATGCATGCAGCCCATCCTATTTACTGTTTGCCCTGTTGAGCACATTTACTTGCTTGGCTCTAGCCGGTTCAACCAACTAGCAAATTCAACCGTGTGATTTCAAGATAGAAATCAGAGCATGGATGCAGTCTATTAACTTTAAAATGAACTCTCTGAAGACGACTTACTTCTCATTCATTTTCCGCTGTTTTGCATATACCAGCTATGCTCATGGTACAGTTTATTTCATGACGGAGGTGTCTGTTCTAGAGTCACTTGACTGTTCAATCAATAGTCTTTTAGGTGTGATAGAGTGCAGGTGCGCATTATGTGTGTTGTATCAATGCGACTGAGATAAGACCTCTCGCCGAATTGTGCTATAATTTGTGGTACTCTATCACACAAGGTTTTCATAGTACTAGTGACTTCCTTGACCACAATAATTTATTGAATTGCATAATTAGGCAATCCATAGACTTTCATTGCATATTCTAACCTAAAAAGAATTGCTACCAACCAATATTTTGTGAAGCATCCAGACGAGCTGCATCGCTTCTTAGAGAGCCGCTGGTGCTCATAGCTCCACAGCGAAGCGCGGGCCATCTTGAGCACCATCTGCAAAGTCAAACATGTAAGCCACTCATACATCATGTTGAACTGATCAGCTGTGAGGTACATCAGAACTCAAATAGGATAACTGGTATAAATTCAGTTTAATGTCTGTCTAAAACATTTCTATTGTCCTCGGGCTCCTGAGCACCAAGGACTTAAATTATTCATCCTAATTCCGCACACAATACACAGATTGGCAATGTACATTAAGCATTTTTTTACTACAGGACAACAGCTGTCCCACCTATTACACTTTTCTTATTGCTACTCCTGCTTTATGGTCTGCTGCCTTTTATGTTAGCATTGAAAGCGCCATGGCGCTTCTTATGCAAAACTGGTGTTATAAACAGACTACGAGTGGTGACGCACTCTTCCTTCGCTTCATTTTTTTTTTCATTTGCAATGTTTCTTTTCTATTAGGTTTTATTCCAGTTAGCATCGTCTGTTGCCTAGTGTAGCTGGAAGTCTAACAACTGAATAACCTGCTTTTCTTTACATCTAATTCTTTTCTCCTTCCATCCTTCCTCCAAACTTTGGCGTTAGAGTAAATTTAAGTCCAATATGCACACATGAAGTTCAGCAGTAGTAGTGTTGCCAACTGCTCAAACAGTGATAACCTTCGCACTACGACCGACCAAATTGGCACTGCCTTTGTCGATGAGGCCAGAGAAAAAAGTTTCGCAGTTTAAAACTGACTCCCGAGCCACTGTTTCAGCAAACATACATCAGTTCAGCGACTTTCAATCTGTTTTCCAGGTATCATGATAATCAAGGAGCGCAAACAAAGCATGCTATAGAATGGAGTAGGTCTATATGACAGCACACGCTTAGACAATTTGTGACAGAACCGTATGGTTGTTGGGGGGGGCCGTAGTCTGCCGCTTTCTCATGTTTTACTGAACTCAATAATCACAGAGACCAAAAACAAGCCCAAATATAGGAAACTGTCTGCTACTTCAGTTAGTCTTTCTTTTTCTTTTTTTTTTGTCGTGGAGACGGAAACAGTGTACAATGCAAAATTGTCATCGAAATGTCTTGTAATTTACTGTTATTCTGCACCTAGATGTATTTTCACAGCTGCACGGCGGCGGAACAAGGACGTCCGGAATAGTTCACATCTGTATCTGCTGTAAACGCTGGAAAACGTGGGCGCACGGTCATGCCACACGTTAATAATGAGCACAGGTGATCACTGAGGATAAACACAAACAAATTAAGTATGAGAGTAGAGTAAAATGAAAACAAACATCGGCTTAGTGCACATGTGACCAAACGACGGCGCGATAAGCGAGGCCTTTCGCTTGAGTATTTTTTGAAAGCACGTCGCTGCATTCGTGCTTTATCGCAAGCAATCATATCGCACAGAATATACTTAACAAAGCGTGCGCGCGTGTCGATTAACTGGCTGTACGAAGCATGTAACTACTGCCTTAGCAGTAGTCTTGAAACGCGCATCAGGCACCTCACACCATTGCTGTGTGCGCCTAATGTCCTTCCCTTGCTTCTTTCGTTTTATTGTACTTTTCCCGCGACACACACAGCAGAACTGCACCTGCCAGCGCCCGAGCGACGAAAAGGGCGAGAAAACACAAAACAGAAGCATTACTTACCGTTCGCGTTCCGCAGACGTAGCGTGCGCATAATCTTACTTGGTAGTCGCAGCGGCAGGCTCGCTCGAGGCCCGAGACCGTCACGAAACGAATGCGCTCGCAGTACGAAGAGTTTTATTGCCGTCGAAAAGCGCCGTTCACGTCCAGCGTTGAGAAAGCAGTCAATCTGCCAGCACAAAACACACACACATGGCTGACACCACTGAGCAATTCGGAAACGATCATCGCAAGACAACGGGACGAAATGGCGACGCCATGAAAGCCATGGAGAACGCGTGAGCGCGCCGCGCTCGCCGCGCCGCCACGCCGGCGCCGGCCCATGCCAGGCCCGCGCTGCGGCTTTCTCCCGTTTCTTCCTTTTCTTTTTTCCCGCGGTTGCGCCCGCCGCACATAAGTCGTGAAGCTTTCATATCACGCGGCGCCGCTTTTACACACCTATAGGCACCGTGCATACGTTAGCAGCCGCCAACATCGCGCGCTGCCTCCAGCGCCAAAGTGGCCATGGTAGCAGATTTGGCGGGATAGGGGAGCAGACGACGCAAGTGGCGGCAAGCCTCTGCGCCGTGCTTTGATGCTTCGTTTGAGGCGTTTTCGTTCACGTTTGCTTTCAAAAGACGGTAAATTGTTAGCAGCCGTGAGAGAACCGTAGTGTTAGCGCGTGTGCTTTTTTTCGACAGACTTCGTACACCCTCAGGCGAACACGGCCACATCAAATTCTTGACGAAAACGACAACGGAGGCGACGAGCCCGTTGAGCGAAACTGCACACGTGTAGCGCGGGCCACTTCGCTCACTAAACGATCAAAGCTTATCACCCTCTGGCTAACGCGGCATCAAACTCGGCGGCAGCTTGAAACAGACGACAGCAGTGATTGTACTGTCACGGCAGCTGCAGGGGTGCTATCGCGAAATAATGCCTTATGCTATGCTATTCTTATCGTCTAACAGTCATGGCTGACAGATCGCGTTGATAACGTGGACGGGCCGTCGCTCTGACCCGTGGCCAAGCGTGAAAAGCACGAAAAGCATTGGTATGGGAAAAGGCGTCGTTCCGCGATTGCTCCCCCGTGCGAGCGGCTGAGAACATCCTTCCAAATCTGCGCTTGTTCCCGCTAGAGGTCCCTTCATGACAAAAGTCTGCACGGAGCCTATAGGGAGCACTCCTGCTATACTCCCGGAAAAGACACCCGCTTAGCGCGGCAGTTCGAGAAGAGCCACGGATATTTTTTTTGTTTCGCTGGGCTCCTTATAAGCAGGATTTTATTCAGTACGTAGGAGCGCACCGCCTCTATGCAGTTTGTTCTCGAGTACCTGAATGAGAGTTTGGGGGTCGAACGCGCCACCTCCGCATCGCGAGCCGAGTAGTTTATCACCACGCCACGTTAAAATATGTTAAGCCTTCGGTAGCAATGGCTAGTTTAATAATTTCTGCCAAGTTTAATAGCCATTTCTCGCTCTTTCCGGACGGCGACATGGGCAGATGCTTTATGTCGGCTCTAAGGTCACGCGATAAGTACGCGTGCACAATTAATTGAGTGTTGTGATGTTTTTTCGCGCAACGTACACTGAAGCACCGTTTAACTTATGTTTGGTATATTACATAATCGAGACAGACGCGATCTTCACCTTCTACTAAAATTTGCATACATATTAAACACACACACTAAAAAAAACTGCTCCCGGTAATGAATGGCATGTCGACAGCGGCAACAGCGCCAACTTTCTGTTACAACTGACAACGTAACTCCAAAAAAATAGTTGAACGAGGAACAGGTATCGTTTACCGGCTGTTTCACCTAAGTTTTATAGCAGTTTCTCGCTCTTTCCGGAACGGCTACGTGTGCAGATAATTTGTCGGCTCTCAGTTCATGCGGTAAATACGCGCGTACAAGTAATTGAGCATTGCGATGTTTTTTCGCGCAACGTACAGCACGGCCGTGCCATCGCACTGATCACTAGCTCTGCCCGCCGTGGTGGAGCAGTGGTTATGGTGCTCGGCTGCTGACCCGGAGGTCGCGGGTTCGATCCCGGCCGCGGCGGTCACATTTCGATAGAGGCGAATTGGCAGAGGTCCCGTGTGCTATGCGATGTCACTGCACGATAAAGGACATTAGATGGTCGTAATTTCCTGAACCTTCCATTACGGCGTCTCTCTTAATCATATCGTGGATTTGAACCGTAAAAGCCCAGACATTATTATTATTATTATTATTATTATTATTATTATTGGTCTGTATCTATCGCGAGCTACAACTACATAACGCCTTGGCCAAAAACAAATGCAGTGCGCTGAAAAAAATATGCCATCATAATGGTTCAGTAGCACGTACGAATTGACAAGTCTGTGCTCTGGCATACGAGTCAGGGAAGTGTCGGCGATTGCGACCGGCGGCTGTCGGTGACCGGAAGCGTTTGCTGGAAGCGCGTCGAATCGATGCTCATCGATTCTGGTGAGCACACGGTACACAAGAAAAAAAATGCTCCGTTTATGTTAACCGATACCACAGCTGTCCTGTTAAGTCATTCGTATTCGTCGGAATCGTGAATCCTGAAGCCCAGAAGCGCCGATGACACGTAGAAGCAATCGGTCGGTACGCTAGGCCTAACATTTGGTGGAAATCATGGTGGTAGAATAGGATGGTGGAAGTCGTACTTGGTGGAGCTTTTCTCCACGGATTCCGAAAGTACCAAACAGTTTCTGCATTCTAGCTTCGCACGCACTTTCACTGTTACTTCAAAGTGCGGCTGAGGTAAGTGAGTGTGCAAGAATTGTCGGAGTTGAGTTTCTACCGTTGGAAGGGGCAGTTGCGAAGCCAGAGCTATTAACTTCTCGACAACTGCGCGGCGATGTAACACATTTACGGTCGCTGTTCACACCAACACATCTCGCCCTGTAAACATCACAACAGAGCAAAACATCGTAGATGTCAGACTGATATAAGTACGGGCACAAAATGTAAACATTCACGTCTGCTCCGCTCCCCAAACATTGAGGCAGTTATTGACGCCGCACGAATAAAAAAAGCGTGGTGGAAAGCGCAAAGATTGGCGTTGGCTTCTTTGGAATGTAAACATGCTTTTTGCACATTCGAGAAAGAAACATTAGAAATGGCAGTAATCTCACATACTGCCACATGCACTTCCATCACGACACCAAAATGTACAATGCTCCCATCATGCCATCGTCATCCAGCTTGTTCACCAAGCCATCAACCAAAACATTTTGCATCGCCACCATCAGCCAGCATTGTGCCCTGTCACCATCATTGGCTCTGAACCACCAAATGAAGCTCGCCACCACCACCACCATCTGCCACTAATTTTTGCACTGTCGCCATCATCAGCCATTGTGACCGCCACAACTCCCAGCTTATCCACTATTATTTCCACCAATCCACCAACGATTCCAGCCTCAACCAACGACGAATTAACAATAGGATAATTAAACAAATAGGTTAAAAAAGGTGAATATTTTGGATGTTCGTTGAGCAGCTCACTTTTATTCAGCAACATCTGCGCTGCGTTGTCTTCTTTTCGTCAATTGACGCAGCGGCTGCGCCTAGCAGCGATCTTTTCGCCGCAAGTCCGACGGTGCTGCGGCCTCAGGGGCTCTGCGACGTGCAGATTGTAGCTTGTTGGAACGCGGTTGGAGCTAGTATGCCGAATAATAAACTTAGTATTTGTAGATATGTCCATCAAGATCCGCTTTCGCGATCGTATTGTCCAATGTAACGCAAAACTGTGATCGGTATAAAGACACGAATATGTATTAGTATTTCCAAGGGAAGTTGGCCAGGAACAAAAAGAAAAGCGTATTAACCGAGAAACGTATTTACAGAATCGTATCAACGTGATTTCACCGTACCTAGCTTGTAATGCCTCTTCCCTGTCTTTACATCTGCCTTAGTGAAAAGCTGGGTTCATGCTTATGGATATGGAAGTGCTTTTATATTGGCCCTCACATGTCGTCTCAGTATGTTTCTTGAGCCAACTTGCGCATGTTTGAGCTCGTAGCCGATCTCTGCAAAATTTTTTTTCCTGTTTTTCATCCGAGCAGCCTTTGATGCTGCCCGTTAACGGCAGCCTCAATCAGCTCCTCGGGAGTGTCCGACTGTCCCATAGCCCAAGCTTTAAAAGTCGCTTGGTGGGAGTGTTCTGGGAGAGCCGGAGCACGGACTTGACATCTTTTCTTATAAAGATTTCGAACGTCTCTTCCGTTCCACTCCGTGGAATTTAAGGTAGGATGCTACGTACGGTGTCCGACCAACTGCGATGGCTTGCACGAGTCTCATGAGATTCTTCGCCTTCATCCGAAGGTCACTGTTCGATATTCGTCAAATGAGACGAGCATGATCACAGGAATTATGAAGTTCTGCGATTTACAGACAGCTTGAAACTATAGAACGGCGGTACGAAATATCGCCTGAAGTTTACTTATTGTTCCTAACATGTGCACTCGCGGTACGAAACGCCGCAAGCATGCGTAGTGAAAAGGCGTTTCTTATACCACTACTCCATACGAAACGACAGCGGATCGATCCGCTTCAGTTTAGTGTGCGCAGCTCTCCGTATCTATACGATCTGCTTCTTATTTTATACGCATCTGGTGAATTTCGGTTGAGCGGTGCTGGTGCTACATAACTTTCTATTGCATTTCTCAGCGCGCACTCGGTACTCTCCTCTTGTACGTGATGACATATACGTGAACTATCCCAACAACATGCCATACTTCTGCGCTTCGTACGTGTACGTGTTTCTATGTTCTTACGTGTTTTCTTCGCGCAGTTTAAAGGAGTGCTGACACGATTTTGGAAGATCGCAAAAGGAATATATTTCGTTTCCTTGGTATGCAATGTCAACGCTCTCCCCACAGCGGAGCCAGGCAACACGTACAAAATATTTTATTTTGGTGTTAAAGTTTTCGTCGCTGAGCATCTGCACGCCCGCCCCACTACAATGGACATTATCCCGACGAGTCAAGACAGTTCCTGAATTTGCGAGCTCTGCGTCCTTCGTGCAGCCTAAATCACAGAAATCGCTGTTAGGGTCACTGGACAATTCAATCATCGTAGTTTACGTGCACCATGAGCAGATGACAGATTTGCCGTGAGAACGTCGCCAGTTGCTGTCTTCCCGTGACGTCACAATGCTATGACACGTCACTGAGAAGCCGCCCCCTCGATACCGAAACCGAAATTCCTGTTTTATGGTAGCGCTATTAAAAATATATCCAATGCATTCCCAAGCACTACGACACTCTTTATAGGTTTCTCGACACCAGTAGTTTAATTTAAAACAACAATCCGAAAATTTTTAAAATTCGTGTCAGTACTCCCATAAGCCTGTACTCTAAGAAAAAGTCGAGTATATTGGGAATACTTCTGCTACACAACATTAATCGTGATCTGGCTTGCTCACGTTTCCTGTCTTGAAAACCCGGCTCTCGGCACATTCCTATCAAGAATGCTATGTCACGCCGATAACGCGCGCGGCGTTCGTGACCGGGAAATGTCGGGACGGCGGTGATAACGCCAGGAAAGTACGCGGGGTGGATGACGATTATAGTTGTGTAGCAAAGACACCCTTTTTACTTGATTATTTCATAGAGTGTGTCTGCTGGACGATACTTCGCCCGTTTGAGCTCGGCTTTAACAGCTCTGCTGTAAAATGCTGGGACAAAGGAATACGGCCACTCCATTGGGAGAAGCGGTATTGGTGCAGTTTGTTGACTCCATGCGAAGCGTTAAGAGCACAACACGTGGAAGGCTATAGACCTATTCCATGTTTGTAAACGGGGGGTATAGGCGGCCATCGACATACTGAGACGCTCGTAGCGACGTCGCGGCGCGTAGGCTCCGCCCAGCCCTAAGCTCACCACCGCCCTCTATGATGACGTGACAACTGGCACAGCAGCTGCAAAGCTGCTTCCAAGCATAAACACGTCGGGGAGCCTCCCGCGAGAACACGCAGGAGGCTCCCCGACACGCTAATTGCAAGAGGCTCCCCGAGCGCTATGCTCGGGGAGCCTCTTGTTTGGCTGCCGACACAGTGTTTTACTTCATTAAACCGTCATCTCGACTCCGGCACAAGCTGCGCCATAGACGCGAGCATTTTGTTCCCGGCTATCTTTCGTCCGATTGGCTTCTCAAACAAGTCCAACATTTTCTCTTTGCACGTCGCCTAACTCCCCAGTTCAGTTTCGTGGTTCTCATACCAAAGTTTGGCGTTTCCCTCGAGGGAGAACATCAGATAGGCCAGCATAGGAGGCGGAACCCAACGGCTGCGAGACCTCCCGTGTTCGTACTCTGCCAGCCAATCCTCAACGTCCACTTCGTTGGGATCGCCGGAACCGGTAAACCTGCAAGGATTCCGTGGGTGTTCGAACACAACCGTTGTGATCACAGGTGCCGATGTAGTCACCTCATCTTCTTCATCCACAGAGAGACCAGGCGCAGATGGAGACGCCGTATCCTCCGCCATTGTTGTAGATAGACCGTTCAAACGACGGCCGCTGCGGAGTTCCGTTGCGAGGCGTGTCGTGCTCAGCACCTCTACCAAATCTGACGGAGGCAAGATGACGGTTTAATGAACTACAACACTAAATCGGCCGCCAAACAAGACGGCTGAGCAGCCACTAGCGCGAGCGCTTCACACGCGGTCGTCTTCATCACCTTCGGATAGCACCGCGCTTGCTCATGTCCATGACGCACCGTAGCAATGTTTTGTGACACCAACCAGTGTATCTCACGTCGGATGCAGCAGAAATCGTAAGATAGACTGGGTACAGTCAACGCTTTGTGTTTTGATGACTATGTCACCTGGAACTCTCCTGTTGAGACATGCGTGCCCCTCCGTCTATATAAGAGATTGTTGCGAACATACTACCTCAAGAAGAAAAGGAGGATGAATAAGTAGCCACCGTAGAGGAAGCACTAAGAATTTCAGCTAAAGAAGCGCAGATGTACTTCGTATAAGTGGAGTCATTCGCTGCCCAACCAAGTGTTGTGCCGGAGAAGGTGTATATACAGCTTGGACACAGTGACTCAATTTATGACCACTGCAGTCATAAGTGCACAAGTGCAGCAAAGGTTTACTACGTTTTTCAAAACGTGCAAAGTAAGCAGAAATTCACGTTCAAATAATCATCACTGGAAATAAAGTGGTTTAAATTTCATTTCAACAGCTCATGTTTTCGTTAGCTGACGGTTAAAAGTTGCAACAGAGCTATTTCAGTTCAGCGAACTTTCACTTTAACGAGTTTTTTACTGGAGTTCATTAAACTGGTTCAAGTGAACTTTCGCTCTATAACTAGGCTATTCGAAACTCTGAGAGCGGTTAGCTACTGAACAGAAAATTCAATTGTTATCAAGAACGGTCTTTACCTTTTAAAAAAAAGAAAACCAACCGTGGCCATCCAGACTGAGCTCAAACGGGGGCTGGTGAACTGAACAAAATGGTAGAGCTGACTGCCAACCCTGATATCCAAAAGAAAGGCAAGAAGGGGAAGACGGAAGCTTAAGATGAGAAATTCGTAAACAAGGGGGTGGGTGCTGAAGCTGACGTTTCGACAAGTGGAACTTGTCTTTTTCAAGGCTGCAACAGATTTCCTTAGCGCTGGTGTGTGTATGCTTCGTGCCCTCTCCTGCCAATCCAAACAAAGGAGGAGGGGGAGAGGGCAACTGTGAAAGTGGAAGGAGGGGTAGGGGGGGGCAATGAGAGGCCGCCGTGGCGAATCGGGTGAGTCAGACGGAAGAAGGTATTCCTTGAAAAAAAACCTGGCCAGATCCCACGCACTCTGGGAATCGATGTAATGCGAAGCAGCTAGCAAGGAGCAAATCATGCTGTACATAATATGCATGTCATGATTTACGTGTTAGGACCTGTCATTTATGTTCGTCATATATTGTCACGTCGCGCAAAACCAATTTTGGTGTATATCAAGCTAGCGAACTGCACGCAAGTGCGCCATGAGCGTGGCATGCAAGTCATGTTGCACATGACATGTCATGATTTCCATATTACCACTTGTCATTTATGTTCGTCATGCAGTCACGTCACGCAATACCAAATTTGGTGTATATCAAGCAAGCGAAACTTCCGTTAGCGGGCCATGAGCGTGGCATGCAAGTCATGTTGCACATGACAAGTCATGATTTCCATATTACTACTTGCCATTTGTGTTCCTCATACAGTCACACCACGCAATACCAAATTTGGTGTACATCAAGCTAACGAAATGGCGTGAGCGTGCCGTGACCGTGGCATGCAAGTCAAGTTGCACATCATATATCATGCTTTCCATATTACCACTTGTCATTTATGTGCGTCATACAGTCACGTCATGCAATACCAAATTTGCTGAATACCATGCTAGCGAAACGGCTGCGAGCGTGCCATTAGCGTAGCATGTAAATCATGTTGTACATGACATGCACGTCATGAATTTCATGTTACCACCTGCCATTTATTTTGGTCATGCAGAAATAACTGATCGTGCCAATTTTTCGATTTATTAAAATTAAGAAAACGGGCTTCGGAGCACTACGGCCATGGCGTGTAAATCATACTTTTCATGACAAGTTAGTCATGATTTTCATGATACGACCAGTCATTCATGTTCTTCATACAGTCAGGTTATGCCATACCAATATTGGTATAAATCCCATTAACGATACGGCCAGAAGAGCACAAAATCGTAGGCGGCTAGATAGACAGATAGATAGATACGCTCTAAGTCACCGAAGTTCGCTAAGAAAGGCTTCGCATTTAAAGACGATTTCCGGGACAGCAGACGTCATGGAAAGCTTCAGCGGAGCCACGCTCAGAGGATCTATTTGGAGAAATAGAAAAAAAAGCGTTGTTCGCGTGACAGAGCTTAGTGATGTCTAGGGGAACGAAAGCCATACAAAAGCGAAACAGACCTTAACTCTGCACATGTGGCGATAATCAAAGTGAATTTAGGGAAGAGTGAGTTAATTAGTGAAGTTAGTAGTGAAAGTGACACTAACGACAGTTCATTACAGATATTCTAATAGTGAACGATGTAAAGTGCGTGGTGAAATAACCACACTAGATGGATTTCTACTTCCGGTCGTTTTAGACCTTAATGAGGTTACGGTACTCGGCTGATGACCCGAAGGTCGCCTGTTCAATCCCGGCCGTGGCAGTCGCATTTCGATGAAGGCGAAATGCTAGATGTCAGTGTGCGATGTCAGTGCACGATATAGAACACCAGATGGTCGAAATTTCCGGAGCCCTCCACTATGTCGTCTCTCATAATCATATCGTCGTTTTGGGACGTAAAACTGCAGATGCTATCAGACCCTAATGTACCATAAATGTGGCATTTGTTAAGGAGTGCTTACAACAGAAAGTTATTTAGTGTAAACAGGCTATGGTTAGAATAATCATAAAAAAACATTGTTACCATTATAAAATGAAGAAAGAAGAGTATGGAAGACGAAACGTGCAAGATAGTCATGATATTACAGAACATGGTGCTAAGGGGTAAATATCAGTTCTGAAGGCAGCATACTGTAATGCAAATAATGAAAAGACCGAGAAAGGTTATTAAGAAACATAAACTGAACAATTCAATGTGCTTTATTACTAATATGCGGACCAGTCACTCTACCTGAATGAAGCAATGGGAAAAGAAATGTTATAAGTATACGCGTAAAAAGCATGAGAAGAAGCGAATGCAAACAAATCGTTAATTAAAGATATCTGAGTACCTATCGTAACGGATATTTCGTTCACTAGGTTCGTCGGTCAGATTATGGGAAAGGTGGTTCCACAAGCCGACGACACGGGGAAACGCAGATGGGTTAAAGGTGTCTGGTTTACCGCAGGTACGCATAAAAAAATGAAGTCATTTGCAAAGTTATCGGTGATGGCCTTGGTCGGTGTAAATGCTGATGAAACAAAGATAAATGTGCTATACCAATACGGCTGCTCCATGGTGGGGTCGGTAAACTGACAATGACCGAGTCCGTCCTCACCACAGAAGGTTTTGAAAGCATCATTGCGTACCTTGCGGACAAGTGGTCTTACAGACAGACTTTAAGCAGTGTCGTATTCTCTTTTCTTGTGTTTCCTTTTCTTGTTCTTCACTTTTTTTGTAACATCTCGTTGCTACCATCTTTTATCGCCCTTACCACCTTCCCTAGCATAGTGTAGCCAGCCGGGCTAAGAAGTGGCTAACCTTCCTGTCTTTCCGCTTGTTTCTTCCTTCCTTGTTCTTTCCGTTTTGATTGCGTTTTGTCTCTAATCTATTAAATTATTATAGTGGGTTTACACTAGGATTATTTTTGCATAATTGTTAAATAGGTCAAATAACGTCACCGCATTGAAGAAGAGAATTCAAGACGGGAGAAACGGTTGGTAAATAAAGTATAACGCGGATACATTAGTCGGCGTTTTTCACGGTTTCCATCGAAAACTGCCAAAGGGCCCGGAGGTGGTTTTGTAATAATAATTTCTGCGGTTTCTCGTGCCAAAACCACGATATATGAGGCACTCTATAGCAGAGAGCTCCGGAAATTTGGACCGCCAGATGTTCCTTAAAGCGTACCTAAATCGAACTGCACGGGCCTCTATAGCATTTCGCTTCCATCGAAATTCCGTCACCGCGGCCGGGATTGAACCTGCGTTTTGCGGGTCAGCAGGCGAGCATCCGTAACCATTGAGCCACCGTGGCAGCGCGGAGGCGTTGCTCCAGATGTTAATGATAAGAGTAGTCTAGGAAAGACCTGACGTTAAGGCTAAGCCTACATATCTAAACAGAACTTAAACCTTAGCACAGGTGTCTAATTAACATAGCCTGAAAAATCTGACTTGTAATCTTTCGGAGTGATGGACAGTACATTTCACCTCGATCCGAGATTGACCAGTGTCGCAAGAATGACCAGTAAGATCGAGGCTGTTTGGATTACTAGGTGCCCATTAGGAAAAGTAATTTCTCGCCGAAATAAACAATCGTGAGCGAAACTTCGCCCATGCGAAGATATGTTGTTCGGCAAGCCTGTAATACATGCAAGAAAAAGTTGCGGAGCCAGTGCACTGCCCGGCGGAATACAGGACAAAGCGTAAAAAAAGAGGAAGCAATAATTAAAAACAACGCTGAACTGCGGCCGATTGGTCGTAAAGCTTCCGTCTATGATAGCGTATAGTGAGTCTATGCACAACGAATATAGCTTAGAAATTAGTCGACACTGAGCTACGAGACGAAAGGCATAAGAAAAATGTAATAAGAGGCAATCACTTTGCATATTTTAGTCCAAGTTAGAATGGTAATCTGTCGCGAACTCATAGTGCTGCTTTACCCGATAAACTGTTCTTATACCCACGCTAGTTTGAAAACAAAGTTATTCTGCTCTAAATGATCGTGGATGAGATGCTCTAGTATTTACAGCATATGGATGTTATTGAAGTGGGAATGTAATCTAGGGGTCAATTCCTATTGGTACTTTTAAAGATGGTATTGACCTTCCCGATTTCCCTTAGAGTGGACCTCGTCCTGTGAATAGCGATTGTTCGAAGATAAAATAAAATAATATACTCGCGATTTAGATCATACTTTTTGGTGTTTTTGTGTTGATCTGGTCAACTGTGTTGATCTGGTGTCTTTGTGTTGATCTGTCCTCGGGCTCCTGAGCACCAAGGACTTAAATTATTTGTCCTCATTCCGCACACAATACTCAAATTGGCAATGTCAATTAAGCATTTCTTCACTACAGGACAACAGCTTTCCCACCTCTTACATTTTTCTCATTGCTTCGCCTGCTTTATGGTCTGCTGCCTTTTATGTTAGCATTGAAAGCGCCGTGACGCTTCTTATGCAAAACTGATGTTATAAACAGACTACGAGTAGTGACGCACTCTTCCTTCGTTTCAGTTTTTTTTATTGGTAATGTTTCTTTTCTATTAGGTTTTATTCCTGATAGCATCGTCTGTTGCCTAGTGTAGCTGGAAGTCTAACAACTGAATAACCTGCTTTTATTTACATCTATTTCTTTTTTCCTTCTTCCAAACTTTGGCGTTAGAGTAAATTTAAGTCTTCAATATACACACATGAAGTTCAGCAGTAGTAGTGTTGCCAACTACTCAAACAGTGATAACCTTCGCACTACAACCGACCAAATTTGCACTGCCTTTGTCGATGAGGCCAGAGAAAAAAGATTCGCAGTTTAAAACTGACTCCCGAGCCACTGTTTCAGCAAACATACATCAGTTCAGTGATTTTGAATCTGTTTGCCAAGTATCATGATAATCATGGAGCTCAAACAAAGCATGGTACAGAATGGAGTAGGTCTATATGACAGCACACGCTTAGACAATTTGCGACAGGGTCGTATGGTGGCTTGTGTGCCTTAGACTGCCGCTTTCTCATGTTGTACTAAACTCAATAATCACATCGACCAAAAACAAGCACACATTTAGCAAACTGTGTGCTATTCAATTAGTCTTTCTTTTTTTTTTTTTGTCGTGGAGACGGAAACAGTGTACAATGTAAAATTGTCATCGAAATGTCTTGTAATTTACTGTTATTCTGCACCTAGATGAATTTTCACAGCTGCACGGCGGCGGAACAAGGACCCCCGGGATAGTTCACATCTGTATCTGCTGTAAACGCTGGAAAACGTCGGCGCATTGCCATGCCACACATTAATAATGAGCACAGGTGATCACTGAGGATAAACACAAACCAATCGAATATGAGAATACAGTAAAATGAAAACAAACATCGGCTTAGTGCACATGTGACCAAACGACGGCGCGATAAGCGAGGCCTTTCGCTTCAGTATTTCTTGAAAGCACGTCGCCGCATTCGTGCTTTATCGCCAGCAATCATATCGCACAAAATATCCTTAACAAAGCTTGCACGCGTGTCGATTAACTGGCCGTACGAAGCATGTCAGTACTGCCCTCGCAGTAGTCTTCACACGCGCATAAGGCACCTCACACCATTGCTATAGGGGTCGAACGCGCCACCTCCGGATCGTGAGCCGAGTAGTTCACCACCACGCCACGCTGAAATATGTTTTGCCTTCGCTAGCAATGACAAGTTTAATAATTTCTGCCAAGTTTAATAGCCGTTTCTCGCTCATTGCGAACGGCTACATGTCCAGATGATTTGTCGGCTCTAAGTTCATGCCGTAAATACGCGCGTACAATTAATTGAGTATTGTGATGTTTTTTCGCGCAACGTACAGCACGGCCGAGCCATCGCACTGATCAGTACACTGTAAGCAAAAACTATCCGAGATTGGGGTTTTTGCGGCTCATGACCTCTGAAAACTCCCTCGGGTTTAAAATCACTGCAGTAGAATGGAAAGTTGGGCAAGTTGGAAAGCTTTCATGATATATGCAGCGCTAAAAACGAAGACCAAGGAACAACAGCGCTCGTTCTGTGCACTATTGTTCCTTGGTCTTCGTTTTTAGCGCTGCATATATCATGAAATCTTTAAAATCACTACCTCATGTTGGAGTAAAAGGTCGTACATGACATAGTTTTACTACTACCCCCGAGGGAGGTAGTAAAAGGATGTCACAATCCAGTTTTACTACAAGGGGAGTTTTCTGTCACGTTATTTTTAACCACCGTTTGAGAATTTATTACGTCACTGGAAGCTGCAGCTGCTTCGGCGGCTTTTGCTCCCCAACGACTGACGCTCTCAGTTCCAGTGAAGGTATGCGAAGACCACAAATGTTTTTTTTTCTTTCTTTTTTTTTCAAAAATTGGTATGGCATTGTCGCGCCTCATGGTTGACCCCCCCAGCTTATGCACTTTCACTGGAACTGGGAGCTGCAGAACCAGAAGGAGCGAAAAAAATCATTCTGCGAACGAAAGGTCGTGCTCTAAAAAAAGAAAAAAAAAGAAAAGGAAAAAAAAAACCCTCCTGGAATGCTGTCTTGCAGATTTTCGCCAATCGTTGGCGTATGTTGTTTAGTGGCCCTAGAGATAGGTGAGTGTAAGTGTGTCGTGGCGCTGATGGTTAGTTCAACTGAATCTCACGTGTTTCTTCTATCATCGAGCGGACGTGCGCGTACGAACGCGAGCCTCCGAACCTGGACGTCGGAATACCTCGCTTCCGTGCTCAATCCCGAAAGGCTACGAAGAACTCTTACAGCGGTAACAAAATCAAGCTGGTGTGATCGTCCGTAGTTTCTTTCCTGGAGAGTGACCGGTTACAACTTCGAAGCGATAGGGAAAATGCTTCGCTACGTCGTCGGCACCGAGCCGGCCAGCGGCCAGTGTGAGTGCTTCGTCGGAGAAGCTGAAACAAGCGTCGCATAGATTTTGCTTCACAGAAAACAATGTCTGCTGGAGTAGAGTACTGTCAGAATTGTCCGCTGAATGCGCCAACCGTTGTCAAACATCTAGATCGAAGGCGAGCACCGATACGAGGCATACGGAACCAGCGTGCGGCCGCCGGTGAGCACGGTGAAAACTCGGTCGGTGAGCCGTCTCGTTCGTTGTAAGTACATCGCTTCGTAAACGCCGCGAATAGCGGACACGTATTTTTCTTTTCTGTCTAAAATAACGATGACGAAAATTGCACAGGAGATGCATTCTGCGATCGCTGGCTGTCTTTCATGGCATAGCCGTGCCCCCCAAAAAGGCCTAGCGACGCCGTCGGTCTGAAGCCGGTACAGGCGCGGCACCGCTCTTATTCACCGGCGTTCCTGAATATGTGCTGCTACTGTGTTTGTGCACTGCCGCTCAATGAAAATTATTGAGCTGCCATGGTTTGTGTGTGCTTAGGTATGTTTTGTGGAGTTGCGCATCAGCACTGCTAACGCGGGTGGGCCAACAGGCCGGAGTGCCAGCTAATAATTGTATAATCAAAAACGTAAGATCGGGCGGGTTTATTCTAAAAGATCGGTGTGACTCATGGTGAAAAAAGGGGCGGATCACCGTCGAGAGCAGTCGCACCTCACTTCGGCTCCGCCAATTTTCGGCGCTCGCGCCGGTTTTTTCGACCCTGTCCAGATAATTTCTTCACGGGTGGCTGAAGCACATTGCCTGGATTATTTCGACAACCACTTTATCGCGAAACTCGCCCGGCGTGGCCCGGGAGAGCATTCGAAAGTGTTCGACCACGCCGTACGCTGAGCTAGGCCTGTCTGGCTTAGCTCAAGTGCGGCCGCCTGCACGCTGGCTCATCGACGACGGGTGACCACCCGGCCGCCCGCCGCTGCCTCGTCGCCCATCTCCTAGCTGTCCACCGCTATGGAGTACACTGTCGAAGGACAGGACTTCACCCCCGAAGAACTCTCGGACGAATCCTGGCAGTCGCCAGGCCTCCGTGCCCAAGAGCAACGCCGAGCAGCCTTGCTCCGTGCCGCCGCCGCCACAGCTAAAACCACCACGTCGACTTCCCAGCCTTCATCATCGCCGCCATCGAAGCGGGCAAGTACCTCGCCTCCACAGACCCACCGCCGCGCTCCGCTTCCTCATCTCCCGGCTGACACGATTCACGTCGTTGGCCGCCCAAAAAGCCCTGTAGAACTTACCAAGCTACAGCCTTGGCACTTGTACACCGCCTTGTTGCAAGCAGCGCGCCTGCAAAATCTCCGGCCCTCATCTCGCGACACGGTGAGGATCCACCTAGTCAACAACACTTTTACGCTCAGCGTCGCGGACTCGGCTCGCGCTCAAGCCTACCTCCACATCTCCTCCCTCACGGTTTCCGGCAACACTTTCACCGTCCACCTCTACGCCCCACCGCCAGACGATGCCCTTAGGGGCATACTCTACCACGCCTTCGACGACTTCACAGACCAAGCCATCCTTGACGACCTCCAGGCAATCAATCCTACCCTCTCGGTCGTGGGCGGCCGCCGCATGGGCAAGTCGCCTCACATCTTGGTCACGCTCATGGACCCGAAATTACCCCGGTGGATTTTCTACCACGGTGTCCAGCTTCGCCTCCTTCCGTTCCGCCATAAGGTGGAAGCCTGCTTCAATTGCCGCTCGACCGGCCACCGGACCGACGTGTGCCCCAAGCCGCGGCAGGAGCTGTGCCATCGCTGCGGCGCGGCTCACCCCACATTGCCCGAAGGATCACCACCCACTTGCATCCCCCGCTGCATCGTCTGCAACGGAAATCACTCCACGCACAGTTCCAACTGTAAACACCGCTACGTGCAACGCCCTCAGCGCCCGAAGGCCCCGGTACCTAACACTCGCCCCTCGCCACAACAACCTGTCGCACCCCCCAGCAGCCGCGCACTCGTCCCAGCAAGCGTCCTGTGGTCCCTCACCACCTCCACCCCCCCAAGTCGGTCACTGCCTTTCCGCCCCTCATATCAGCGGTGCCTAAACCCGCCTCTCAGCCCACGCATTCGACATCGTCCCGCGGCGCCTCCGGCTCACCTTTGGAGCCGCAGGTCGGTGCACTACAGCAAGAAAACGCTTCCCTCCGACAGCAGCTCACTGCACAAAACGCTGAAATTGCGGCTCAGAAGACGCAAATTGATTCCCTCCAAGCGCAACTACACGCACTTGAAGAGAAGCTGGAATCAGCCATCACAGCGCCATCCTCTCTTCCCGCCGCCATCGATTCCTCCTCCGACATGGACGTGCAAACACCCGAAGGATGCAGTAGCAAGCGCCGCAGACCCAACACCCCCCCTTACATCTCTCCACCTCTCCGAAGAGGTCCAGATAGCTATCAAGACGGCCCTCGTCGATCTTGAAAAACGGTTGGATAGCCGCCTCAACTCCGTCCACCAGCTTCTCACTGCACAGCACGAAGCTCTAAATTCCCCTGCGCACCGACTTCGCCGCCTATCCCCCCCGCCACGTCCTTACAATCTCTTCAATCGACAGTCGACACCCTACAAACTACTGTGCTTGAAAGCATCCGAGCCAAGCCACCACTCCATGCCCGCACCACGTATACTTCCGCAGCCCGATCCTCGGCATCATCGGCCGAGGGAACGCCTTCCGCTGTTAAAAATGGCTGACCGATCCGTCGTCACCATTTGGCAGTGGAACTGCCGTGGTTTTCGTCTCAAGCGTAACCACCTCCTTCTCCACCTTCAACAAATAGACCCCTCGGCCTCTCCTGATATCATCGTACTACAGGAAACTCACGCCAACGTTTCGCTCTCGGATTACATCGCCCACAACCAAGTAGCTCATGATCCTCTGCCCCATCCCGTCACGGCCGTCCTCACCTGGCGGACACTCGTTGTCAATCGAGCCGATCTGAACTTCCCTGCAGTCCACCACGTATTTCTTGAGGTACTACCTCAGCGACGTGAGGAGCCCTCTCTCTTTATTCTGAATGTGTATAACCCCCCTCGTGTCACTGAGGATGCGTCTCTGCTCGCCCTGATCCGTGCCGCTGCAGCGGAGAGCAGCCAAATCCCCCCTTCTTATTCTCGGCGACTTCAACGTCAGGCATCCGGACTGGGGTTACCCCAAGGCCGATGGCCCCGGAAGGAGGCTGTGGCAGCTCGCTCACGACCTGAACTTTTCCCTGCTCACCGATCCCACGCAGCCAACCCGCATCGGCAACAGTGTGTGCCGCGACACCACCCCGGACCTCAGCTTCTGCCGCAGTGTGCGCGACGCGCGCTGGTCCAACACGCATCACTCCCTCGGCAGTGACCACTATGTCCTCACTATTCAAATGATCACCTCGCTCTGCAAGCCACGCCAACACACAGCCCGCCACACAGATTGGGACGCGTTCCGAGAACGCCGGCTGCACTCCGCCGCCTCCAACATCGAGGACCTTTCGACGTGGACTGACCAGCTGCTGACCGACCTCGACGCGGTCACCGCCTCAATCCCCACCACGGAAGACCATCCGGCAATCGACTCCCGCCTTGCCCACCTGTGGACCGCTCGCACTGGACTCACCAACCGTTGGCATAAGCAACGTCACAACCGTCGCTTACGCCGCCGCATCGCACACCTCGATCGTACTATTGAGCAACACACCACCGTGCTTGCACGCCAACAGTGGGAACAACTCTGCTCGGAGCTCTCCGGTCAGTTGGGCTGCAAACAATCCTGGCATCTCCTCCGCCACCTCCTCGACCCTGCTTCCGCCAAGTCGGTCGCTCGGCAGCAACTACAACGAGTGGTCCGGGCCTACCCCGGCGACACTCCGTCGCTGATGGCAGACCTGGCTGCGAAGTACTTTCAGTTTCTGACTCCTCGTGTACATTCTCCCCCTCTCGCGTCCTACACTGGGGCCCCCAACCCAGAACTCGACGCCGACATCACGGAGGCAGAGGTATACGCAGCCTTACACAGGCTACGCACCACCTCCGCGCCCGCTCCAGATCGCATCTCCAACAAGCTCCTCCGAAACCTCGACGCTCCTTCGATCACTACTCTCACTTCTTTCCTCAACGAGTGCTGGCGCTCCGGCAACCTACCCCAGTCATGGAAACACGCTCGCGTGGCTTTCATCCCCAAGCCGGGAAAGAAACTCACAATCGAGAATCTCCGGCCCATTTCACTCACTTCATGCGTCGGCAAGCTTCTGGAACACGTCGTTCTCGCTCGCCTACAAACGTACACGGACGCTCACCATCTCCTTCCCCATACTATGCTTGGATTCCGCCCCCCACCTCTCGACGCAAGATATCCTCTTGCAACTCCACCACGACCTCCTCGAACCACCCACATTTTCAGACACTAAGGCTCTTCTTAGCCTCGACCTTCACAAAGCGTTCGACAACGTCTCCCATTCGGCTATTCTTGCCGAACTCGCAGCCCTCAATCCCGGCACCCGCACCTACAACTACATTCGCGCGTTCCTCACCGCCCGCACGGCCGAAATCATCATAGGGGACCTCTCGTCTCCCACGTACGAGCTTGGCCCTCGCGGCACCCCCTCAGGGTGCCGTATTGTCGCCTTTTCTATTTAATCTTACCCTCCGCTCTCTCCCTGGAAAGCTGGACCGTATCCCCGGTCTCAAACACACCCTGTACGCTGACGACGTCGCTATCTGGGTCACATCGGGCTCTGATGGCCACATCGAGCAGACGTTGCAACGCGCAGCCGACGTCGTCACGTCTCACGTGCACGCGGCCGGTCTCACTTGCTCAGCGGCCAAATCGGCTCTCCTCCTCATGCGGCCTCCCGACCGGCGTCGATACAAAACGCCTCACCCCACCATCACTGTGTACGCCAACTCCACTCCCGTGCCCGTCGTTCAACATCTCAGCGTGCTTGGGCTGATACTACAGTCCAACCGCCATAACACACACACCATCGACAAGCTCTCGCTCTCGGTGCAACAGACCGCCCGCATGCTCGCCCGTGTCCGCGCGCGGCGTGCTGGCATGCGAGAACACGATCTGCTCCGCCTCGTCGACGCCTTTGTCGTTTCCCGCCTCACGTACGGCCTTCCTTATACTCGTCTCCTCAAATCGGAACGCGACAAAATTGACGTCCTCATCCGTCGGGCATACAAGACTGCCCTCGGCCTTCCCCCCAACGCGTCCACGGATCGTCTTCTACGCCTTGGTGTACACAACACCCTCGACGAGCTGATTGAGGCTCATCGCTCCGCTCAGGTGCAACGCCTCTGCCGTTCGCCGACCGGTCGTCACATCCTTTCCTCCATCGGCCACGACATCTCCTCCCACCCTCCGGACCTGGTCTCACTGCCCCGTGCTGCTCGAGCGGCCTTTTCCATCAAGCCGCTGCCTAAGAATATGCTCGCGGGCCACCACGACGCTCGCCGCCAAGCCCGGGCGGCCATGCTTCACGCCAAGTACGCTGACCACCAGGCCGTTGTCTACGTGGATGCGGCCCGATACAACTCACCCAGGGACGCCTTCGTAGTCGTTTCCGTGTCGCCCCCCCTCAGGTCCTTCAGTGCCGGCAATCACGGCCGGCACCATTCGAACACCCTACGCCGTCGAAGCGGAGGAGGCGGCCATCGCTTTGGCTGCGACCTCGGCCGACGCTGGCGTCATACTCAGCGACTCCAAACAAGCCATCTAAAATTTCGCGCGAGGTCTTGTCTCGCCTACCACCCTACGACTCCTTCGCCCACTACTACTGCAAGATGAGCAGCGCCATTTTGAACTGATCTGGGTCCCCGCCCACTCGGGTCACCCCGGAAACGAGACGGCTCACCAACACGCTCGAGGATTCGTCGACCGAGCGGTGAGCCCCTCAGAGTCGGACGCCCCGGTGCCGGAGCCCCTGGTCACCTACCATGACATTACCCAGCACTATCGCCTCGAGCGATACACCTATTCACCCCCTGATGGCAGTCTTCCCAAGCGGTCCGAGATCGCCTGGCGTCGCCTACAGACCCGCACCTTTCCGTGCCCCCTCGTGTTTTCGTACATCCACCCAGATGTCGTGGATCCACGCTGCCGCTTCTGCGGCGGCGTTGCATCGCTGAACCACATCCTCTGGGGCTGCCCGGACGATCCCCCGCCCGCCGACCTCATTCGCCCACCCCCGACCGAGGAACATTGGGAGGCCCTTCTTTCCAGCACCGACAGGGACATCCAAACACGGGTCCTGGATCGAGCGGAAGACGTCATAGAGAAGCACGGCCTGGCAGCCTACGTGGCCTAGTCTCCCTTACCCCTCACCCCTTCGACGAATAAAGTGGTCACTCACTTACTCACTCATGGTGACTTGCAACCCACCATAAGTTTACGCGTGCGCTATGAACCTTTATTGTTCAACGGTGCAAAAAGACGTAGCTCTCTCATCGGCACTACATGGCAGATCAAAATGCGGTGCCTATATATACAGGGTGGTTCAAGTACGGTTGAGTAACTCCAGCAGTCTGTTGAGGGGATGTTTTAATTTGCATTGGTTGTGTGTATGTGTGTGTGTGTTTGTGTACATGTCAATTCCTGTATATGTCATCAATTCCGCCTCATTTGATGTATAGGAAATTCGTTGGTTCATCGTCCGATCGCACACAACATTTTTTTTTAACACTTGAAATAACTCTCAGGAATCACCATGAAAACCTCGTGACGGCAGTAAAAACTTACTCAGACTGTACTCGCTGAAAACCTCAGTGGGGTAAATAATTACTACCCTTTCTACATTCAAACTCAGTTAGCATGAGAGTAAACTTTTACCTCGACTGGCACGTGGTAAAAAAAAAGCCGGCAGATCCCACGCACTGTGCGAATCGACGTAATGCGAAGCAGCCAGGACGGAGCAAATCCTGTTTTATATAATTTGTATGTCATGTTTTACATGTTAGGACGTGTCATTTATGTTCGTCATACAGTCACGTCACGCAATACCAATTTTGGTGTATATCAAGCTAGCGAACTGGACGCAAGCGCACCATGAGCGTGGCATGCAAGTCATGTCGCACATGACAAGTCATGATTTCCATATTACCACTTGTCATTTATGTTCGTCATACAGTCACGTCACTCAATACCAAATTTGGTGTATATCAAGCTAACGAAACGGCCGCGAGCGCGCCATGAGCGTGGAATGCAAGTCATGTCGCTCATGACATGTCATGATTTCCATATTACCACTTGTCATTTATGTTCGTCATACAGTCACGTCACTCAATACCAAATTTGGTGTATATCAAGCTAATGAAACGGCCACGAGCGCACCATGAGCGTTGCATGTAAATCATACTTTTCATGACAAGTTAGTCATGATTTTCATGATATGACCAGCCATTTACGTTCGTCATAGAGGCATGTTATGTCATACCAAATTTGGTATAAATCCCATTAACAATACGGCCGGGAGAGCACAAAGTCGTAGGCGGCTAGATAGATAGATAGCTAGATAGATACGCTCAAACTCGCCGAAGTTCGCTAAGAAATGCTTCGCATTTGAAAAACCAGTAAAGGTAGTGCGCTAGAGGACAAGCAGTTTACTCCCGTTTCTGGTCATTTTAGCCCGCCGAGGTGGAGCAGTAGTTATGGTGTTCGCTGGTTATGGTGTTCGATCACCGGCCGCGGCGGTTGCATTTCGATGGAGGCGAAATGGCAGAGGTCCGTGTGCTATGCGATGTGAGTGCACGTTAGAGAACACCAGATGGTCGAAAGTTCCCGAGCCCTCCACTACGGCGTCTCTCTAATCATATCGTGGTGTTGAACCTTCAAAGCCCAGATCATCATCATCAGCAGCAGCAGCCTGTCTACGCCCACTGCAGGGCAAAGGCCTCTCCCATGTTTCACCAATCAACCCGGTCCTGTGCTTTCTGCTGCCACGTTATACCTGCAAACTTCTTAATCTCATCTACCCACCTAATTTTCTTTCTCCCTCTCACGCGTTTGCCACCTCTTGGAATCCAGTCAGTTACCCTTAATGATCAGCGGTTATCCTGCCGACGTGCTACGTGCCCGGCCCAAAGCCATTGCTTCTTCTTGATTTCAACTATGATATCCTTAACCCCCGTTTGTTCCCTGACCCACTCTGCTCTCTTCCTGTCTCTTAAGGTTACACCTATCATTTTCCTTTCCATCGCTCGCTGCGTCGTCCTCAGTTTAAGTTGAACCCTCTATGTAAGTCTCCAGGTTTCTGCTCCGTAGGTAAGTACCGGTAAGATGCAGCTGTTATATACCTTCCACTTGAGGGATAGTGGTAGACTACCATTATGATTTGATAATGCTTGCCGAATGAGCCCCATCCCATCCTTATTCTTCTAGTTATTTCACTCTCATGGTTCGGCTCCGCGGTTACTACCTGTCCTAAGTAGACGTACTCCTTTACAACTTCCAGTGTCTCGCCACCTATCGCGAAGCGCTGTTCTCTGCCAAGATTGTTCCACATTACTTTAGTTTTATGCATAATAATTTTCAGACCTACTCTTCTACTTTCCGTATGCAGTTCAGTAATCATAATCTGTAATTCGTCTCCCGCGTTACTCATCAATGCAATGTCATCAGCGAATCGCAGGTTACTGAGATACTCTCCATTAACTCATATCCCTAACTCTTCCCAATCTAGGGCCCTGAAAACCTCCTGTAAACACGCGGTGATTAGCATTGGAGAGATCGTGTCTCCCTGCCGTACGCCCTTCTTTATTGGGATTCTGTCGCTTTCTTTATGGAGGACTAAAGTGGCTGTGGATCCGCTGTAGATTTCTCGCATTATGTTTACATAGGCTTCGTCGATGCCCTGATCCCGAAGATATTAGATATTAGCCCAGATATTAGATATTAAATGCGAAGCATTTCTTAGCGAACTTCGGTGACTTTGAGCGTATCTATCTATCTATCTATCTATCTATCTATCTATCTATCTATCTATCTATCTATCTATCTATCTATCTATCTATCTATCTATCTATCTATCCGCCTAAGATTTTGTGCTCTCCTGGCCGTATCGCTAATGGCATTTATACCAAATTTGGTATGGCATAACATGACCGTTTGAAGAACATAAATGGCTGGTCAAATCATGAAAATCATGACTTACTTGTCATGAAAAGTATGATTTACATGTAACGGTCATGGCGCCCTCGCGGCCGTTTCGTTAGCTTGATGTACACCAAATTTGGGATTGAGTTACGTGACTGTATGACGAACATAAATGACAGGTTGTAATATGCAAATAATGACATGCATGACATGAACAACATGATTTACATGCCACGCTAATGTCGCGCTCGCGGCCGTTTCGTTAGCTTGATATACACCGAGTTTGGTGTTGAGTGACGTGACTGTATGACGAACATAAATGACAAATGGTAATATGGAAATCATGACATGTCATGTGCAACATGACTTGCATGCCACGCTCATGGCGCGCACGCGGGCGTTTCGTTAGCTTCATATACAGCAAATTTGGTATCGTGTGACGTGACTGTATGACGAACATAAATGACAAGTGGTAACATGGAAATCATGACATGTCATGTGCGACATGACTTCCATGCCACGCTCATGGCGCGCTCGCGGCCGTTTCGTTAGCTTGAGATACACCAAATTTGGTATTGAGTGACATGACTGTATAACGAACATAAGTGGCAGGTCGTAACATGAAAATCTTGGCATGCATGTAATCTACAACGCCATTTACATGCCATGCTCATGGTGCGCTTCCGTCCAGTTCGCTAGCTTGACATACAGCAAAATTGGTATTGCGCGACCTGACTGTATGACGAACATAATTGACAGGTCCTAACATGTAAAACATGACACGCAAATTAAGTAAAGCTTGATTTGCTCCGTCCTGGGTGCTTCGCATTACATCGATTCCCACAGTGTGTGGGATCTGCCGGCTTTTTATTATTATTATTATTATTATTATTATTATTATTATTGGTCTGTATCTATCGCGAGCTACAACTACATGACGGCTTGGCGAAAAACGAATGCAGTGCGCGGAAAAAATATGCCATCATACTGGTTCAGTAGCACCTACGCATTGACAAGTCTGTGCTTTCGCATACGAGTCAGAGAAGTGTCGGCAAGTGCGACGGGCGGCTGTCAGTGACCGGAAGCGTTTGCTGGAAGGGCGTCGCATCGATGCTCATCGCTTCTTGTGAGGACACGGTACACAAGAAAAAAATGCTTCGTTTAGGTTAACCGATGCCACAGCTGTGCTGTAAAGTCATTCGTATTTGTCGGAATCGTGAATCCTGAAACCCAGAAGCGCCGAAGACACGTAGAAGGAATCGGTCGGTACGCTAGGCCTAACCTTTTGGTGGAAATCATGGTGGTAGAATAGGATGGTGGAAGTCGTACTTGGTGGAGCTTTTCTCGACGGATTGCGAAAGTACCTACAAGTTTCTGCGTTTTAGCTTCGCAATCACTTTCACTGTTACCTCAAAGTCCGGCTGAGGTAAGTTACTGTGCAAGAACTGTCAGAGTTGAGCTTCTACCGTTAGAAGGGGCAATTCCGAAGCCAGAGCTATTAACTTCTCTACAACTGCGCGGCGACGTAACACATTTACGGTCGCTCTTCACACCGACACATCTCGCCCTGCAAACATCACAACAGAGCAAAACATCGCAGATGTCCGACTGATATATGTACGGGCACAAAATGTAAACATTCACGTCTGCTCCGCTCCACAAACATTGAGAGAGTTATTGAAGCCGCACGAATAAAAAAAGCATGCTGGAGAGCGCAAAGATTGGCGTTGGCTTTTTTAAACTGCAAACATACTTTTCTGCACATTCGAGAAAGAAACATTACAAATGGCAGTGACCCACATACTACCACATGCACTTCCATCACGACACCAAAATGTACAATGCTCCCATCATGCCATCGTCGTCCAGCTTGTTCACCAAGCCATCAACCAAAACATTTTGCATCGGCCACCATCATCGAGCATTGTCCCCTGTCACCATCACTGTATCTGAACCACCAAATGAAGCTCGCCACCACCACCACCATCTGCCACTAATTTTTACACTGTCGCCATCATCAGCCATTGTGACCGCCACAACTTCCAGCTTATCCACTAATATTTCCACCATATCCACCAACGATTCCAGCCTCCACCAACGACGAATTAACAATAGGATAATTAAACAAATAGGTTAAAAAAGCCGGCAGATCCCACGCACTGTGGGAATCGATGTAATGCGAAGCAGCAAGGAAGGAGCAAATCATGCTTTACATAATTTGCATGTGATGTTTTACATGTTCGAACCTGTCATTTATGTTCGTCATACAGTCACGTCGCGCAATACCAATTTTGGTGTATATCAAGCTAGCAAACTGGACGCAAGCGCACCATGAGCGTGGTATGTAAATGACATTGCAGATGACATGCATGCCAAGATTTTTACGTTACCACCTGCCACTTATGTTCGTTATACAGTCATGTCACTCAATACCAAATTTGGTGTATATCAAGCTAACGAAACGGCCGCGAGCGCGCCATGAGCGTTGCATGCAAGTCATGTCGCACATGACAAGTCATTATTTGCATATTACCACCTGTCATTTATGTTCGTCATGCAGTCACGTCACTCAATCCCAAATTTGGTGTATATCAAGCTAACGAAACGGCCGCGAGCGCACCATGAGCGTGGCATGCAAGTCATGTCGCTCATAACATGTCATGATTTCCATATTACCCCTTGTCATTTATGTTCGTCATACAGTCGTCACTAAGTACCAAATTTGCTGTATATCAAGCTAATGAAACGCCCACGTGCGCCCCATCAGCGTGGCATGCAAGTCATGTCGCACATGACATGCCATGATTTCCATATTACCACTTGTCATTTATGTTCGTCATACAGTCACGTCACTCAATACCAGGTTTGGTGTATATCAAGCTAACGAAACGGCTGCGAGCGCGCCATGAGTGTGGCATGTAAATCATGTTGTTCATGACATGCACGTCATTATTTGCATATTACCACCTATCATTTTTGTTCGTCATACAGTCACGTCACTCAATCCCAAATTTGGTGTATAGCAAGCTAACGAAACGGCCGCGAGGGCGCCATGAGCGTGGCATGTAAATCATACTTTTCATGACAATTCAATCATGATTTTCATGATATGACCAGCCATTTATGTTCGTCATACGGTCATGTTATGCCATACCAAATTTGGTATAAATCCCATTAACGATACGTCCAGGAGAGCACAAAGTTGTAGGCGGTTAGATAGATAGATAGCTAGATAGATAGATACGCTCAATGTCGCCGAAGTTCGCTAAGAAATGGTTCGGTTTTAAGAGGTGAATATTTTGGATGTTCGTTGAGCAGCTCACTTTTATTCAGCAACATCTGCGCTGCGTTGTCTTTTTTTCATCAATTGACGCAGCGGCTGCGCCTAGCAGCGATCTTTTCGCCGCAAGTCCGACGGTGCTGCGAGCTCAGGGGCTCTGCGACGTGCCGATTGTAGCTTGTGTGAACGCGGTTTGAGCTAGTATGCCGAAGTATAAACTTAGTATTTGTAGATATATATCCATCAGGATCCACTTTCGTGGTCTATTGTCCTATTTAAGGCAAAACTGTGATTGGTATAAAGACATGAAGATATATAAGTATTTCCGAGAGAAGTTGGCCAGGAATAAAAACAAAAGCATATTGACCGAAAAACATATTGTACAGAATCGAATCAACGTGATTGCACTGTACCTAGCATGTAATGACCCTTCCCTGTGTTTACATCTGCATTTCTGAAAAGCAGGGTTCATGTTTATGGATAGCGGAAGTACTTTTATATTGTCCCTCACATATCTTAGTATGTTTCTTGAGCCAACTGGCGCATGTTTGAGCTCGTAGGCGATCTCTCCAAAATTTTTCTTCCTCTCTCTGATCCGAGTAGCCTTTGATGCTGCGCGTTAACGCCAGCCTCAATCATCTCCTCGGGAGTGTTCGACTGTCCGATAGACCATTCTTTAAAAGTCGCTCGGTGGGAGTGTTCTGGGAGAGCCGGAGCACGGCCTTGACATATTTTCTTATAAAGATTTCGAACGTCTCTTCCGTTCCACTCCGTGGAATTTAAGGTAGGTGCTACGTACGGTGTCCGACCAACTGCGATGGCTTGCACGAGTCTCATGAGATTCGTCGCCTTCATCCGAACGTGACTGTTAGATATTCGTCAAATCAGACGATCATGATCAAAGGAATTAAAAAGTTCTGCGATTTACACGCATCTTGAACCTATAAAACGGCGGTACGAAATATCGCCTGAAGTTTACTTATTGTTCCTAACATGTGCACTCGCGGTACGAAACGCCGCAAGCATGCGTAGTGAAAAGCGTTTATTATACCACTACTCCATACGAAACGACAGCGGATCGATTCGCTTCAGTTTAGTGTGCGCAGCTCTCCGTATCTCCACGATCTGCTTCTTATTTCATACGCTGCTGGTGAATTTCAGTTGAGGGGTGCTTGTGCTACATAACTTTCTACTGCATTTCTCAGCGTGATCTATCCCAACAACATGCCATACTTCTGTGCTTCGTGCGTGCGCGTGTTTCTATATTCTTACTTGTTTTCTTCGCGCAGTTTAAGCCTGTCTGCTGGACGATACTTCGCCCGTTTGAGCTCGGCTTTAACAGCTCCGCTGTAAAACGCTGGGGCAAAGGAATACGGCCACTCCTTTGGGAGAAGCGGTTTTGGTGCAGTTTGTTGACTCCATGCGAACCGGTAAGAGCACAACACGTGGAAGGCTGTAGACCTATTCCATGTTTGTAAACGGGGGGTATAGGCGCCATCGACAAACTGAGACGCTCGTAGCGACATCGCGGCGCGTAGGCTCCGCCCAGCCCTAAGCTCACCACCGCCCTCTATGATGACGTGACAACTGGCACAGCAGCTGCAAAGCTGCTTCCAAGCATAGCACGTCGGGGAGCATCCCGCGAGAACACGCAGGAGGCTCCCCGACGCGCTAATGCAGAGGCTCCCCGAGCGCTATGCTCGGGGAGCCTCTTGTTTGGCTGCCGACACAGTGTTTTACTTCATTAAACCGTCATCTCGACTCCGGCACAAGCTGCGCCATAGACGCGAGTATTTTGTTCCCGGCTATCTTTCGTCCGATTGGCTTCTCAAACAAGTCCAACATTTTCTCTTTGCACGTCGCCCTAACTCCCCAGTTCAGTTTCGTGGTTCTCATACGAAACTTTGGCGTTTCCCTTGAGGGAGAACATCAGATAGGCCAGCATAGGAGGCGGAACTCAACGGCTGCGAGACCTCCCGCGTTCGTACTCTGCCAGCCAATCCTCAACGTCCACTTCGTTGGGATCGCCGGAACCGGTAAACCTGCAAGGATTCCGTGGGTGTTCGAACACGACCGTTGTGGTCACAGGTGCCGATGCAGTCACCTCATCTTCTTCATCCACAGAGAGACCAGGCGCAGATGGAGCCGCCGTATCTTCCGCCATTGTTGTAGAGAGACCGTTCAAACGACGGCCGCTGCGGAGTTCCGTTGCGAGGCGTGTCGTGCTCAGCACCCCTACCAAATCTCACGGAGGCATGATGACGGTTTAATGAACTACAACACTAAATCGGCCGCCAAACAAGTCGGCTGAGCAGCCACTAGCCCAAGCCCTTCACATGCGGTCGTCTTCATCACCTTCGGATAGCACCGCGCCTGCTTATGTCTATGACGCACCGTAGCAATGTTTTGTCACACCAACCAGTGGATCTCACGTCGGATGGAGCAGAAATTGTATGATAGACAGGGTACAGTCAACGCTTTGTGTTTTGATGACTATGTCACCTGGAACTCTCCTGTTGACACATGCGCGCCACTCGGTCTCTATAGAAGATTGTTGCGAACATACTACCTCAACAAGAAGAAAAGGAGGAGGAATAAGTAGCCACTGTAGAGGAAGCACTAAGAATTTCAGCTAAAGAAGCACAGATGTACTTGTTATAAGTGGAGTCGTTCGCTGCCCAGCCCAGTGTTGTGCCGGAGAAGGTGTATATAGAGCTTGGACACAGTGAATCAATTTATGACAACTGCAGTCATAAGTGCACAAGTGGAGCAAAAGATTACTACGTTTTTCAAAACGTGAAAACTAAGCAGAAATTCACGTTCAAATAAGCATCATTGCAAATAAAATGGTCAAATTTCATTTCAACAGCTGATGTTTTCGTTAGCCGCCGGTTAAAAGTTGCAACAGAGCTATTTCAGTACAGCGAACTTTCACTTTAACGAGTTTTTTACTGGAGTCCTTTAAACTCGTTCGAGTGAACTTTCGCTCTATAACTAGGCGATTCTAAACTCCGAGGGCGGTTAGCTACTGAACTGAAAATTCAATTGTTATCAAGAACGGCCTTCACCTTCTAAAAAACGAAAAGTAACCGTGGCCATCCAGACTGAGCTCAAATGGGAGCTGGTGAACTGAACAAAATGGTGGACGTGACTGCGGCCCTGATATGCAAAAGAAAGGCAACAAGGGAAAGATGGAAGCTTACGACGCGAAATTCGTAAATGGGGGGGTGGGTGTTGGAACTGACGTTTCGACAAGTGGATTTCTCTTTTTCAAGGTTGCAACAGATTTCCTTAGCGATGGTTATGCTTTATGCCCTCTCCTCTAATCCAAACAAAGGAGGAGGAGAGGGCAACTGTGAAAGTGGAGGAGGTGGTGGGGGAGCAATGAGAGGGCGCCATGGCGAATCGGGTGATTCAGAGGGAAGAAGGTATTCCGTGAAAAAAAAAAACCGGCCGATTCACGCACTTTGGGAATCGATGTAATGCCAAGCAGCTAGCAAGGAGAAAATTAGGCTGTACATAATATGCGTGTCTTGATTTACTTATTACCACTTGTCATTTATGTTCGTCATAATCACGTCACGCAATAGCAAATTTGGGGTACATCAAGCTAGCGAAACGGACGTGAGCGTGCCTTGAGCGTGGCATGCAAGTCATGTTGCACATGACATGTCATGATTTTTATATAGCCACTTAGCATTTATGTTCGTCATACAGTCACGTCACGCAATACCAAATTTGTCGTATATCAAGCTAGCGAAACGGCCGTCAGCGCACCATGAGCGTGGCATGTAAATCATGTTGTACATGACATGCACGTCATCATTTTCATATTACAACCTGCCATTTATGTTGGTCCTACAGAAATGTCTCATCGTGCCAATTTTTGGATATATCAAATTAAGAAAACGGCCGCAGGAGCACGACGGTCATAGCGTGTGATTCATACTTTTCATTTCAAGTTAATGATGATTTTCATGATATGACCAGTCATACATGTTCGTCATACAGTCCTGTTACGCCATACCAATTTTGGTATAAATCCGATTAACGATACGGCCACGAGTGCACGAAGTCGTACGCGGCTAGATGTAGATAGATACGCTCAACGTCGCCGATGTTCGCTAATAAATGCTTTGCATTAAAAAAGAGTGGATTGGGGGGTGGGGGGGGCTACACGTGTCGCTGAATTATGGTTGTCGGAAGAGAGCACCACTTAACAATGGCAAGTTGAAAATTATTCCATTTGGTATGTACCATATCGCATGGACGCAAGAGCCCCTTTTAAGACGTTTATGCCTGCTGGCTGGAGTGTATTAAACTTTTGAATAAGGTATGAATCAATATCTTCTGTCTCTTGGGGACCGGTAGTTTGTCTGGGGGGATGTAAAGTTTTAGGTTGTCGAAGTTGTGAAGGTCTTATTACCCTCATAGTAATAAGAAATATGAACGTATCCCAACTCCTCGAACAGTTGCCTAGTCACCAGTCACCCACTCAACAGAAAAACACCTAGCAGGCATGTTCCATAGAAATTGGGCAAACCCCAGTGTCTACCGCGAAATTGGTCCACGAATGCGTGTGCCAACAAATTGGGAAACCTCACTACTTACCACTTGTCAACTAAAGTGTCGATAACTGGAGAATGCGGCAAGCATGCTGCTCAGTGCCTGCTGAAGATCATGCACGAACGTCCTAAAACATCCGGTGAGCCATAAAAGACGACGCATGTCGAGGCAGAAAGACGCGCCCTGCTCAAATGGAAAACAGCATACGCAAAGCTTAAAAGCAACTTTCTGCACCTTCCTGTATCTTTAATCAAAACTGTGTGCCATGTGTACCTTTCATTAAAATTCTTTATTCTGTATTCTGTGCTGTGTGCTACAGATTCACTGGTCATGTACCTTCGCAGAGTGGAATAGCTCACGAGTCTAGGAGCTAATCGGCGGATTCAGCATGCAGGCACCCAGTCACGAGTGGCGTTTGCGTGTCATCTGATGTACACACCGGTGCACACGTCGCGCTTGAAAACACTTACTGCTCACAATGCTTTAGAGGACGTGAATATGGTAGTGCATAATTCCCGAAAAGCAAGACTAACTCAGAAAAAAGTCACAGTTTCGCTCCAAGGGTGAAGCAATGAATGCGAGAGCGAGAAATTGGAATGTCACTCGAAGAACGGCAAGCAGCTGGATACTTGCAGCGCGCCGCTGAAGCTCGAAAGAACGCACTGGTACAAACCGTAATAATAATAATAATAATTATAATAATAATAATAATAATAATAATAATAATAATAATAATAAGCAGAAGAAGAAGAAGAAGAAGAACAATACGTGGGCCCACGTTTTACGTCCCATAACGACGATATGATTATGAGACGCCATAGTGGAGGGCTCCGGAAATTTCGACCATCATGTGTTCTTTAACGTGCACTTACATCGCACAGTACACGGGCCTCTACCATTTCACCTCCATCGAAATGCGACCGCCGCCAGGTACACACAGGACAAGCGCGAACAACTGTCACAGTTGTTACATCTTTGCGCTTGAGCTGCGCCCTGCAAATGTCGGCTCTGCAGAACCCGCCTCTCTTACATATTTCTTTTTGTTTAAAACTGCTGTACGTGGAGTGACCCCTCTGCGTCTCCTGCTACATGGTGGCGTCTGACGCAAGGTGTGCCTAAAATCACTGGAACGGGGAAAGTACCGCGACCGTCCGGCCCGCCACCAAATTTGGTCCAGCACGGCTGAAATGCGGCGGAGCAGTGTTGATTTTACGCGGAGTAGCGCATGTTTTACACATTGCGTGCGCTTTTGCAGCGCCAAATAAAGCATACCGTTGTTATTTAACTAAAGAAGAAATAGCGGCAATTTCAATTGCCTGCACGTCCACGCACGCGAACTAACACGATAAAGAAATGCGAACTGGGCGACATATAGGCGTTCGGCTGTCGGCATTTATTAAATGCGAAGCATTTCTTAGCGAACTTAAGCGCCTTTGAAGGATCTATCTATCTATCTATCTATCTATCTATCTATCTATCTATCTAAATAACTATCTATCTAGCCGCCTACGCCTTCGTGCTTTCCTGCCCGTTTCTTATGGGATCTGTACCAATATTGGTATGGCATAACATGACTGTATGGCGAACATAAATGACAGGTCATAAATGAAAATAATCATATGTATCTGATGAACCGCATGATTTACACCCCACTGTCTTGGTGCTCTTGCGGCCGCTCCGTTAACTTTATATACACCATAATTAATATGGCGAGACAAAAGTGCATGACAAACATAAGTGACTTGCCTTAACGTGCAAATTATGACACGCATGTCATGTACAACATGATTTATATGACGTGGTGTCGGGTTTGTCGCGGCTATTTAATAAAATTTATGTATGCCAAACTTGCTATGACGAGATATAAGTGTATGACAAATGTAAATGACAGGTGGTAGCATAAAAATCATGACTTGCATGTCATGTACGGCATAACGTACTAATTACCACGCTCATGGCGTGCGGGCGGCCGGTTCGTTAGCTAGATATACATCAAACATATATTCCAGAGACGTGACTGTATGACGAACATAAATAACAGGTATAAACATGAAGACCATAACATGCATCTCATGTACAGCATGATCTAAACGCCGCGCTCATGGTGTGCTCGCGGTCGGTTCGCTGTCTGGATATACACCAATAATGCTATTTTGTCGCGTGACTGTACGACGAAGGTGAAGGACAGGTGGTAACATGAAAATAATGGCATTCATGTCATGTAGGGCATGACTTACATGCCGTGATGATGGTACGCTCACGGCCGTTTCGCTAGCTGGGCATATCCCAAGATTGGTATTGCGGGAGGTGGCTGTATGGCGAACATGAAGGACAGGTGTTGACAAGATACATGTCATATTCTCTGGTTATATTATCTTGCATAGAAACAAGGTGACATGTCATACTTTCTTGTTACAACCTATCATTTATGTTCGTCATTCAGTAACGTCACGCCATACCAATTTTGGAGTATATCAAGACACTGAACGGGCCGCGAGTGCACCATAAGCATGGCATGTAAATCATGGCTTACATGACATGCATGTCATATTTTCTTGTTACAACCTGTCATTTATGTTCGTCATACAGTCACGTCACGCATTACCAATTTAGGTGTATGTCAAGCTAGTGAACCGGCCCCGAGCCCACCAAGATCGTGGCATGTAAATCACGCCGACACTGACCTGCATGTCATCATTTTAATGTTAGCACTCGTCATTTGTGTTCGTCATTCAGTCAACTCACGCATTACCAATTTTGGTGAATATCAGGCTAGCCAACCGGCCTCGAGCCTACCATGAGCGGGGCATGTAAATCATGCTGTACATGAAATGCATATCATTATTTTCATGCCACAACCCGTGATTCATGTTCGTCATACAGTCTGCTCACAAAATACCAATTTTGGTGAATATCAAGCAAGCCAACCGGCCGTGAGCCCACCATGAGCTCGGCATGTAAATCATGTTGTACATGAAATTCATGTCATGATTTTCATGTTTCCACCTTTCATTTATTTTCAACTTTTTTTGATCACTGGCTTTACTCAACAGAAAAATATAACAAAACATAGACGTTTCGCCACCTATACGGGGGGCGAAACGTCTATGTTTCCTTGACCACTGCATGACGAAAGGACACGTGTTTGATCTCGATAATGCGACGACGCTGGCGCGAGAACAACAATGGGGCCCAAGAAAATTTGTGGAATCATGGTTCATTCATCGTAATCAGTCGGCATGCAATAGTAATCGTGGCCCTCTGCCAGATGTTTACGGCAAGATATAAGTATCATGTATTCTCTCATCTGGTGCCATTTGTGTACTGACGATGCCACCCGTATAGGTGGCGAAACGTCTATGTTTTGTTATATTTTTCTGTTGAGTAAAGCCAGTGATCAAAAAAGTTGAAGATGAACTCCCCTAGCTTTTGGAACATTTTTTCACCTTTCATTTATGTTCTTCATACGCCCACCTCACAAAATACCGATTTTGGTGAATATCAAGCAGTGTTGTACACGTCCCTCTAAAACAGGAACGAAAGCTCGTTCCTCGTTCCTTCCCAATTTCGGAACGAGTTCCCGTTACAAGTTCCTCAAATGCAAAAGGAACTCGTTACAGTTACATTTCCAAAATTGGAACGTGTCGTTACATTAACGTTACATCTGAGTTTTTAATAAATATATAGTGTCGGACAATCTTGAGGCGATATAAAGTGAGCCATTTAAAGCTTCCATTGAGCTACATATATCAGACGAATTTAACATTCCAGACAGCAGGTTATACAAAGGTAAAGAAATCTAAATAAACGACCCTAGACAATTTTTTTCGAGACCCTCGGCCTTACTACATACATGTAAGTCTAACTTTCGTGCTCGTCTATTTCATGTCCAACACATGTGGCACTTATCAATGTTGGTCTTCAAAGGCGCAGTCAGGATACTGCACTTCCCATATTCAAATAGAAATCTCCACCAATGTGCCAATATAATTGAATTTTTTTCACAGGAAATCGCATTGAAAGGGACATTAATTAGGCGTTTAATGAGTGCTGCTTCAATATTTCAGTGTGAGCAGAAAATAATGATCAGGATACACATTTGCGCCTACTAAAGTCCCCGGTTCACAGTCAGTGAACATATTTCTGTATATTTCGTCATCTGCCTTTCTATCTTTTGCTTTCTTTCTTACCTTTCATTCTCTATATTTTTATTTCTCTTTCTTTATATTTTTTTTCGCTATCTCTCTCTCTGTCCCTCTGGGTGCGTTCGCTCGCCTTCTATATTTTTTTTCGTTTTCTTTTTTCTCTGTCTCTCTATACTGATTTTCCCCTCCTTATATCCCTCCTCCTCACCATCACTTCTCCTTCCCACCCCTTGATATACTGTACTATACAAGGATATGCTATAGACTTCTAGCGTGCGCGCATGTTCCAGAAAAACGCATAGCCAACAATTTCCCCAACATTCTACTTTATTACTATATGGTCACTCAGATGAGAGATGTATAGTGGAGTGAAACGATGCGCTGCATAGATGAACCGAGACAAATAACACAAGAACACGAAACGGTCAAGGACCTTGCGTATATGTATACGAGCAAATGGAAGGTCAGCAAGAATGGTATATTGCATTGGTGAGGTGTTTATCCTTACCACTGTTCGAGTGTACAATGGGAAATGGCAGTTTGATGTATTCGTTCTAGAGGTGAATGCGAGTTCTTCAGTATTATCTGTTCGTCGTTGAGTCGCGATACGAGCAAAACGAACATATTGGTTCTCTGTCTGTATTGAATTGCTTCAAAGTGTCATGCCTATGTTGAATAAATATCATGAAAGATTAAAAAAAAAGTTCGGCAGATCCCACGTACCATGAGAATCGATGCTATGCGAAGCATGCAGTGGGAAGGTGATTGTGGTGTAATTTTTTTAAATGAGCCAAACGTTACGAAATGACACTAAAGATATGTACAAATGCTGTACGCAGAGACTTATGTTGAACAGTCGCATATGTCTCATATAACCAGTTGTTTACAGTTGCGTAACGATTCCAATAGAAACATGGGTATTACCAACACCAGAAGCGGTAAGCTGATATGTAGCACTTGTGCTCGCGAGGATGGTAGCCCTGGATAGGGCTGCGTAAACCAACTAAAGTGGATGGCGCTTAAGTATACGATTGACGTCAATCCGACATGACTCCTTGATCATAGGAGTACATATGTAATATTTTGAATATTAGATAGCCAGTACTGCATACACAAATGACGTTTCACAAACATTACGCCTGTATAGGTTCTTTTTCCAAAGCAGTTTCGAGACCTGACGTGGCTCTGTGGTAGAATACTTGATTGCCACGCAGATTGCTTGGGTTCGATTCCTGCTGGGAATCTGATTTCTTTTCTTTGCATTCGTCGGGTCAACGGTGCCATTGTCAGTTTTTCTTAAACCTCTCGCATTTAAATTACCAATGTCTGTACTCGCCGTTCCTGTGTAGATATAAATTGTCAAACACCTGTGGCGCATACCCGCATACTGCGGGCCGTGGTATACGGGTATGAGCAACACGTGTCTGGAGAAATGATTTTGACGACGTACGCGACGGCATTTTCACGTTATTCAAGTTCCGACCAGCCAGGCATATTCGTCAATACCTCTTACCCTCCCATACTAACTTTGGTCGACCTCAAGTTAAGGAGGCTATCACGGGAGCACTCAGAAGTTGGCGGCTAGATAGATAGATAGATAGATAGATAGATACGTAGATAGAAACGCCAAAGTGCTTGCAGTACGCAAAGAAATGCTTCGCATTTAATAGATAGCTGAGTGGTTACGACGCTCGCCTTCAAATCGGGGGTAGGCGGTGTCCAATCTCGCCTTCGCGAAAACATTTTGTAGCAAAGAATTTATCTCTTTCTCTATATCCCTTCCTTTCGCTCTCTCTGTACTCGTTCTCTCGCCCAGTCAGAGTTATTGCATCCCACGCCGAACAAATAATCACCCGTGTTTTGGGAGAGAAGTGGAAGAGGATGGCGATGACGAAGAGAGTGCGTGCCGGTTCATGATGATGATAATTTTCTTTTTACGACACATGGAAACCTCCAGCATAACATCTCTGCTGTAAAAAATCAACTTTTCCTCCCGCACGTGGTCAGACTCGGCGTCTTTCGCTTTCCTGCGCCCCCCGGCGGGCGCCTTCAAGTAAAAACCAGGATGCATCGTAGTCACGTGATGGGCGAGCGCTACATTTTCGCACCACACGGTCGCCCATCTGCCCTGTTCTGCATGATGTGCTGCGTGCGTGCGCCCATTGAATGCCGTGGAACGTCTACAGAAGGAACGCCGTTCCCTCTACCGTTCCTGCTTAAACGTAACGAGTTACCGTTACAGTTCCACCGATCCCGAATGGAACGGTGGCGTTCCTCCGTTCCTGCCAAAAGGAACTAGTTCCTGGAACGTCGTTCCTTGGAACGCCGTTCCGTACAACACTGATATCAAGCTAGCCACCTGGCCGTGAGGCCACCGTGAGCGCGGCATGTAAATCATGTTGTACATGAAATTCACATCATGATTTTCCTGTTTGCAGCTTTCATGTATGTTTTTCATACAGTCATCTAACAAAAGACGAATTTTGGTGAAAATCAAGCTAGTCAGCCGGCCGCGAGCCCACCATGAGCGCGTCATGTAAATCATGCTGTACATGAAATGCATGCCATGATTTTCATGTTACCACCTGTCATTCGTATTCGTCATATAGATATATCTCGTAGTAGAAATTTTGGCATATATCCATTTAATCTAACGGCCGCGAGCGCGCCGAGACACTAGCGAGGCGAGAGAGCTGGACCATTTACGTGGCGAAGCCCGCCTACAGCGCGCGGTGGCGAAGAGAAAACGAATGCGGTTATTTCCCCGTTCCAGTGACTTGAGGTGTGCCCGGCGTTATTATTTTTTTTTCCACATCGCGAGGAGGTACAGAAAGAGGCCACTTTTAAGGCGAAAGCCTTTAATCTCTCATGCTCACGTCCGTCCGTCCGTCCGTCGGTCCGTCCGTGTCCGTCGGCCAGTCCGTCCGTGTCGGTCCATCCATCTTTCCGTGTCCGTCCGTCTGTCCGTGCCGTCCGTCCGTCCGAGCCCTGACACGGAGCCAGGTGGCCGCCGGGGTGCGCAAACAGACGCCGGTCGCGTCAGACTCTACAGCGCTCGCGATTTGCTTGCGTAGCTTGGCTGTGCCCAGCGTTTGGAATCATTCTGACCGACAGCGTCTCAGTGGACACAGGCGTTCGCGGAACACACTTTGGAATTTACAAAGGGTCCGTCAATTTAAGCGCTGGAACGCGGGTGGCGTTTGCGCGATGCGCGAAGCGCGAGAAAATACGAACGCATGCGAACGGAGGAAGATTAGTGTCGCGTCTCGCTGCGATTCGCGGTAAAAAGTTAAAAAAGAAAACATGCACACATTCGGTTTGTGTGTTATCCCACTGAGAGTGTAAAAGAAAAAATTACACCAGGGAACCATGTGTAGATGTGAAGCAGCGGGCGCTAACGCTTACACTGGCGGCGGCGTTGACGCTGGCGCGCATCGCAGCGTTGCGCAGGAGAGAAAACTGGGGAGGCCCAAAGCACGCAGTGATGGAGCGGTGTTTCCTACTGGAACATGCCAATCGCTGCTAATGGGCAATGAGAGACAGAAGACTGCGACTGGACACAGAGACCCGCAGTCCGCTTTTAGTTAACGTGCACGCTACGATTTTTTATTGTTCAACAACGCACAGGAGAAATCTCCCACCGGCACCACCTTGCAGGTCAAGATCCAATGCCATATATACGTGGTGGCCAGTGAACGGTTGTGCAGCGCGAGCAGTCGGTTTTTTCAACCAAGAAACTCGCTAGCAGACGACGCGCATCCGCAGTGGGAGTGGACGCCGCGGGCAGGGATGCCTAGAGGAGAGAGGGAAGCGTAGGAGAGGAGAGAGAGGGGGGGACGGGCATGCGCAGTGGGAGTGTGGACGCCGCGGGCAGGGATGCCTAGAGGAGAGAGGGGGAGAGTGTAGGAGGGGAGAGAGGAGGGGGGGCGCATGCACAGTGAGGGTGTGGTTTCCGCGGGGAGGGATGCCTAGAGGGGGAGAGGAGGTTTTTTATTTTTATTTTTTGAAAGGGTTTGCGCATGCGCAGTAAGGGTGGTCACGCGGCACACCACCACCATCACCGGATGAAGCTTCGCCATAAGATGCTTCACAGCTAAAAAAAGACATGGCATAGTCAGTCGAATGGCCACACGCTTTCGCCGTACACACTTTGGAATGTACAAAGTGTCCTTCATTTTTTTTTCCGGCGCATCTCAAGGTCCGTTTTCAAATTGAAAGAAAACGAAGGAGCGTTGCGTAATTTAGAACACGCTCAAGCTCCTCCGAGATATGTGTACCACTAGCGGTATATGGTGTATATAAATAGCCCGCCGTTAAGAAGCCGGCGCATTCATGGCGAGTGGTAGAGTTGTCTAAGGCGGCGCACTGTCAACTTGAGGAGTCGCTGGTTCGAATTCCCGGGCGGGTGCTTCAGAGTTTTTCTGGATTATTTTTAGTGCTTTTTTTTTTGTATATATACATACATATACATATGTGGCACATGAGGGCGATGGCGACGGTAACGGCAAAAAACTGCTCAATGTCCACATAATTGCTGTCGCAATAAAAAGACGGAGCGGAAGAAATGAAAGCCGGTGCTCATTCTCATAACTGTTTATTTTGTATAAAGCTTGCCACATACTATATATCGTGCGCACGCTTTCACCGCCAGCAGTCAGCAAAGACGAAACCACTACATTTATTCAGCAACATCAACAACAGAAATGCAGCTGACAATATCGCGAGCTTCACGTATATTCAGAAACATTAACAATGAAAACGTGGCTGACAGCATTATGAGATTCACGACGCCGTCTGGCCCCTCGGCGGACTTTGTAGACATAGGCGACTGCCGCTTTTGCTGGATCGTTGTGTTCCGGCCGCGAGAGATCTTGGCTGGCGGCGCCTTTTCCCAGACGTTATAGTCTCTGTTCTTCTCCATGCTTTCCTCGGCGAGGAATGTTTACTGCAGCACGGTCTTCTTTGGCGACTACTAGTATCGCCACGGCGTGTTCGGCGGCACGAAAAGTTGCCTGCTGTCGAACTTCAAATCCTCTGCTTGGACGCCCTTCTCCAATATCCTTGTTTAGCGGAGTGTAGTCTGGCATGTCTTCAAATATTATGGAGCCCACGTACTGGAGGAACTCTGTGGTGCCACATGGAATGTCCCCGCGTGGAAAGCATGTGCTCAATAACACGGGGATATTTTCTACGAGCGTGCTCTTCTGGTGGATGGCATGCACGGAGTCCTTGAGGATGTCCTCCCAGAGCAGAGGGCAACAAGGTCACTGAAGCGCAATGCATTCTTGGGTCTCCATGCAACCTCTTCGCGGGTGTGTACCAACGTCGCCGTTCCGACTCGTGAGAAAAATGATATCGTCGCGCGCCTTCGGGAGATCTTCCTCGTATTCCTCATGTTTGCCGTTATGCGCGCACATGTAGGCAGAACGGCAAACATGTCCGCGCAAACTCTCTTCGTTATTCCGCAGAGAAGCGAGGTACCCGCTACAAATCAGTGAGGCTTTATGTGCACTTTGTTGATGCCGTGGCTCATGAATAGAGACCGGATTTTAGGCAGATGCCTATTAGATGTGAAGCATCTTATAGCGGAGTTCAATCCGGTGGTGGTGTGCAGCGTGACCAACCTTACTGCGCATGCGCAAATCCTCTCCACACACCTCCTCTCCTACGCTCCCTCGTCTCTCTCCTCTAGGCATCCCTCCCCGCGGCGTCCACACCCCCCACTACGCATGCGCGTCCCCCCTCTCTCTCCTCTCCTACGCTCCCCCCCTCTCTCGCCTCTCAACGTCGACGCAGGCAGCGTCTGCTAGCGAGTTTCTTGATTGAAAAAACCGACTGCTCGCGCTGCACAACCGTTCACTGGCCACCCCGTATATAGAGGCACTGGATCTTGACCGCACGGTAGTGCCGGTGTGAGATTTCTCCTGTGCGTTGTTGAACAATAAAAATTCGCAGCGTGCGCGTTAACTAAAAGCGGACTCCGGGTCTCTGTGTCCTATCGGAGTCTTCTGTCTCTCATTGCCCATTAGCAGCGATTGGCATGTTCCAGGAGGAAACACCGGTCCATCACTGCGTGCTTTGCGCCTCCCCTAGGTTTCTCTCCTGCGCAACGTCGCGATGAGCGCCAGCGTCAACGCCGCCGCCAGTGTAAGCGTTAGCGCCCGCCGCTTCGCATCTACACATGGTTTCCTTTAGCGGGAAATGGTGCAATTTTTTGTTCCCTGCATTCCTATCATGCCTCTTTGATATATGAGCATGACTTAGAGGTTAGGAAGGGGCTTTTACAGTGTTTTTATAGTGCCTATAAATGCCTATATATGGCGTTCGTGCCTAAAAGCCTATGAGTGCCTATAAACGCCTATTTTTAATATCGGCGCCTATATGAACACCATTTAAGCTCAAATTTCCTTTTAGTGTGCGGTTTGAGACCGTTATTCATGTCACTGGGAAACATTGACTTTTCCGAACAATATGAAGTTCAATCAAGTCCTCTAGAATTCCGAAAAAACAACCGCTAGCAGCAGTGGAATGGCACGCGGCGGCCACCATACGCCACAGCGCTGACATGACGCGAGCGGTTGGAGGATGATGAAGATGAGGAGGAGGAGGAGCGGTTGAGGAGAGTAAAAGACGCTATTTCTGCAGCCCTAAATGGGAAGACATCTCAGCTTCTGTAGGGGAATGGCGAGATAGAGGTAAAGATGGGAGAAGGAGATGAGAGTGGCGTCTATGGCCGAGGACGCGGCAAGTGGCTTCAATTTGTGAAGTGTCCCGAAGGAATAGACCTCTCCCGGGGTACGTCACAGCGTGACGTCACCGGCGCACGTGCAAGGCGGTGGTTGGCAAAACACCCCCGTTTGTGGCTCAGTGAGGTAAAGTCGCGCGGTGCTTGGGGCACGCTTTTCTTTTTGTTTTAAGCTTAAACTTCATCTTAATGTGGCAAGATTAGCTGTGGTATGTGTCAGAGAACATCTAGTTGTGTGGTAAACTGCATGACGGAAAGCTTTGCCACGCTGGCTGGCTGTTTATCATGCAAGAGTGAACAAACGTGGCGGCCTGTGCGAGGAACAGCGGCATCGTCTTCGAAAATGTGCAGCGTTTATAGTGGCGTGTAGTGTGCGTTCAAAGGCATCGACAATATTGGTTCACCTTTACGGACTGTGAAACTGAGAATATTGTGTGTGGTGTGTGCTGTGTGAATAACGATGCGTTTTGTTTGCGAAAACATTGGCACTCGTTGTGGTCCGGTGGCGGTAACCGGTTGTCGACAGAACATTACGATTCGACATTTTAGTCAAGGTAAAAATTGATTTCGCGCAATCATCTGCGAGTGCGTACATCTCAGCTTTTGTGCTGCGTGCAGAAAAAGAAAGTGCACGATCTCCGGACGGAAAGGTATGATTGCGCATGAGCTATTAGCGTGAATACGCAAACCCAGTAAATTTTAACTCGTATTATCGGAGACCTCATAAGTCTTAATGAGAACAGTGGTGATTCTTGTTTCTCATATACTTGGTACCCTTACGGCTCGATCTTTATGAAGTGACAATGCGCATTACAAGTTTGTGTATCGGATCTAAAGGAGCAAAGTAAGTATTCAAACACGTTGTAGGCATCAGATGCAGCGAGGCAACTGCGCAAAAGATTATATATCTAATTAACTGATCAGGTTTAAAATCGCATAAATTTGCAATGGGATATGAGGAAGGGCGTAGGGGAGAACTTCGTTTGAATTTTCACGAGGATTTTTTAACCCCAGCCTAACGCACGGCAAAAAGTGTTTCCTTCTTTTCTTTTTCTGTTTTTTTTTTTCATTCATCTCCGATCAGAATTTTGCGCAGTGAGAATCTTATCCGTGACCTTGCGGACAGCAGCTAAAAACCATGCTGCTGTCAATGCTGCACCTCGTTTCAAATTGCAGTGCACATGTCGCGACGTTAACTGAGTGCGTACACATCCATGTCATGCAATTATTTTACAAAGCGCCAGTCACCGTGAACATGCAGAACCTTCGCTTTCGAAGAGGATAAGATTTTTTTATGGCTGCCATCTTCGACGAGTAAATCGCCACAAGCTGTGACTTCAGAAAATAGCAATTCGCAGAAGTTTCAGTCGAAGGAATGCAGACACATGCAGCGCTGCTATGCAGAAAGATCCCGCCGGCGGGACTTTCTTGCCAACCAGCACCTGCTCCGGGGGGAGAAGATTGGCGGCGGCGTACACGCAGTGACGTCACGCTGTTTGCAAACAGGGAGAGGTCTATTGAAGAACCGCCTTGAAAGCATGGGTGTGGCGGTGGGAAGGGAAACGGAGGTTCCTCTGTGTAGCCGCTGGAAGATGGAGCACGAATACGAAACCGTGGAGAGCCGTCAGGGGGAAAGGAGTGTGGATCAAAACAATGAAAAATGTGATGCGCATGGGGCTCTTGTTCTGTTACGGTAATTTCCTTTTTAAAGGGCCCCTCACCAGGGTCACATAAGAAATTGTAGTTAGACACTGGAAGTTGTTGGGTGCCCAATTAAGAGCGTTCTACCACGATAATTTTCAAATTCGTTCGGTACGAGCCACGAAACCATGATGCGAGGAGCCAAGTTGGAAACCCTTGCCACTCGGCCCGTGTAGCCATCGCGCGCCCAATTCCTGCCCTGCCCTCTTCGGTATCGGAACCGGAGGATCACATGACGCATACGCACCTACGCGTCATGCGCACGCAATGTCACGTCTCCATGACGTGTCCGAGCCTGCTCGTGAACGTACGCCATCGATGTGTCGTTTCCGCGTTCTCGGTAGTGTACTGCCTGTTTCTGGGAGATAGATCCCTGAGTGCGCGTACGTTTGCAGAGGCTGGCACGGATCATCTATCCTTAGCGCGATACACCGCGTCGCACCGCTGCAACTGCTGTCAGAGACGATGCACCAAAAACACGCCAAGCGTTGTCGGGGCTGGCGCCGGCCCGACGCGGGAACGGCGAAAAAGACGAACGCATGCGAAACGGAGGCCGATTAATGTATATCATCTCGCTGCGATTCAAAACAAAAAACAAAAATAAAAACGTGCTCACATTCCGTTTGTGTGTTTTATTATTTTTCTCACCTTTCATTCGTCTGCTCAAGAGCGGAGTATGCAAATTACACATGTCGCCTCGAATAATTTTGCAAAAAATGTTCCAAAAAGCCGGGTGAGTTCATGATGAAAAATATGTACTCCGACTTAACATAACAAAATATAACAAAAATTACACTGACGTTTCGCCACCTATGCGGGTGGCATCCTCAGTATGCACTGGCACAAAATCAGCGGAGGTCGCCCAGTCCACTGCTAGTCTCGTATGTCTCTGTACACATCCGGTAGGGGGGCCGCGGTTGTTGTTGCACGCCGACTTGTCGCGACGGATGAACCACGACTCAAGCAGCTTTCTCTTCCCCCACCTTTGTTCCCGAGCCAGCGTCGTCGCATTACTGAAGTCGAAGGCATGCCCCGTCGTCCAGCAGTGTTCGACCAGTTCGGTCTTGGAACGCGTGGCGTGGGTGGCTTTAGCGACGTCCCCTTTGTGCTCTTTGAGCCTCGTTGACCTCTTCCTTCCTGCTTCGCCGATGTATGTGGCATCGCAGTCCCCACACGGCACCTTGTAAACGACCCCGCTTTGATCGTTTGCAGGGGTGCGGTCTTTGGGCTTCGTGAACACGTTTCCCAAGGTGCAGTGAGGCTTGAAAACGGTTTTAATGCCCAGTGGACGAAGTGCTCTCCGAACAGAGTCTGACACACCCTGAACGTAAGGAATGGAAACAATGGGTGTTGTGTTTTCTCGCGGCACACTCCTTGTTCCTTTGCCCGTGCGTTTCTGGGTGTCGTTGATAAACGTCCTCGGATAATGCCTACGTTCGGACAGGCTCGGACACGTCATGGAGACGTGACATTGCGTGCGCATGACGCGTAGGTGCGTATGCGTCATGTGATCCTCCGGTTCCGATACCGAAGAGAGCAGGGCAGGAATTGGGCGCGCGATGGCTACACGGGGCGAGTGGCAAGGGTTTCCAACTTGGCTCCTCGCATCATGGTTTCGTGGCTCGTACCGAACGAATTTGAAAATTATCGTGGTAGAACGCTCTTAATTGGGCACCCAACAACTTCCAGTGTCTAACTACAATTTCTTATGTGACCTGGTGAGGGGCCCTTTAAAAAGGAAATTACCGTAACAGAACAAGAGCCCCATGCGCATCACATTTTTCATTGTTTTGATCCACACTCCTTTCCCCCTGACGGCTCTCCACGGTTTCGTATTCGTGCTCCATCTTCCAGCGGCTACACAGAGGAACCTCCGTTTCCCTTCCCACCGCCACACCCAGGCTTTCAAGGCGGTTCTTCAATAGACCTCTCCCTGTTTGCAAACAGCGTGACGTCACTGCGTGTACGCCGCCGCCAATCTTCTCCCCCGGAGCAGGTGCTGGTTGGCAAGAAAGTCCCGCCGGCGGGATCTTTCTGCATAGCAGCGCTGCATGTGTCTGCATTCCTTCGACTGAAGCTTCTGCGAATTGCTATTTTCTAAAGTCACAGCTTGTGGCGATTTACTCGTCGAAGATGGCAGCCATAAAAAAATCTTATCCTCTTCGAAAGCGAAGGTTCTGCATGTTCACGGTGACTGGCGCTTTGTAAAATAATTGCATGACATGGATGTGTACGCACTCAGTTAACGTCGCGACATGTGCACTGCAATTTGAAACGAGGTGCAGCATTGACAGCAGCATGGTTTTTAGCTGCTGTCCGCAAGGTCACGGATAAGATTCTGACTGCGCAAAATTCTGACTTTCATAGCTTGTCATCGTCGCAATCATGGTTAACATTAACAAAAAATCAACTTCTAAAGCGCTGACATTGCTGAGACGTGCACGGAGAAGCACTTTTTTCAATGGAGCGGTACAAAAATGCGCGCGTGCCGCTAGCTACCCCCGCGTGGTACGTCGAACCGGAAGCCGCCGCATCCCACAGTTCCCTGCGATTGCTTATATTACCGGTCACCTATTACCTTGCAACACTGCCAAAGCTACGAGGAGTACACAGTCAGTATCCTTGCGCAGCACATAATATAGTTCCGGGCCTAATTGTTTCTTTATAAACAAGGTACAAGTGTTTTAACTGTGCATCTTGCATGACGCGTTACAGCGATACGTCTTACGTTAGGCCCTTCAGGAATGCACTTCGAATTTTCTAAAATATTACAGACGGGTAACCGTAATAGCCTCCCCTAACCGCGATGACGCACAGCAACATGGCAGCCCCCTTGGAGCCCACTCCATCCGCTTCCATCCGAATTCGTGCTTCTTACTGGCTCTCTGCCCGGAGAGCAAAAAATATGTGGTATAATCTGTCATCGCTTAGCCTCATCTAACGCTCAGGGCAAAGCATCAGGTATCTTTTTTCGCTATTATTTAGATCGCTTGTTTGTTTTGATGCTGCTAGGACTACCAAGATGGTGTTGAGCAGTAAAAGTGGTTTGATGTCAACTGAACAGATGGCACCACAAAATTATCACCGATGATACGTTGACGATGCGAAACACCCTGAATGTGTATGGTTTTGTGATCCAATAATTCGCTGTTCCACTCAACAACGGTACGTGATGGCCGCTGAAAGTGCGTCGACTAAATCTGCGGAGCGTTCTAGGTCAAACATCCAGTATTTTCCGAAAGAAGCTAGATTAGTAGTGCTAAATGCGTTTGATGCTGTCAAAAAAAGAACCCGGTGAAAGCGCCAATATGAACGGTGCTGTATAAAGAACCGCGTTGCTCACAAACGCCAGCGAACGCGCACTGTACAAGTGGGTGTCTGAACATCAAAGAAACGGTGGGGTGGCGTTCCCGAAGAGCTTTTTGCGTGTTATATTAACTGCAAGGGGGGGAGGTATCGACAAGGTAGGCGAGCGGACGCCTAAGAGACAACGAGCGGATGAACATGTCTTGAGGGACTTTCGCCTTTCCTATTGGCTAACAAGCCCTGCAGCTTTCGCAGTGCTGCAAGGTACTTCTGAGATGGAGTATAGGCATCCCTCCCGCGGCAACCACACCCCCACTGCGCATGCGCGTCCGGTCCCCCCTCTCTCTCCTCTAGGCATCCCTCCAGCGGCGTTTACACACCAAATGCGCATGCGCGTCCCCTCCCCCCTCTCTCCTCTCCTACGCTTCCCCCTCTCTCGCCTCGCAACGCCAACGCAGGCAGCGTCTGCTAGCGAGTTTCTTGATTGAAAAAATTGGCCGCGTATCTGCGTGCTTCGCTGCAAATGTCTTCGAAAGACGATAGTATTGTGCCGGCCGTACTACTATGTTTTGCCTTGCCTCAGACAGCGCCTACTCTACGTTGAATTGGCCGCATCTGGCTAGTATTGATAAGCGTCTATCAAATAGAGGAGGCGCTGCTCGAGATATGGACGCCATCGAAAAACATGAGCTTGTGTTGAACCAAGGGCCACTGCCAGCGGCAGCACTTTATCGTCGGCACAGGGCTTTTTTCGTGCTAAGCGTCGCAGTTCGTGCACAGCGTCGCATTTTCAGCACAGCCTAAAAAACACTAGGGTCTTTAGAATTACGTATCTGTGTATTTTCTAATAAAAGAACACACGACCTGATACTTACATATTAATGTTGCGCCTCAGGTATGCATAGCATTTGCTTTTTGATCGAATATGTTCACAAGTATGAACGCAAACACCAGTTCAAGATGGCTGGGCGTTCAGAAATAGGTTAAACTTTGGTCGAGTAGCTAGCTGAATCGGGTGACAGACATACAGACAGACAGACAGACAGATAGACAGACCAAAAATTTTTGCGTTGAAGTATCCCAAGAAAGCCTATCGTCTTTAAAAACCGACTGCTCGCGCTGCACAACCGTTCAACGCCTACGCAGGCAGCGTCTGCTAGCAAGTTTCTTGATTGAAAAAACCGACTGTTCACGCTGCACAACCGCTCACTCGCCACCCCGTATATATAGGCACTGGATCTTGACCTGCAATATAGTGCCGGTGGGAGATTTCTCCTGTGCGTTGTCGAACGATAAAAATTGGCAGCGTGCGCGTTAACTAAAAGCAGACTGCGGGTCTCTGTGTCCAGTACGAGTCTTCTGTCTCTCATTGCCCATTAGCAGCGATTCGCATGTTCCAGTAGGAAAGCACCGGTCCATCACTGCTGATTGCTCATCCCTAGATTTCTCTCCTGCGCAACGCCGCGATGAGCGCCAGCGTCAACGCCGCCACCAGTGTAAGCGTTAGCGCCCGCTGCTTCGCATCTACACATGGTTCCCTTTAGCGGGAGATGGTGTAATTTTAAGGCGCAAGCCTTTAATGTCTCATGCTCACGTCCGTCCGGTGTCCGTCCGTCCGTCCATCCGGTGTCCGTCCGGCGTCCATCCGTCCATCCGTCCGTCCGTCCGGCGTCCGTCCGTTTGTCCGTCTATCCGCCCGTTCATCTGTTCATCCGTCCGTCCGTCTGTGCATCCGTCCTTCAGCCTGTCCGTTTGTCCGTCTGTCCGTCCGTCTGTCCCTCCGTCCGTCCGTCCGTCTGTCCGTCCGTCCGCCGTCCGTCCGTGGGTCTGTCCGTCCGTCTGTCCATCCGAGCTCTCGCACGGAATCAGGTGGCCGCCGGGGTGCGCAAACGGACGGCGGTCGCGTCGGACTCTACAGCGCTCGCGCTTTGTTTGCGTAGCGTCGCTGTGCCCAGCCCTTGCAATCATTCTGACCGACGCCGTCTCAATGAACACATGCGTCCACGGAATACACTTTCGAATTTACAAAGGGTCCGTCAATTTAAGCGCTGGAACGCGGATGGCGTTTGCGCGATGCGCAAAGCGCGAGAAAATACTAACGCATGCGAACGGAGGAAGATTAGTCTCGCGTATCGCTGCGATTCGCGGTAAAAAATTAAAAAAAGAAAACACGCACACATTCGGTTTGTGTGTTATCCAGTGAGAGTCTAAAAGAAAAAAAGACATGGCATAGTCAGTGAAATGGCCACACGCTTTCGCCGAACACACTTTGGAATGTACAAAGTGTCCTTCAATTTTTTGTCAGCTGCTTGTGCTCAATGATGCGATGCGGAAGTTGTAGAATGTGCCTTGGCAACAGCTGGGCCCTTGGAAGTTTGGTTATGATGTACGATTTATATAGGTATGTCTGGTCCTTATGATGTTTCTCCCGAGTCCTAACTTGTTTTGTGGCTTGTGAATTCCCAGCACGCAGCCGAAGGGAGCCTGGAAGGGTTGCCAGCAACACCTCATCTTGCTGTCATAGGTGTGTATGTCATACATAAATCTTTCGCTCAAAACATGACTTGTGTAGTTCATTTTGTTATCCAAAAAAAGGCAGGAGTTCATAAGGAAGATGGAAGCTTGGACGAGATGAAAAATTCTTGAACTTAGGGTGTCGCTGGAGCACACGTTGTGACAAGTGGACTTGACTTCTTCAAGGACTGCAGCCTTGAATGAATGTTCTGCCTGGATATTTATGATTGTAACAGGTCTTTTGATTGCTCAAAGGGTGTGTGGTGAAGGCAATTCTGCTGTTGTGGCCATGTGCCTGGACACTATAGAATGAGCAATATAAATGGTAAAATTTCAGAGCATGATAATGAGGTTTTTAAAAGTGGACGGCTGCCACAAGTGTGCATGTAGCCTATACTGGGACATTGTGGTGTAGATGCGATTGATGGCAGAGCCCTTGAAACGAAGCAAAATGACCTTGCTGAATTACAGTTTGGAGTGAGTGTTTATCGCTCTACATCATAAGCATCTATTTCTGTTGCTAGAAATTCTACATGGGTTGTTTAGGCAATTGTGGGCCCTTTTTATATTTTCATAATATTTGTAGTTACACTCCATGCTTACTTGGGAACATTATGCATCAGAGCATATACATGTAGCTAGTTCAGCATGTGACGAATACAGTTACATTTGCTGCTCAGGATTTCTATCTGGTGTCCTTTCATTTCATCATGCGGTGTCTGTCTCGCAAAGCAATGCAGTTGACACATTTCCGGCGTTTCACATCTGAAGCCCGAATATGTGATTGGCACAGTTTATGGAGCATGGATATATTCTGTCATTCTCTTTTTGTTTTCCAGGTTCAAAGGGCGTGGTAAAGGCAGAGACAGCGGAATAGCACCAAGGGTGTTCAGCCGTCTCAAAGCATTTTGAAGAATAAATGTGCAAGTATTGACAAAAGCTTTCGTTGGCATATTTTATGAGGTACTACCCATGTCGAGTGACAGTCGCATGGTGAGGTAGACCACACTTCAGTTCATACTGACACAGAATACACTTGTTCTCTTGGGCCATCATACCGACAATGCAGTTGCATTTCATGTTGAGAGCCTGCTGTCACATTGCAGAGAAATTGCTACATTGATGGTCTTATAATAAGCTTTAATCGACAAAAAGACGTTAAATGGCACTAATCACTCTCATCTAAAATTGACAGATTGCCGTCATTTTGACGGTGAAATTTTATCAATCTGACAGTTCAGTTGTGTTTTGAGTTCACGAAAAAAAACGTCAAAATGAAAGAATACCGTCATTTGCAAATGACAACCTTTAGTTATTTTGATGGTTAAATGTTATCAATTTGACGGTTTGCTTGTATTTTGAATTGACGGGAAAAACATCAAAATGATAAAATAGTGCCATCATTTGAAAATGACGGCCTGCCATCATTTTTACGGTCAAATGGTTGGAAATAGAGCTTCCAGGATATTTCTCGTCATTTTGACAAAATTTTTTTTTACAGTGAAGCTGAGCACGTACAAATAATACAGTAAGAAACGTCATTTAGTGGGAAAGCGCAGACGGTTACCCAGCGCGAGCATCCATTTCATTGGCAGATTGCGTTTCTCTCACTACTAATAGTTATGTTGGATCGGCATCATGTAGGCTATACATGATGCCGATCCAACATAAGTTCAGTACCGTATAGATATATCTATACGGCACTGAAGAGCGTAGATATTACCAGTAAGCTGCCGTCAACACATTTTATTCGCCTACAATCGGCTCAAAACACTCACAACGAAGCGCCGCTGTGTGCATTTATATACGCGCCGCCGACCGCCTATCCAGAGTACCACCGCAACGGTGCTGCCACCTATACGTCAATCTCGCCGCCAATATGGTCGCTGGCTGTAGCCCTGTGCTCAAGACACCCTGAAGCGAGACTCATTATAGGTGGGATATAATTCTAGGATTCCTTCCATTGGAGGCAACGGCGGCTGATTGTCCTCATTACTAATGTTTCGGTTACGGATAGTTCCTCAAAGTCATCCACTCTGCATAATTTTCTTCTGTAGGACTTTTTTTTGATGCATGTGGTATTGGAGACAGCAATGCTCGGGAAAAACGCTGCATAATTTGACCCGACTGCAGTAGCTGCCTTCCCGAAGTTAGGATAGATATGTATGTATGTATGTATGTATGTATGTATGTATGTATGTATGTATGTATGTATGTATGTATGTATGTATGTATGTATGTATGTATGTATGTATGTATGTATGTATGTATGTATGCATGTATGTGTACGATTCTCCATGTGAGCTTTACATCTTGTCCTCCAGACGGCTTTTGTACCCTTTTCACGAAAGTCGACGACGCCTTCATAGAGAGCGCTCTCTCTCTCTCTCTCTCTCTTTCACATTTGTTTTGCATTGCGGGTACAGAGAATTCGTATGGCTCAGGTATATTTACTTCCTGTGAGCATAGGTGTGAAACTTAGTGGTCAAGACAACAGCCTTCGGAGCCTGGGGTCCCGAGTCCAGTCCCGACAGGAAAGTTTATTTTCTTTAACAATTTATTCCTTGGAGTATCCTGACGGCGGACGCCAAGAAATCCCACCAAAGAGGCACATACACCTTCGATGTAAATTTCTCGGAATCGGTTCGCTGACGCCAAACAAACGTTAAGATAGCGTGAACAAGCATAGATATGGGGCTGGGTATTTTACCCCGGGCAGAGCCGTTTTGGACAGGCTTTAGTGCGCGGTAGTGTGAACTGCGCCGTGTGATGGGATGACATTGGTGGGCACTCAGAGCAATTTCTCAGTTCGAACAGCGTGCGACCATCCAAGGTCGTGTAAAAATTGAGAAAATCAGTGTTACAGACGCTATCGGCGTTGCACCAAGTGTATGGTGATGATGCAATAAAGGTAACAGCGGCCTTGCAGCAAGTGTATGGTGATGATGCAATGAAGGTAACAGCAGTTTACGACTATAGTATGCATGATTTAAGAAACAACTGGCCATTTCTACGTTGAATTTTTGCAGAGGGTACGCGATGCGGTTTGAAGGGCACGATGGGACAAGTTCAAGACAAGTGGTGTCTCCATCACAATAACGCGCCAAGCTACACATCGTTTGTTTTGAAGCGCTTCCTGGCCAAAAATACGCTTCCGGCCATTCCTCAACCACAGTACGCACGGGAATCACTCCAAGTGACTAACGGCTGTTACCTAATCTGGAAATGGGCCTCAACGGGACATATTGTTCAACCGTGGAGGACATAAAAGGGAATACGACGGCTAAACGACGAGAGGTTCAGAAAGAAGTCTTCTACCACAGCCTCCAACAATGGCTGGGGCGAAGAAGTAGCTGTCTGCGCGGGCAAAGCTCCTACTTCGAAGGTGATTAGGTAAGCATTGCCATTCGTAGTAAGATTTGCGCGCTGAACCACCATGCGGGGAACTTCTTGACTGCGATATCGCTTCCAAAGTTGAAATGAAAAATTTCCATAGTCTTTGCCTACCGTCAACACTGAGATCATGAACAGTGAGATGAAGACGGGCCGTCTTAAACACTCAGAGGGTGTCCAGTGCAAGTAGGCATCGGAGAGAGAGAGAGAATAAAATGAGAGAAAGGCAGGCAGGTCTGCCAGAATTGTAGCATCCGCTTTGCTTCCCTACTCTATGGGGAAGGGGAAAGGTAAAGAAAGGTGAGAAAGAAAGCGGAGAAAAAAGTAGACACGCGAAAAAAAAAATGAACACGAGGAAAGTGTAGAGCGAGAGTACTATAGCCTATTCAATAGGCCACTGCCACGCAAAAGTTCAATAAGGCGTTGATTTATTGCGTAAGAAGTGGGTTCACAATAAATTCTCAAATTCAGCCAGAAATTACTTTCTCTTCTCTCGACAAATGACGTTGCGTACCCAAAAATCACTCGTCACCGACGAGAGATTTTTTGGTATCAGCCATTGGCTGATTTGAGCATGGCGCGCTCGGTAGTTACAGAGGCCGCCGCGGGAGGCCGCGACTTGTCCACGCGTGCGCGCGTCGCAATGAAAATTCGCGTATTCGAACAAAAAAAAGAAAGAGAAAAAGCGGTCAAGATCACGAGGCGCACGTGACGTATTTTCTTTCCCCGTGCCACATCCCGCCCTGCTTAGCTTCCAGCGCTTTCGACGGGACGAGAGAAGAGAATGCAATTGCAGCGTGGGAAATCTTTGTAACTCCACTCGTACTGGACGGATTCCAAAAAATTTTTGCGGCAATCAATTCGTGAGGCAATAAGCTCCTTTAGTGAATCCATTCCATGTCTACTTGTAAAAGTGTTGCAGGGCCCCTTTAATTAACATGGTAGGCTGGGCGAGTTGGTTAGTTAACATATTCGAGTAAGCGTGAATATGTTTAAAGCTTCCAACCGATTACAAAACGTTGGTTGGTTGGTTGGTTGGTTGGTTGGTCGGTCGGTCGGTCGGTCGGTCGGTCGGTCGGTCGGTCGGTCGGTCGGTCGGTCGGTCGGTTGGTCGGTCGGCCATAATTCTTTATCATCATCAGCCAGGGCATAAACAAAATGCTTCGAACCCATTACAAAAGGGCTCAACAGTAATCTTCATCGTCATGAGCCACAGAATCAACAAGGGGCACATAACGCCTTACAGATGTGTAACGGGTACCTTGCTTCTATATATGTGTGGTGGTGCTATGAGGGAGGCTCATGTTAAAGATAGGCCGGCCGTAAGCATTCCGTATGTGCATGCTTTCTCTCCCCGCATGAAAAAGGTGGGAAGTCGTTTTGGCATTGACGTAGTATTCTCCGCCAAGAATAAGTTAGGTCGCATCTGCGCAGCAGTTGAAAGGAAAGTTGACGGTGACAAGAAAAAATGGAATGAGTGTGATGTTAAGCCCCGGGACAGATTGGGTGAGTGTGGAAAGGGGGTAGTACATCGTATTCCCCTATCGTGCGGAAAGTGTTACATCGGTCAAACCGGGCGCTGTGTGAATAACCGACTAATGGACCATAGGAACTCGTTGAAAGCGCAGCCTTCGTCTAATCTCTGCCTGCATTGCAAGGAATGTAATTGTCATTCATTACTGAATGAAACATAAGTGTTGTCGAGGCTCAAGGATAGGACCGCGCGAGAGATTGTTGAGGCTTTTTACAATGACAAGTGCGGTGACATGTGTGTGGCAAGGCCTTCGGTGAACTTGCATAAACTAGAGATAGATGATCTAACCGCCAACCTGCAGTGTACTCATAACCACGTGTGTTTGCTATTTTCTTTATATGTGTGTTTTTCTGACAATAAACTTTCAGTTGTTAGTCTGCGCTTGTCTCGTGATTTCTTTCCTTCGTGTTCTTACTTCTATGTAGAATTACGAATAATGGCCCACTGGGTGGTTTCCTACTTCAGAAAAATGATGATGATTTATGGCGTAGTGGGTACCTTGCATGTGTACTTGTATTAGTTGTTCCAAGAGAGTTTACAACGGGTACAGTCACTACAGTGCAGCGGGCTCTAGACAGGCCGCTCTTCCAGCTTTCGCTGCGACTGTGTTGCGTGTTCCGCGCAGGCCTGGCGTTTTTTGTTGTTCCTGATTTGGATATTTTCATCAATCGCAATTTCATGCTCATGTACAACGCCTATTTCTCGCTCACAGCCAACGACGCCGACCCCGACGCCAGTATTTCTTCGATGGAGGCTCTTTGACCATATGACATTAAGAAAAATATTATGGAGATCGCATGCACTTGAAGAATCGGCCATATGCTAAACATTAATAAAAGCACTCAACCGCACTTCCCACATGTCGAAGGTACCTCAGAAGAGTTTCACTAGCTCTAATGATCTCTGTTTCCGTGTATATTGATTGTTTGTAAAAAGTCCTGTTTCCGTGTGTAACGGATCATACCAAGTCACACTACAGCGAGATTCCGAGAAGTGGATATGTTTCGCAATGTTCGATGAAAACAAAAATTCAGATATAGAGGGATATATTCTTAACGGGGAACGAGGAAGAAGCAGAAGAATATTAATGAGTTCAATCCCCAACTGCCAGGACGTGCAAATATACGTGTATGCAGATGATGTTGCATTATTCGCGGCAGATTGTGACATAGATTCTTTATATCAAAAACTGCAGAGATATATGAATATGCTAGAGATATGGCTAGAGACAATTTGCATGTCCTTAAAATAAATAAAAGCGCAGTGTTAATATTTCCTTTAGCAGATCCCATCTCAATTACAATATGTTATAAACAAGAGTCCATTCCCCAGGTTGAGTCGCTTAAATATTTGGGAATAATTTATAACGATAAACTAAACTGGACTCCCCACAACGAGAGTATTGCAGCTAAGGCACAACGTGCCTTAGGCATGTTACGCAGATTGAGCAGCAGACGTTATGGACTACGTACGAACACACTGGTGATGATATACAAAATGTACATGCGCCAAATATTAGAATTTGGGTGCGTATTGTTCTCAGGTGGCCCTGCTTACAAACTTAAGCCTTTGATTATGCTGGAGCGAGAAGCTTTGCGACTGTGTCTAGGACTCCCTAGGTTTGTAGCGAACAATGTTGTGTATCAGGAAGCGTGCTTGCCAACATTGCCTTGTCGATTCCGTATACTGACGGTTCAGACATTTCTAAAATTTTACAGCTATCCTTTAAGGCGATCTGAATATGTTTTTATAAATGATCCAGACTCCTTTTTCCTTGCTCATTGGCCACGGTTTCGAACACCACAGGTTATTTTTGTTCAGAAGCAACTAGACAGGCTAAATGTGAAAATTCGAGAGGTGCCAGCAGTAAATGTGTTGAATCAAAATCTTAACATAGAATATGATAAGATTTTCCCCTCTAAGCCTAAATTTCAATCATATGGAGTCTTAAATACCCGACTGCAAGATTATCTTGCACACGTCGAAACAAATAATGTAGTAGCCACAGATGCGTTCCGTAATACACGAAAACGCAGGCGTGGGTATTTACTCCCCTACACTTGGCTTGTCATTTTCATTAAGACTACCGGACTTCACCCCTGTTTTTGAAGCTGAACTCTTGGCAATCATTCTAGTATTACGCAAGCTATCTTTGAACACCCATACCGCAATAATAGTTACAGACTCCGTGTCAGTATGTACGTCGCTTACAGCTTCATCTAAATCAATTGCCTTAAAGACGTTCCTTGCACTAGTTCGTCCACAGCTGAAGCTCCTAAAATTATTATGGGTACCTGGCCCTTGTGGATTAGACTTAAATGAAATGGCTGACTCACTAGCTCGAGCGGCATTGAATGGTCCATGTACTTTCGGGTTCTTCCTGTAGTGGCCAGTATAACTGCGATAAGATACAGAAAATTTTCATTCTATCCAGACGCCATAGAATCAAGTAACATCATGGGCACAATTTAGACATTTAAAATTTCCGTGAAAAGTCCAATGGTGTCATACTAGACAACTGGAAGTCATATTAACTAGATTACGGTGTCGTGTGCCCCCGTTAAACCTGTATGCACACAGGGCTGGTCTGGCGGTATCGCCCCTACACTCTAAGAAAAAGTCGAGAGTTTGGGAGTATTTCTGCTACACAACAATAATCGTCATCTGGCATGCTCACGTTTCCTCTCTTGAAAACCCGGCTGCCCGGCACATTCCTATCAAGAATGCTATGTCACGCCGACAACGCGCGCGGCGTTCGTGACCGGGAAGTGCCGGGACGGCGGTGATAACGCCAGGAAAGTACGCGGGGTAGATGACGATTATAGTTGTGCAGCAAAAGGCACCCCTTTTACTCGATTATTTCTTATAGTGTATGCAACTTTTGCTTAGAAATCGAATCAATAGTGCACTCTTTTTTGTCATGTCGCCGTTACAGTTTACTAAGAAAAAGACTTCTTGTTATGCCATTCGCTAACCTGGGGCTGAGCTTCCCAATAGACAATGTACTTACCTTTGGTGCTTCGGCTCTGGGCTTCAGCCACCGGAACGCTTTTGATGCCGTCAGCAGATACCTTCAGGAAACAAAACGGATGCGACTCTGAATCCCTACTTTAAGTATTATTATAGCAGTAATGAGTAATCTCAAAACAGAAAATTTGTATGTTTCTTTTTTTGGTCTGTTACTGTAATTCTAATCAAGATCGGGAGTATAGCGTCTGATCTGAACAATGATTGCACTCTTCCCGTTTTTATGTACGTTTTTTCTTCCTTTCATTATCAATATTAAATACTTGAAATATAAAAAAAAATCATATCATCAATTCATTGGCCAATCCCCCTGAGTGGGTATGAGCCATGGTAGAGGCATCATCATCATCATCATCATTTCTCTGGACGTGGTGCAGCTTCCTGCATGGTCTCCTTCCGACGTTATGGATATCACGGCCTCTAATACCAGTTGATGGACAATCACATGTTCCGAGAAGAACTGCGGGAGATCTTCCACGGAAAGGGTAAGACGTTTCCACTGAAGACCACCTTCAGCCTTCCGCATGCTGCTGATCGATGTCCTGGACTACGTCCGATGCTACGAACACATCAACGCCCACGCCGACATGAACTCGTCCAGCCTATTTGGTTTCGGCAAATGCAATGAAAACAAGGTGTACCTGGTGGACTTTGGTTTGGCCTGTCGTTGCTCGGGAAACGGCAACAACGAGGATTACAAGAAAGATCCCCGAAAAGCGCATGAAGGTACCGTTTCTCTGACGAGTCTGAACGGCGACGTTGGTACACGCTTGCGAAGACGCGGCCTGGAAATCCTGGGGGTGCACTCGGAATCAGTGGTATTGTTGCCGACTGCTCTGGGAGGACATCCTCAAGGACTACGTGCATATCATCCACCAGAAGAGCACGCTCATAAAAAACATCCCAGTGCAAGTGAGCCAAATGCTTTCCACACGGGGACATTCCATGCGGCATCACAGAGTTCCTCCAGTACGTGGCCTCCATGAAATTTGAGGACACGCCAGACCACATAAGACTAAACAAGGGATATTGGAGGACAGCTTCCAGGCAGCGGATTTCTAGCCCGACAGCAGGCTACTTTTCATGCCGCCGAAGACGCCGGGGTCCAACTCGTTCTCGCCAAAGAAGCCGTGCTGCAAGAAATCTTCCCCCGCCGAGGACAGCATGGAGGTGAACGGGGACGAGAGCACCGTGGAAAAGCCGCCGCCAGCCAGGGTTCCCTGTGGCCGCAAGACAACGATTCGGAAAAACCGCCGGTCGCCCGCGTCTTCCAAGCCCACCACAAGCGTTAACGGCGTCGTCAATCTCATGTTGCTGCCAGGCACGTCTTTATTTTTTTTTCAGGATAGGAGTACACTAGGCACTGCTAGACGCATATTACGTTCGTATCAGAGGTCAAGCTTCTCTTCGTGAAATAACTGTTTCGTCATGTGATACGGAAATTAAATTGCTAGGTTAAAACCTGAGGTTTCGCCTTTTCTGATTTATGGTGGCGAAAACGCGCGCAATACATATAGTATGTAGGCAGCTTTGTACAAAAAAAAAAGAAAGAAAGTCACAGTTTCATCATAAGGGCGAAGCAATGAATGCGATAGCAAGAAATTAGAATGTCACACGAAGAACGGCAAGCAGCTCGATAACCGCAGCGCGGCGCTCAAGCGCAAAGCGCTCACGAAAAGATCACACATAGGATGACCACGAACTACCAAAGGTCACAGCTGGACACTTGCAGCGCGTTCCTCGAACACACGGAAGGACGCTCGCAAAGAGCGCACAGGTATACACAACATGAGCGCCAACTAACAACTCTCACAGTTGTTACTTCTTCGTGTTTGAGCAGCGCGCTACAATCCAAAGCTCTTGCATTTTTTTTACAGCGAAAGCTGTTATGAGATCACTTAATAAGAAAAAAAATACCCCCCACCTCCCCGAAGGGAATCGTGAGGAAATGCGAATGCATTTCTTGCGCCGACACCGACTTCTGCCATCGCCTTGAGAGGCGCCCAGCCAGCGAACGGTCGAGAGTGAGGCGCGAGCGGACGGGAGAGTGGGGCGCAGGGGAGGAGAGAGCGAACGGCGAGAGAAGGAGCGGCGAAGCACTGCACCTACCCTCTCCTACACTCTCTCGCACCACATGCTCCGGTTGCTAGGGGCGAGGATAAGTGCGCGCGCCCGCAGCTGTTGCTATGGGAGAGGGAGTGAGAGCGGAGAGATAACACCTGCCGGCTCGCGGACACCTCCTCAACCTATCCTCCTCCTCCGCGGACGCCGCCGGATGCGCCTGACATAGCCCGACTAAGAAATGCATTCGCATTTAAAATTCCCCATCTCCCGCTAAAGGGGACCATGTGTGGATGCGAAGCAGCGGGGGAGATAATTAGCTTGAGCGGGAGGAACGTCGCCGCTCTCATTTCACGGCAGTGGTCCCGGCGCTCATCGCGGCGCTGCACAGGAGAGAGAATGAGGCGCGCTCGCTCCGTCATTTTCATGCCACGTAACTACCATGGCGCCCCCCAGCGAAGTATGCAGCTGTCACACCACCTGTAATGCGCGCCGCTCCGTAGAGGATTCCTAGAGGAAAGGACGAGGGGGGGACCGTAGGAGAGGAGAGAGAGGGGGGAGGGGACGTGCATGCGCTGTGGGGGTGTGGGACGCGGGAGCCGCTCCGTAGAGTAGGAGATTCCTAGAAGAGAGAGGGGGGGAGAGGACGCGCATGCGCTGTGGGAGGCCGGAGCCGCTCCGTAGAGTAGAGGATTCCTAGAAGAGAGAGGGGGAGAGGACGCGCATGCGCTGTGGGGATGTGGGACGCGGGCGCCGCTCCGTAGAGTAGATGATTCCTAGAGTAGAGGAAGGGGGGTGAGCGTAGGAGAGCATAGGGGAGGGGACGCGCATGCGCTGTGGGGGGTGCGGGACGCGGGGGCCGCTCCGTAGAGTAGAAGATTCCTAGAGGAGAGAAAGGGGGTGAGCGTAGGAGAGGGGGGAGGGGACGCGCATGCGCTCTGGTGGTGTGGGACGCGGGAAGCAGGGACGGACTAAGCCCCCTCCAAACACATGCAAGCAAGATTAAGGAATGGGGTCAAGCTGGGCGACAGACACCACCTGCCTAGCCATTGCTAAGCAGCCTCTCTCTGCTCTCGGCCATCACTCTGATGACTGTGGTATGGTTGACGGCCTTCATATTACTACAGTGCTCTGGTTGGCATAATGGGTGCTTCCCTACTTCATGAAAGTGGCCGGACGCGGGACGCGGGACGGGGGACGCGGGACGCGGGAGGGACGGACATAGCCCCGAGCATAAGATGCTTCGCATCTAAAATGTCCAGGATGGAACGGGGTTCAAACCCGGGTCCGCTCCGTGGCAGCCCAGTGTTCTACCACTGAGCCATGCCTGTGCTCGAAACCCCAGCGCACAAAAACCCTATACAAGCATTATGTTGGGAAGGAACCGCGTTAACATGCGCAATATAACGTGGTAGAAGAGTAAAACAACAACCAGGCGTCACAGGAATGCCATTTGTGTAACCAGGCGTCACACAATATGAATTGCATTACGAGGGGGTCGTTGAATGCTTCCAACCCATTACAAAGGGCTCAGCCATAATTGTTCGTCGTCATCAGCCACCGAATCAATTAATGGAGTAGTGGGTACCTTGCAAGCGTACTTGTATTAGTAGCCCAAGATAGATTGCAACGGGTTTTAGAATATTGCCTTACAGCTATATTGTTCAATATTGTAGCTATCTTGCGCACTACAGGCAATTTTTTCTCTTGTAATTAACGAATTTCTTAATTAGGAATTAATTTACTAAGTTTATAAATATTGACTTTAGGGAAGAAATGAGAGTTGCAAAGTTCGAGGGCGTCTTCAGAAACTGCCCATTGCATCATTTGCGATGAAGAAAGTTTTACGCGTACCATTTTTTCCGCGCTGCAAAGAAAGCCCGCGAAATACAAAAAATACCACGTGACTAGCGCATTCGCGCGTCGCGACCGTGCTGCTCTCAGCAGTGGTTTGAGCGAACAAAATCAGCTGCGACCAAGACCCGCCGGCTGCGTTGCAGCGGTAGGTCTTGGTCGTAGGTACCGCTGGTCTGGTCGTAGGTACAGCGGTAGGTACCGCTGCAACGCAGCAGGCGGGTCGTGGTCGCAGCTGATTTTTTGTTCACTCAAACCACGGCTGAGAGCAACACGGTCGCGACGCGCGAATGCGCTAGTCACGTGGTATTTTTTGTATTTCTTGGGCTTTCTTTGCAGCGCGGAAAAAATGGTACGCGTAAAACTTTCTTCATCGCAAATGATGCAATGGGGGCTGAAGACGCCCTCGAACTTTGCAACTCTCATTTCTTCCGTAATGTCAATATTTATAAACTTAGCAAATTAATCCTAATTACCAAATTCGTTAATTACAAGAGAAAAAAATTGCCTGTAGTGCGCAAGATAGCTGTAAGCAATATTCAACTGATTTCACTCGCCTGTCTAGAATATTGTATTTTTTAACCCCTTGGCTAAAGATCTGGGACACCCGGTATAAATAGCTCGCCTTTAGCACTCTAAAAACAACTGGTGGCGCATGGCCGCGTCGGTCAAAGCAGCGCAGTGCGGAGCGAAGGGTCGCAGGTTCGAATCCCGGTGACACGCTTCGGAGATCTTCCTTTTGTTGTGATTTAGTTTTCTTCGTGGCTTTTATTATATATATATATATATATATATATATATATATATATATACGACATGACGGCGAGAGTGTTCATATAGTTGCTATCGCAATAAAATATAAAGGAGCCCTTCAACACGCAGGAACATCGCGGGATCAAATCCCGGCCACGGCGACCTCATTTTTGATGAAGGCGAAAATGCTTGAGGCCGAACCCTAGGTGGTCGAAATTTCCCGAACCCTCCATCATCGCGTCTCTCATAATAATATCGGAGTTTTGGGACGCCAAACGCCACAATTAGTAAACACACAAGACGAAAGAAGCTAGTGGCACACACGCTGAACGTGCAGCTGGGTTTATTGAAAAAACACATGTTGCTTTGTTAAGCAAAAGGCTAAAAGTGACCGCGCATGGTCATTGTCAAAAAAAAAGACTAATGGTTCTATAGAGATTCGTACAAGAAATGAAAATGAGGAGTGGTGTCACTGCAACGACGGCGCGCTGCCAACAGCCGCTTGTCACAGTTCTTTAAGGAAGGCTGCCGCTAGCACTCGCCGGCGCTTCCGTGTCTTGAACCAAATATTTAAATAAAAGTGGGTAATTGCAACCGAATGAATCCAGCGATGAATGGTTTTGCCGTGATTTGGTGCTCGTTAAGGCATTTGGATATTGCGCTTAATTAGTTAATTAAGGAAGACCAATTATGCAAAATGTTAAATAATCGCTTGAGGGCCAAGTGCGTTTGGTTGCGTTGTAGAGGGCATTCCAAGACTACCGATCCATTTTTTTTTTTGTGGCAACGTGGTCATTTGTTGCGGTGCGATTTGTTCCATCTATCCATGCGTCCATCTGCCGGACCGTGCGTCCTTCCATCCATCCATCCATCCATACGTCCGTCCGTCCATCCATCTGTCCGTCAATCAATCAATCAATCAATCAATCAATCAATCAATCAATCAATCAATCAGCCTGTCCATCCGTCTGAATGGCCGCAATAATGAAACAAAAAGCGCTTTGGAGTGTCATGAATGTGAGATTCAGCGTGAAATTTGGAAAAGGATTATGGCGCCAGCGCTAACGTTCTTGAATGCACTTTCGCGCTTGATATCAGAGGTTTCGTCGTGGTATGCCCAAATGTTAATAGAACGCAATTCCTTGGGGGGCTCACGGAAAACCGCAAACGAGGCAGCGCAAGCGAAAGTGAGAGCGCGCGCACGCACGCACCCACACGCGCACATACACAAACACACACACACACACACGCGGGCGCACGCGCACGCACGCACGCACACACACACAGACACACACACGCACTGTTTTTGTGAATATTTGCATATAAATGCACGCACGCGCACGTGCTACCCTCTATATGGATATATATACTTAAACTAAGACGATTCCTTCAGTGTTGCGTGTTGACTCTACGACGGCTTCTAAGTGAACTGCACATTGGTAACGTTCCCGCTGTATTAAAATCAAACGAACGACCTATAGGGGGGAAAAGTTCTGCGTCTTTCCCTCCCTCGCCGCGCTAAACGGGTGCTGAATAAAACTTGTGTTGTTAGAAATGAGGCACGTGTCTCGTAACTTACAAGCAAACACAGTTCTCTTATAAACAAAGTGCTTCCGGCAATATACTGTCGGCAGGTGAAGGTGATTCTAGCGCACATGAGCAATAGTCGTCCTCGGATTGCTCGATATACTACGCGTTCAAATCAATACGCTGGGAAAGCGGTTGTGTCGAACCTCATAAGAGAAGCGACGTCGTGCTATTGTTGCCCTTATAGCAGACGACGGACAGCGCGTGTCAACACCGGGCCAAATTGCTTCCCCGGGCGCACACATGTCCAAGGGCTCGCCGAGCTTGTATAACCTTGAAAGGCAGCGTCGGGGCACGCAGCTATATGGGATAGTGAGCGCGTTCAATTACACTGTAAGAAGAAAGAGCAAACCGGCCTTTAGACGGCGCCGGTGCACGCCATTAACGTTTACACAATGCATGTTCGCAGTTGCGAAAGTGTTCGCAGTTGCGAAAGTCGGGTCGCGCCTGCTGCCTAAACGGACGAGGAACTTTTACAAGCTGTTCGCTGCACTCACGTGCCGCGCATTCCGGCTAAATGAAAAAGAACCACTTAAACAGTTCGCCTTTCGCCGTGAGGTTCAATTATTTGCGACAGGCGCCACTTTGTACGACTAGTGGAGCATACGACCTCCTCGTTTTCGTTACTGCTCGGGAGATGAATTGCCAACGGTCTTGGCAAACAGGTGGAAAGGGATGCCGTGCAGCAACGCACACCCCCTTTCCCCCTTTCAAATATCTTCCTATACCAAGCCATTACTTTTCGTCATAGCTGGCAGGGTCTTGTTTACCGGCAATTGGGGTGAGTGGAGCGTAGTGCAAAATAAGTTTTGAATCAGGAGCATGGGCTATCCGAAAAGTGGGTAGCGAATGTGCGCAACTATATGAGCTCACATTAAAAATACTTTATAGGGAGTCAAGGAAATTGTAATGAAATCTAGCAGACACGAATCAGGTAATTGAAAGTATAAAACTAGCGCAACCTGAAACTGTCGAAAGCAAAGAAGGAGAAATAGACACGATATGCTGGGTGTCAATAATTTAAACAACAAATTTAGCGCAGTTTTACAAAGACGGCAAACAGCAAGGGGAATATGCTCGACTGCACAAAGGGCACTGAACAACAGAAGCAACAAAAGTCAAAGCAGTTTCACAAAGAACACAAGTGAGAGATCTGCAAGGAACACTTGCTCGATTGCGCAGAGGTCAGTGAATTATTTTTCGAGGCACGAACTGGCTGCCTGAGGGCAAAATCGTTCTTGTTCTTTTTAAGTACCATGGGGTTGCTGACGACCACTTCGAACACTCTAAATATATGAACGGCTGCAGGGAGATCTATTTATTGCAAGTTCTTTAAATGCATCAATCCATTGTCCAGTGGCCCTAAAGTACACCATCTAACCACTTCGTGAGCACGCATTATGATTTTATATCGCGTTCAACTTTGCCTAGCAATAATTCTCAATCTGTTGCGCCGGGAGCTCTGATAACATGACCAAAATGAGGAACTTTTTGTATCATGACTTATGGTACCAAAGAACTTTCCGGATTAATCTGCCTTATTGCTGGAAGATTGGTTTGTTTGGGAGCTCATAGCTAAGAGATTATTAATTTTCTTTCCATGCTTCCACAAGGCCCACGACTCGTATCTATACATTGGCTCACGAAAGAGCAGAGCTTTAAGCTGGCATATTTTTGTTGCTAACATCATTGTAACTGCCGTAATTTTGGAGAATACACCAATCACTCCCTTTCTTAGTATTAGTCTTCGCAGAATTTTGGTTGTAGAGCCGCCATCGTTGCCTATTTAGGACCATCCTTATCGCTCCCCGTATTTTTTTTTTTTTACCGTCAGAAGCGAAGAAAGTAGTTTACTTTAAAACAAGGCGTTAGGAGCAGCACTCGTTTATAAAACAGAAGAGCAGCCACGACAAGCTAAGTGGTAATGGCGGAACCAGCCTATGCGCCTAGCCAACCTAACGTTGTCTTCTTCCCCACCTGAGTGGTACCCGCTGCCTTTCTGAGTAGCACTCATCTTCTTCACTACATTTTCTTCCCCTCCGGAAAAGAGAAATCCTGGCGACTTATGGGCAGGAGACGACAGAGGGGTCGTAATACGGTTTTAGGTGGTCTATGTCAACAGTCTCACGTCCACGAGGTCGTTGATCAGAGGACTGCTCAAGCGGCTCTACTATGTTTTCACGGGTGATGTTTGTTTTACCACACGGTAAGGTCCGTGATACTTGGACAGAAGTTTCGTTGGGAGGCCAGGGCTGGTTAAAGGGATCCAAGGCCACAAAAGGTCATCCGGGGAATAAGAAGCCGGAGGCTTCGGGCTATCGCGATGGTGTTTCTGGCGTTGCTGATCAGCAGTAGTGAGGGAGCGGGCAAGCTGGCGACATTCTTCCGCGTATTTAGCAGCTTGTGACACCGTCGTCGATTCAGCAACATCCGGGCGGTAAGGAAGGATGGTGTCTAGCGTGCAAGAGGGCTCTCGTCCGTAAACGAGGAAGTATGGAGAGAATCCATTGGTTATCTGGACAGCAGTGTTATGCGCGTACGTCACAAAAGTGAGAACACGGTCCCAGTTGGAGTGGGACAGCATATTGACAGCACATTCCTTAATGTTCGGTTGAATCGTTCTGTAATGCCGTTTGTTTGAGGATGATACGTGGTGGTGCGATGAATGACTTGGCATTCCTTCAGAAGCGATTCGACTGCTTCCGACAAAAACACGCGTCCTCGATCACTGACCAGCTCACGCGCAGCACCATGACGTAGAATGATTTGATGTAATATGAAACAACCGACGTCGCTTGCCGATGCAGAAGGCAATGGTGAAGTTTCCGCGTAGCGCGTAAGGTGGTCAATGGCGACGATTATCCAGCGATTTCCAGCAGGTGTAATTCGAAGAGGTCCGTACAGATCAATACCAACACGATCGAAGGGTCGGACAGGACAAGGTAAGGGCTGTAGTGGAGCTGGAGAACGGGGAGTGGGATTCTTCAGGCTCTGACAAGCGATACAGGAACGGACGTAGCGGCGAACGAAACGATACATTCCACGCCAGTAGTAGCAGTGGGACAGGCCGGGTGTAAGTTTTTAACACTCCAGCATGCGCGCAATGTGGGTCGGCGTGAAAGGAGGCGCAAATGTCCGAGCGGAGATGTCTGGGAATAACCAGGAGCCATCGGCGTCCTTCGGAGAGATATTTTCGTCGGTATAGCAAACCGTTTCCGGATAACGAAGTGCTGTATTTGACGGAGCATACCTCTAGGGATGTGTTGGGAGAGAGGCTGACTCAACCAGTTCAGAAGTGAAGCGACCCAGGGATCTTTCCGTTGCTCCAGAAGCATGTCGCTGACACAAAGTGCAGACACGTCGTGGTCAGGCGAAGACGGCGACTCGTCACCATACTTGTAGGGGCGATCGGGGCTGAGCATCTGCGTCGGAATGTCTTCATCCGGATCGGTAAATGACGTGAATGTCGTACTCCTGGAGCCGAAGTGCACAACGGGCCAGGCGGCCGGAGGGATCTTTTAACGAGGAAAGCCAACATAATGCATGGTGGTCTGTAACCACGCTAAATGGGCGCCCGTAAAGATAGGTTCGAAACTTGCCTATGGCCTATATGATGGCTAGGCACTCTTTTTCGGTGACTGAATAGTTGGCTTCTGCTTTTGTGAGCGCACGGCTGGCGTAAGAGACGACGTACTCATCAAATCCAGGTTTACGCTGAGCGAGCACAGCACCGAGACCAACCCCGCTAGCATCCGTGTGGATTTCCGTCGGGGCAAGTGGATCAAAATGTCTCAGAATTGGGGGTGATGTAAGAAGGCGGTGCAGCGTGGCGAATGCATCATCACATGCCGATGACCATCCCGAAAGGTCGCGGTTGCCGCGGAAAAGATCAGTCAAGGGCGATGTGATGGAGGCAAAGTTTCGAATAAAACGACGAAAATATGAACATAGGCCGAGGAAGCTGCGCAGTTCTTTTATGGTCTTCGGCTTAGGCAACTTGGCCACGGCACGAAGTTTTGTCGGATCCGGAAGAACGCCATCTCTAGAGACGACATGGCCCAAAATTAGGAGTTGTCGAGCGCCAAAGCAGCACTTCTTTAAGTTGAGCTGTAGACCGGCGGAGCTGAGGCAAGTGGGCGCTGTCTCGAGGCGCTGAAGATGCGTTGAAAAGTCACTTGAAAATATTACGATATCGTCTAAATAGCACAGGCATGTCTGCCATTTCAAGCCACGGAGGATGTTGTCGATCATGCGCTCGAAAGTGACAGGCGCATTGCATAGCCCGAATGGCATGACGTTAAATTCATATAGGCCATCGGGGGGTGACGAAAGCCGTTTTGGGGCGATCATCCTCATCCATGGGAACCTGCCAATAACCCGAGCGCAGGTCTATAGTGACGAGAAGAACTCGGCTTCCTTGTAAGCAGTCAAGGGCATCGTCTATGCGAGGTAGTGGGTAAACATGTTAGCGCGTGATCTTGTTCAACCGGCGGTAGTCGACGCAAAATCTAGCCATCCTTTTTCTTTACCAGAACGACCGGGGAGGCCCACGGGCTGTTAGAGGGCTCAATAATGCCGCGATTCAGCATGTCGTCAACTTGTTCCGCGATGATACGACGCTCAGATGCCGACACACGATACGGACGCTGACGTAAAGGAGCGTGAAGGCCAGTTTCGATTTGGTGAGATACTGTGGAAGCACGGCCCATAGTTGGTTGCTGGTGGTCGAAGCTGGCGCGGAAACGCTCGAGAAGGGCGATGATGTCGGCGCGCTGCTGGGCCGTAAGGTTGCTGTCGATGCATCGCGAAAGTGCTTCGGTGAATGGATGGTTGAGAGGGTAATGCGGAGCAATCAACGGCGTCAACCTGAAGCGGAGTCGAGTGATCAGGAACCGCACATGCACACAAGGGATCAACGTCATCAGCAAGGCCTAGCCACTCTCCGCGCAGGAATTTGGACGGCGAGGGAAACGGATTCGAAACATAAATTGCACTTGATCCATCGTGAATGGTCAGAATGGCGAAAGGAATCGGGAAGCACTTGCGGCGAACAGCGGTTTCAGAAGGAGTAAAAAGAACAGTTGTCCGCCTCGGTGGATCAGTGGCTAGGGTGCTCGGCTGCTGACCCGAAGGTCGCGGGTTCGATCCCGGCCGCGGCGGTCGCATTTCGATGGAGGCGAAATGGTAGAGGCCCGTGTACTGTGCGATGTCAGTGCACGTTAAAGAACACCAGATGGTCAAAATTTCCGGAGCCCTCCACTACGGCGTCTCTCATAATCATATCGTGGTTTTGGGACGTAAAACCCCACATATTATTATTATTAAAAAGAACAGTTGAGCCAGTAGAGACGTCACAGGAAAAGCGGCACTAGCGCAGATGAAGAAGGGGGTATCGGTGTGTCGGCGGCAACAAATATTTTTGCAGGTGAAGGCGGCGAGTCGAGAGCAGCAGAGTCACATGACGGCAAGAACTCGACTTCGGCACGAATACAGTCGATTACAGCATAGTGAGTGCAGAGAAAGTCCCAGCCCAGTATAGGTAATGTCCTGGGAACACTTCGGCAGCACTACAAACTCAACGGCATAAATATTGTCTGCAATAACGACGCGCGCCGTGCATGCAGCAAAAGGGTGAATTCGTTGCTCACTCGCAGTGCTCAAAACAAAGTCGTGAAGAGGCGTTGTAACTTTTTTGAGTCTACGGCAGTTTTTCAGTCATTACAGACACTGCGGCGCCAGTGTCGACCAGTGCGAAAACAGGTATACCTTCAACGGAGACAGCAACGACATTAGACGGCGAACAACAAGGTATTGTAGAGTTCGAAAGCTGCGCAGTTCTTGCCTCCGGAACTGAGGCTCCTAGTTGTCCTGAGGGACAGGGCGAGGGCGTCGTAGCATAGGGGAAAGGTAACAGCGCTGAGGTGAAGGCGACCGTTGTCGGTTGAAGTTTCGGTGAGGTGAAAATGTGTCCATGGCGGCAGGCGGGTCAGATGAAGCAGTCTGAGGCCTCGGCGGGAAATTGTAAGCGTTGGGCTGGACGTCGTCAAGCAGGAACAACTCACGCCGTCGGCAGAAAACCGTGCTACGTGACCCGTAAACCACCGGCGAAGCATATGGGGCAGTTGTGAGTGTGCCATGGGTTTTGAAGGCGTGGTGTTGTTCGGGAGAATGGAGGGGCAGCCTGGCGCACAGGTTCAGGCGGTGCGACAAAGGGGCACGCGGGGATGTAGGAGTTCGCGACAGGCAAACGTCGGGGTGCGGTCAGTGCTTCGGCATACGTCAGTAGGGCAGCCACTGGTGGTACGTGGGTTGCGGGTAGCACCTCGGACGCTTGCTCCTGAACGATTCGCTCTATCGATGGCGGCAAAGTACATGGGGCACCTTCAAAGGCATAAGGCACAAGGGACAGCTGGCGCGCGACCTCTTTGCGTACAAACTGCTTGATCTCGAGAAGCGAAGCAGAATGGTCTTCCGCAATGGCCAGCCGACTTTAAAGCGGAGATCGTTGCACATGACACACTATCGCGACGAGTAGTGTCACGCTGTTTCCACAGCTCGTCATAGCTTTGGCAGAGTTGGATCACTTCCGCTACCGTTTGTGGGCTCTTGGCGACGAGCATTTGAAATGCATCGCCACTTCGCCAGTAACAACTTTCAAGATGTGTTTGATCTTCTCGGCTTCCGTCATGGCCGGGTTGACACGCCGGCAAAGGTCGACCACATTTTTGATATAGCTGGTGTAATTTTCACCATTTTGCTGAGCTCGAGCGCGCAAGCGCAGTTCGGCACGTAGCTTGCGAAGCGCCGGACGGCCAAACGGTCTTCCGAACGGCGTTCCGCGAACGCCGTTCGGAAGGCCGACCAGGTGGGACGGTCCCTCTCGTGATTACGGTACCACAGACTGGCGACGTCGGTCAAATAAAATTGGACGATGGTAAGCTTGTGCGCATCGTCCCATTTGTTGTGTTTGCTCACCAGGTCGTATTCGTCTAGCCAATCTTCCACGTCCTTGTCATCGGTCCCACTGAAGGTAGGCGGGTCGCGTTGCCGAAAGGGGCCGGAACAGACAGGAGCCGGAGTAGTTGGAGCCGAGGCGGCAACCTGCTGATCTTCGTCAGTGGACATAGTAGCAACTGGAGGCAACGTATGGTTTCGAAGTTCCAGGATTATGGAGTACCCCGCACCTCCACCAGTTAAAACAAGGCGTTTAGGAGCAGCACTCGTTTATAAAACAGAAGAGCAGACACGACAAGTTAAGTGGTAATGGCGGAACCAGCCAATGCGCCGATTTGTTTGTTTGTTTGTTTTTCCTTCTGTTTTATGGCACGTACCCACTCTGGGGGGATGGGCCAACAATGATTAGTTGAAACCTTAAAAGGTTAATCGAAGAATAGTAAATGGTTAAAAATAACATAAAAAAAAGTCACAGTTTCACCGCAAGGGTGAAGCAATGAATGCGATAGCAAAAAATTGTAATGTTATACGAAGTGAGGCTGGCAGCTAACTCTTTTTGGATCCGATCTCACGCAACTCTAGAAAACGCTTGTTTAAGAGAATTCTCTTCGCGTTGAGAGCGCAGCACGTACAAGGGTACACCGGCCCCCCCGCTGTCGGCCGCCGAGAAGGGGAGATAACGCGCGCGCCCGGGCCCGCGCTCGTAAAATCGAAGGTCCGCCCCCCTCCCCCCGCTGTCGGCCGTCGAGAAGGGGAGATAACGCGCGCGCCCCCGCTCGTAAAATCGAAGGTCGCTCGAGGGACCCCCCCCCTCGCGTCTTTTCACGCTCACTAACGACGGGCGGGGCCGGTTATATATATACATATACATATACGGCAAATGACGCGGACGCCGACGCCAACGCCGACGCCGACGCCGACGGCAAAACCAGCCAAGAGTGTCCATATAATTGCTATCGCAATAAAAGTGAAGAAATGGCAACAATAAGTAATACATCAAATTAAGACTTCAAACATTATGCTATTGAGCTCGTATTCCAGACTGCCGTATTAACCTGATCGGAAGAATTTTGATGAGATTAGTTAGATTTTACCGCATTTTAATAACGAGTATTTTTTGAAGGCAAGATTAAAATGGTACACGTTTAGGTGGTTTGCATGAAGTTATACACGGCATCGAAGGCATCCCTATGGCAGTGTCTCAACCCTGAGGCACCGAAGCTTAGTACAATTTCTTCGGTTAAGTTTAAGCCTATTTTTGTAAGCGGAGTAATGAGTAGTCGTGATGTAATAAGTGAATATCTGCGACATTACAAAAAGTTCATGTGCAATATTTTCTAATTCTCCGCAGAAATTGACATAGGGGCGACATCGTCAGACCAGCTCTGTGTAAATATAAGTTTAATGGGGGGGGACACGGCATCGAAATCTGGTGATCGTAACTTCAGATTGTCTAGATTGGCTCCAATGAGATTTCCATGGGAAGTTTAGATGCTTGTATACCGTCCACGTTGTTATTGACAACCAAACGTTGTCTACTTCCCCACCTGAGTGGTACCCGCTGCCTTTCCGAGTAGCACTCATCTTCTTCACTACAACTTATGGGAAATATTAAGGCGAAGGCGCTAAAGTATGGACTCTCATTCTTGTTTCCTGTTTGATGCAGTGGAATAAAAAGTCTAGTGGCCATTTCGCTCTCTTTACAAATTTGTTGGCGTGAGGGATTTATTTACATATTTACGAGAGCCTTACCTCGGCGTAGAGACTCGCTTTTACCCTACAAGGGCACACAGAACAGACGAGAGGGCCAGCGAAGACCAGAGAGGGAGAGCTCCCAGCGCACAAGCGACGAGCTCTTTATATCACTGGTCTGTGCACGCGCTTCTCGACCAGCGTTTTTGTGGGAAGCGGACCGCGTATGAGAGGTAAGCCGGCGGGCGTCCCTTGCAGGCCGGATCCTTGGATTGCCGGTTATAACAGGGTAGACGAAAATTACAATGGGAGGGTAAGATGGTTTGACGAATATGACTCGCTAGTCATGACATGAGTAAAGGGACAATCGCGTCGCGTACATCGTCAAACCCTTTACTCCAGACACGTGTGGCACATATCCGTACACCACGGGCCACGGTATGCGGGTATGCGCCACAGGTGATTGACAGTTTATATCTACCCAGGAACGGCGAGAACAGACATTGGTAATTTTCATGCGAGAGCGTAAAGGAAAAAAAAGTCACATCGGCAGCGTTGACCCGACGAATGCAAAGAATAAATGTCAGGGTCCCAGCAGGAATCGAACCCAAGCATTCTGCGTGGCAATCAAGTATTCTAGCACAGATCCACGCCAGGTCTCCGAACTGCTTTTGAAAAAGACCCTAATGTTAATAATAATAGTTGCTGGGGTTTAACGTCCCAAAACCACCATATGATTATCAGAGACGCTGTAGTGGAGGGCTCCGGAAATTTCGACCACTTGGGGTTCTTTAACGTGCACCTAAATCTAAGTACGCGGGCCTCAAGCATTTTCACCTCCATCAAAAATTCGGCCGCCGCGGCCGCGATTTGACCTCGCGACCTGCGGGTCAGCAGGTGAGCACCAATACCACTAGACCACCGTGGCGGATGGACCCGAATGTTCGTCAAACGTCAGTTCTGGTTGCAGTGCTGGCTATCTAACTTTATAAACAATGCATATGTACTCCGATTATACATTCGTCATGTAGGGTTAACGTCAATTGTAGTTAAGCGCCATCCCCTGAAGTTGATTTATGTAGCACTGTCAAGGGCTACCGTCCTTGCGAGCACAAGCACTTCATATCAGCTTACCGCTGCTGGTGTTGCTAATACCCATGTTGCTGTTCGCATCGTTACGCAACTGTAGACAAATGGTTATATAAAACATATGCGACTGTTCCGCATATATCTGTGCGTACAACATTTGTACATATCTTTAGCGTCATTTCATAATGTTTCCCTCAATCAAAAATTGCAACACAGTCACCTTCCCACCACATGATTCACTTAACCCTAGGTACGTCGGATATGGCGAAATTTTTCTTAAAGTGCAGTACAACCAACGCTTTCTCCGAGGCGCTGAAGAACTTCACCGAGCTTAATCGGATGCTACATTATCAAAATATGGCCAGCTCGCGTTCCCCTAAGCTTTTAACCTTACCTCATCTTGAGGATGCAAATTCCCAGCGGTTCTAGATGGGCAATAGTGCACTCCATTACAATATCCTTTGTGGGGCCAATTTTTCTTTTTTTAAGCACGCGTCCCACACTATTATATGCATACCCTACTTTAACGTGCCCGCCACCCATTTCGTGTGGGAGATGGTGTGTGTGGTAAAATGGCTAAGTCTTTTTAAGGTTCCTATATGCCGGAGACGCACAGTTCACCAGCTCGTTAAGGTTCTTATAAGAAAAGCGCTAAAGCGCGAAACTGGGTACGAAGAACAGAGCACGCTCGAGGACAAGCGCTGTTCTTCATCCCCAGTTTTTCACTATGGCTCTTGTTATGATCTACCAACTAGCCCAAGCCGCCCCTCTTCTGTATGAATAAATATTTACATTTTCCCAAAATCAGAGAACTACATTATTTTTCGAACGTCAGACCAACATTAGAGTACGCCTGTGTGGCTTGCGAGCCGCAAACTAAAACTCTATCTAATATGCTGGAGCTGGTACAAAACCAAAACGTACAGCCCGTTTTGCCAGTTGTAACTATGACTTCACTTTTAGTGTTACTGCACTTAGGGATAGGTTGGGGTAGGAATTATTAAGTACACGTAGAAAGAACATCAGATTACAAATGCCTTTCAAAATGTTTCACATGATTAAAATCGATAAATAATCTTACCTTTTACCTCCCCATTTCTTATCTCACAGGAGGGAACACTCTAAAAATAAGACAAAGTTTTTGCAGAACAAACGTCTGCCAACACTCGTTTTTTCCACACACAATCTCTCAGTGGAATCAGCTTGCACTGGAGATTATTGACTGTCGCACTGAAACATCCTTCAGAGACACACTGTTACACTCATAGCTACATCTTTTTTTGTCTGTTTTTCGTGTTAAGCTTGTTGGCATAGTTATCCTTTTTATGTAAGCATATGTCACTTTTGGTATTCCCCCCTTGCAATAATGCATTCGGGCGCTGCAGGTACATTGCATAAATATAAATTATAAGTTCTTTATAAGGTTGATCGGACAACTTACACTTATACTATATACCATATTTAAGCAAATACAGCGCGAGTTTTTTCTGCAAATAGCACTTTGATAACGTGTCTCGCGGATATATTCAGAACCGAGCTACGAATATAACGCCAACCAGCAAAACAGAAGCTGTCCGGGCTTGTGCGTGAGGGCTGCGGTCATTTTTTACCAGCCGCGCTCAGCTTCTCCCATCGAGGCCATCAGAACTGGTATGCTAGGCTGGCACGCCCGAGGAAGCTCTTAAAGATAGTCTTGTATGCATCGGTGCATAAGTTCACGCTCCAAGCGACATTTTCGCTTCATCAGAGGGCATCATTTTGCCAGAAGTTACCGGTGCAGTAAATAGGACACACTTCTAGTATTGCAGCGCTACGTCGTTAACTCGCGCAGATAGCAATCTTTGTAAAGGACCGTCGTCGTGGCACATGACGGCTACATGTTTGCAGACAGAGCTAAGGACTTAAGTGATGACGATGAATAAATACGGGCACTTCTGGTCCTTTCGCACGTTTTGCGCGTGGCGTCTCCTTTTTTCGTCCACAAATGTCCTTCAAAGTCCTCAGCTCACATTACAACCGCAAATACTAACCTTTGTGTTTTTCTCAAGTTTGCAGGCCAGCCAAATACATTGTAATTGTAGTGGCTTTATCACTGCGTGAAATACGCTATTATGCTACCCGATTATTCCTTCCTCTGTGTGTGACGACTGCTATAAGCAGTCTCCATTGTAATCGTACTGTGCGACCGCCACACGCTTTTCCTATTCGTCTCGGGCTATGGCTATGGCTGCAACTTGCGCTGGCTCACGTATAGTTTCCCGCTGTGGTACAGTCGCGACGCAAGGCACCGGACCGAAGATGGCAGTACCTCAAAGTGATCACATGGATACGAGCCCTGAAGACGTGATACAAGGGGACTTCAATACATAAGTTGGCAATGAGGAAACGCTCGGTTTTCTATCTAACGATTTCTTCAAGGAGCATATTCACCTCATTTGCGCACGGACTTCCCCGAATAGCCAGTATCGAAATCGTTATACCATATAAATGTAACAAGTAGAAAACCAGAGATCAGCTACAATACAGTCACTGGCACTCACCGTGGGTCATATCACCGTTTTCTAGTTTCGGAGTTAGGTATTTTAGTTCTACGGAGTTTCAGTATAAAAAACCGGAGCTATAAGATTGACCATGTACCTCCTGCATTTAATGTAGCAGTCAGCGACCAAATCAAAGATTTTGAGCTCATGGGCAAGGTACCATATGAGATTTGAAATAATATGAATTTGTAATTACTGAAGAAACCGAACAATAAATTCCTAGAAAGCAGAAGCCAGAGGAAACCTCGTGTCTATACAAGGAAGCTATTAGCATATATCTCAAAATAGAACGCTGGTCACATCGAAGCATGAACCAGCACACTACAGATGACTAACGAACCAATTTATTGTCACTAACTGTCAAGTTTGTTACACAGACAAATATACAAAAATAACAGTACCTAAGGACCATGTAAACGAACTGAGGAAGGCAGTTTGAAGGGAACAGCGAAGCATCTATTCCACAAAGCAAAAGAAATTACAGCCGTTTTTTTTTTATCTAGAAGTAATATAGTGGGTAAGAGTCAAGAAAGTATCTCATAAAGGGGACGACATAAGAAAATTATTGAAGGAATACACAAAAAATCTGTTCCAGGAAAATGAAATCGAGGCAGAGCCGTATACCAATACGGTATATGAACTGGAATCAACAGTTTAAGACGAAATGAGATGGCCTTCGCACCAGCTGTTTTCAGAATGAGGAAATGGACCAGACAACGCCGCTATGGTAAATCATTGCAGAAATTGAACAATATGTGAGTCACTAATTATACTTCTTCACCTGTTTCTTCTTTCCTTCGGTGCCGGCACTCTTTTTATTTAAGACCCGTTTCCCCGCATGAAATTAATTCTCAAGCACTAAGGCAGCTAAAATGTATAGGTGCCGACCTAGATCACATTCGTCCCTTTAGAATAAAACTTATTGCCTCCCAGATTTCCATTCCTCTGGCTCATGTAAGTAACTTAATGTTTAAGAATGGTGATTTCCCTGATGAACTAAAAAAAAGTAAAGTAGTTCCGGTATTCGAAAAAGGTGACAGCCACCTAATTAATAGCTATCGTCCGATAACTATTCTTTCTTTCTTTAGCAAATTTATAAAGAAATTCCAAGGTTACTCGGCTGACAAATTATCTTAAGAAGTTCAGTCTTCTGACACCTCATCAGTTTGTTTTTAGGCCTTAGTTTTCTTCAGAACTCACAGTAATAGAAGTCACTGAATACCTAAACATTCCACCGACATAGGCTTCTTCGCCGGGGCCGTATTTGTGGTTCTTTCGGAACTGTTTGACACTGTTGTGCATGCCATCCTCTTTTCAAAATTAGACTCCTATGCTATTTGCGGCCCGACACTAACGCTTATACGCAACCTGTTGAAGAGCTCTCAGCGTGTTTTAATTAGTGATTCCTATTCTAATTCAAATACAATTGATCAAAACATTCCTCAAGGCTCAATACTAGCACCCCTGCTATTTTTATTGAACATTAATTACTTACCCAAATGCCTTAATTAATCTAGATGTACTCTATATGCCGATGACGCCACCATCTTTTCCTCTGATAGCGATTTAGAAAACTTACTTAGGGAATTAAATGAAGACGCCACCAATAACATACAGTGGTGCCGTAATAATCAGCTCGTAATTAAGCCAGTTCAAACTACATTGATGTTATTTCCCTCCCGACGTAAAACTATACCATTCATGCCACTCCTAACAATTCACGAGCATGTTATTAATCCCTCCGACGCCGCCACATTTCTTGGGGTTACCATCGATTATCACCTAAAGTTGATAAACACATTGTAGCAATCTCGTCCAAAATTTCTTTTCGTATTCTTATTAAAGCCCGCACTTACCTTCCATTGCACATCCTTCGTTCATCATAATCACTTAACATGCTGTTCTTCTTCCTGGGGTAAACACTTATAGGAGTCATCTGTCCAAGACGGCTCATTTGCAGAATAAAGCAATAAGGATCATCACATTCAGTCACTGGAGAGAATCCGCTACGCTTGTCTACATTGATCTCGGCATTCTCCCCATCCGTTATTCATATCGCTGAAATATAGGTATGCTGATTTTCCGCGCGCGTCAGCATGACATTGAATTGTGAAGTATCGTATCCCGTTATCTAATAAATGCTAATTTTATTAGAGTGTCCTCACAACATAGCTTACTGTTGCTGGTGGCTCACTCGAACTGTTGGTAAACAGACAGCGTATTTACCTTTGGAACTCACTGTTTATGTTGATTAAAAGTTTCCAAAATGAAACAACATTTAAAGCACAATTAAAGAAACATTTATTTCAACTTTTATGCCAACATTCCATCGTGCCGCCTTCCTCGCTTTTTTTAACTTTTTTTTTCTGTTTCATTCTCATTTCTCATGGTCATTTTTTATAGTAGTCGCGTTATATACTGGCATAGTACAGGGTGAAAGCGCAAAAGACGAAGACATAGAAGAGGCTTGACACACACGAGCACTGACTGAAAGCGTGATTTTTTTAAATGCGAAGCATTTATTAGTGCACTGCAGGCACTTTGGGCGTTTACATCTATGCGTATATATCTAGCCGCCTACGTCTGGGTGCTCTCGTAATCACCTCCTTAACTTGGGGTAGACAAAAATTAGTAGGGAAGGGTAAGAGGGTTTGACGAATATGCCTGGCTGGTCATGACATGAATAACGTGATCCCATCGTGTACGTAGTCAAACCCTTTCCTCCAGACTCGTGCGACACATACCCGTATACCCCGGGCCGCGGTATGCGGGTATGCGCCACAGATGATTTACAGTTTATATCTACCCAGTAACGGCGAGGACAGACATTGGTAATTTAAATGCGGGAGCGTTAAGAAAAAAATGCCCCCCACCTCCCCGAAGGGAATCGTGAGGAAATGCGAATGCATTTCGCGCGCTTCACTCCATTTATATATGGTGGTTGTGGTTCGAAGAAGGAAAAAGGCGCCTAATTTCTGCAGCCCGGTCGGGAGCACGGCGCAGCGCCTGTTTTTTTTTTTTTGCTTTTGTTCTGTTTTTTTCTTCTTTTTTTTATTTACTTTTTTTCTTCTTTTTTTATTTACTTTTTCTTCTTTTTTGTTCTTTTTTTCCTTTTTTTTTTAATTTTTTTTAATTTTTTTTTCATATATAGCTCCGCCGAGCTCCCGCGATGCGAGCGCCCTCACACACTTGAAATGCATTCGCATTTAAAACTGGAGATGCGTAAAGCACGCAGCGATGGAGCGGTGTTTCCTACTGGAACATGCCAATCGCTGCTAATGGGCTATGAGAGACAGAAGACTCCGACTGGACACAGAGACCCGCAGTCGGCTTTTAGTTAACGCGCACGCTGCGAATTTTTATTGTTCAACAACGCACAGGAGAAATCTCCCACCGGCACCACCTTGGAGGTCAAGATCCATTGCCATATATACGGGATGGACAGTGAACGGTTGTGCAGCGCGAGCAGTCGGTTTTTTCAACCAAGAAAACTCGCTAGCAGACGCTGCCTGCGTCGGCGTCGCGAGGCGAGAGGGGGGTAGCGTAGGAGAGGAGAGAGAGGGGGGGACGCGCATGCGCAGTGGGGGGTGTGGACGCTGTGGGCAGGGATGCCTAGAGGAGGGAGGGGGGGGAGTGTATTAGAGGAGAGAGGGGGGAGGGGGGACGCGCATGCGCAGTGGGAGTGCGGGGAGGGATGGCTAGAGGAGAGAGAGGGGGAGCGTAGGAGGGGAGAGAGGAGGGGAGGCGCATGCGCAGTGAGGGTGCGGTTGCCGCGGGGAGGGATGCCTAGAGGAGAGAGGGGGGGAGAGAGGAGGTTTTTTTATTTATATTTTTTAAAGGGCTTGCGCATGCGCAGTATGGGTGGTCACGCCGCCCACCACCACCACCGGATAAGATGCTTCACATCTAACACCTGCCGGCGCTTACCTCCTCAAGCTGTCCTCCTCCTCCTCCTCCGCGGACAACGCTGGACAATGCTGGACAACGCCGGACAACGCCGGACAACGCCGACAACGCCGGATGCCTGACATAGCCCGACTATGAAATGCATTCGCATTTAAAAACTGACATCGGCAGCGTTGACCCGTCGAATGCAAAGAAGAAATATCAGGGTCCCAGCAAGAATCGAACCCAAGCATTCACTATGGCAATCAAGTACTCGACCACAGAGCCACGCCAGGTCTCGAAACTGCTTTGGAACAAGACCCTATGCAGGCGTAATATTGGTGAAACGTGAACTATGGTTGCAGTGCTGGTTATCCAATTTTATAAATATTACATATGTTCTCCTCTGATACAGGCGTCACGTCGGGTTAACGTCAATTTTATATTTAAGCGCCATCCACTGAAGTTGGTCTACGTAGCACTAGCCAGTGCTACCATCCATGCAAGCACGAGCGCTACATATCAGATTATTGCTTCTGGTGTTGGTAATACCCATGTTGCTGTTGGCGTCGTTACGCAACTGTAAACAACTGGTCATATAAAACATATGCGACTGTTCAACATATGTCTATGCGTACAACATCTGTATATATCTTTAGCGTCATTTGGTAAGGTTTCGCTCAATAAACAAATTACAGTCGCCTTTCCTCCCCATGCTTCGCATAACATCGATTCCCATGGTACGTGGGATCTGCCGAATTTTTATAGCAATTGCGTTATTATTGCGATAGCAATTACATGGACACTTTCGGCTGCTTTTTGCCGTCGGCGTCATGCCCCGTATATGTATATGTATACATATAAATATAAAAGCTACGAAGAAAAATAATTCAGGAAAACGTTTTCCGACGCGCGGAATCGAACGGGTGACCTGTCGCTCCGCAGCGCGCGGCTCCAACCGCTAGGCCACAGAAGCGCACGTCCTTCAACGTGCTAACGGCGAGCTATTTATGTTCACCATTCACCGCTTGCGGTACGCCGATCTCGGGGGAATATCGGCGTGTTCTCTGCCTTACCAGCAAACCAGCGAGATGGCGCGAAGTGCGCGCTGGGCGCCACTTGTTGCAAGCTGCCCTTTGCCCTCTCGGCGTAGTCGCCCGTGCCCGTGCCCGTGCCCGTGCTTGCGCGCGCGCGCGCGCTTATCTTGGGATGGGAGATGGGGGCGGTTTTACGTCGTGTACTTTCACCGGAAAGATTGCGTTTAGGTTACAGAGCGCACAAAGGTCACTTCGCTCGCTGCAGACGGAATTGCGTTATTATTCGCGTTAGTTCGCGCTCGTTCGCGAAAGAAGCGCGGTATTCAAACACAGTGAAGTAACAACTGTGACACTTGTTAGTTCGCGCTGGTCCTCAGTATAGCTGTCCGTATGTTTCGTGCGCCCTCTTTGTTTGAGCCGATTGTTAAGTGTCGAGTTGTAAACGTTGTTATTTCGCTCTCGTCCTGTGTTTGTTCTTTTCGTGCGTCCTTTGCGCTTGAGCAGCGCGCTCCAAATCTCGATCTGCTTGGCGTTCTTCGCGTGAAAATCCCAAGTTGTTGCTATCGCAACAACTTGCGGCGAAACTGTGACTTTTTTACTGGCATATTACAGGGTGAAAGCGCAAAAGACGAAGACATATGAAATAATAATAATAATAATAATAATAATAATAATAATAATAATAATAATAATAATAATAATAATAATAAGACAGTAAGCGCTCATCTTTGTCAAGCCTCTTCTATGTCTTCGTCTTTTGCGACCTTGTACTATGCCAAACGAACAAGCCCAAGGGGCCCTTGTCATTTACTGGCTTTCTTTTGTGTTGTGTGGATTTTTCTATGCCTTGTAAACTTAGAATTCAAGTTCATCTGCTTAATATGTATTCTATTTTTGCTTTGGGTACTGTTGTGGAAATTCATTCTTTTAAAACATGCTTCCTGTTTTATTGTTTTTCGATTTCGTGTTTCCAGTATGCTTTTCAATTGCTCGCCCATTGCCTACCCTGTATTGAATCAATAGAATATCGATAGGAGGTCGCCCTGACGGTGTTTACGTCGGAACCTCCTTCTGCAACACTTGTCAACTATGTAACTTGTATTCTCATGATGTAACAATAAACTTCAAACTTCAATGGGCAAAAACATCCGACAGAACACATCTCACCGTGAATGTCGACGTTAATGCGATAAGCATTGAAGAAAGGTATACCAGCACACCTTATTTGCAAATTGCCCCGGCAGCCGGATTTTGATGGAGGCGAAATTATTGAGGTCCGTGTACCTTTTTAGGAGCACATTAAGGAACCGTAGGTGTTCGAAATTTCCGGAGTCCGCCACTACGGCGTCCCTCATAATCATATCATGGTTTTTGTATGTCAAACAGCGACAATTATTATTATTATTATTATTATTATTATTATTATTATTATTATTATTATTATTATTATTATTATTATTATTATCAGCGTCATCATCATCATATTCTTCTCGTTTGTGTAAATGACTTATTGAATTTTCCGTTGCCGACCTCACCTTTATTTCTCTGTACGGTTCCAAGCATGACTTGGTTTTCAAATGTTACATTTCGGGATGCTCTGCATGTGCTGAGCTTTCAGTTGAGGGGGGCAGGAGCTTTTAGCTATTCCCAAGCTATACCACAGCTTTTAGTCGTGTAGTCGTGTCGTGTTTTTTAAATAAAATAAAAGCAATGGATTCCTTAAATAATGTTCAGCGAATTAAATAATCGAAGACACGTTTTCACGAGGAAGCAGTTACACTTATCTATGCCGTTCCACTGATTTAAAGTAGTCCGATTATTACGCCACGGAAAATTTTCATTGTTACTGAGATATTTACTCACATGGCTGTTCACTCACACGAATGGGTGTGAAACAGTCAGTCAACTATTATGGTGTATTACAACTGCAGCTCAGCCAAAAAGTGGGTCACGTGGCTTAGCGCAACGTCTTCTTCGGCAAGACTGACTGCCGGGTTCGTTAGTATAAATACCAAGCGAACGGGATTCAAGTAAGGCTTGCGATGGTGCCCTCGTTAGACACCTTATAATCACGTGGACTGAAGTCTCACGTGACCTCCCGCTCTTTTTGTAATCCCGTGAATAATTACAAACCATGCTAGCGTGAATATCAAGCGACTGTACTCGAGGACGCTCTGCGCTGGTTCCCGCGTAGAGAACCTTAACATCGTATGTTCAATAAGCTTCCGTGACCTTATGCAACTTTCTTCTAACCATGGGGGTAGTTCAAACCATACTGACATTTATATAAAATGAACGAGCATTGAAGGTTCTCTAAGATGATACCCCCTATGCACGCCGTAAAGATCACGTGTGCAAATATATGTCACATGGCCTGATTTCACTTTTGACAGTCTATGGGTCTATCCGAACTATGCTCACGTTGATATAAAACGAGTTTTTTTTTTTTTCAAGGAAGAGTTGGGATAGTACTCACGCCTTCAATGTCGTGGACAACAGTGTCACACGACTTCCCGTGAGTTCAGCAAGACCATGGGCAATTAAAGAAAAAAAAAACACTATACAAAGATATGAAATAAACGTCACTAGAAGAGTGTAACAATGCTTCGTATGATGGCAGTATCTAGATTACAGGGGCAAGTTGGGCGTGTTGTTACCTCGTTGAAAAAAAAAACTCTAGCGCGAAAAAAAAATTAAGAAGGACACACGGACGGAGCAATACATGACTACGACGAGCGCTCATCTAGATCTTTGGCAATGTGATAGTTGTGCATTAGAAGTATGTGAATACCGGCCTGGGGCCCGCGGCTTCCTGAATTGAAGAGCTGTGAGTCCCACCTGAATGAGTACAATAAAACGTCCGGTTGGGCGAGTTGGTGATGTATCATAGACAGCATTTGCAGCGCAAACGTAGAAAAGAAAGGTATACTGAGAAGAGAAGAGAAGAACACAGTGCACAGGGCGAGCGCTAAACATCAACTGATTTTAGCTGGGTGGCCTCTGCGCACGCGTGTGCAAAGGAAAAAGAAAAGCATGGATGCCAGAAGAAACATGCCACGCCATACGTTAAGTGCGCAGTCGGCGTTGTATATGCCATACCACTAACGTGTGGAAAGACCTACATAGGTCAAACGACGAGGAGATGTGTGAACGACCGTGCTCGGGAACATGAATTGTCCTTCAAAAATAAAAGTAATGCGCATTTGCAGGTCCATTGCGCGGCCTGCGCATGTGCACCGCGGCTGCACGACATTAAGATCCTGGGTAGAGGCGCGGATACCTTAGGGAGAGAGCTACTGGAAGCCTACCATATCAAGAGCAAAGGCACGGAATGTATTAGTGACACTTTGGTATGTTTGTACAATAGCGAGTATAGATTGTTTGATGCGATGATTTATTAGTGACGCAGCGGCGGCACGCATGCGCGGGGGGTCTCTTTCCGTGGTATTTTGCAGAAATAAAATCAGTTGATGTTTAGCTCTCGCCCTGTGCACTGTGCTCTTCTCTTCTCTTCCCAGTACACCTTTCTTTTCTACGTTTGCGCTAAAAACGCCGTCTATGAATGAGTACAGTCGCTTTCTTTGCTTTTTAATAGAGTGTATCATTTTCTCCGGCGAACATCGAATACTGGAAATTTTGAGATGCTGCATTTGAAACCTTGGAACGTTACGACGAGCCAATATGTCCTAAACCTTTAAGGTGACGTTTTTGAGCAGCACCTTCATGCCGCACGTAATTATCATATTGAATGACAGATACTAAGGTGGGCAATTGAGAAATGTAGTGCACATTAAATGTGCTGAACTCCGCATTTCACGAATTTCTCACAACTAGTTTTGGCGATCATATCAGATATGACCAGGAAAAAGCTTTGAAATTGTCGGATTTCGATGTTGCAAATATGCTGAGTCCGCAAGTGGCGCTTACGTTTTCTGGTTCCGCTGTCCTGCGCCTGTTAGCGGGAATCGGCCGAGTCAATTTTTTTCGCATTAGACGGTACGTTCCGTTCTGATGGGCGGGTATATTCGCCTGTATTTTGCGGTCATCACGGCCTAGTCCTTCCTAGACCGGTCCGGGCTTCCCCGGCAGCCGATAGGGTTTGACACCTTCTCACTGAGGCGGTAACAATTAAACTGATGTCGAACACTGAGGCGTACTTCATAGCAATTTCGTGTTTTTGGGCATGTAAAACCCCAGAATTTCATTTTTATTGTGATAGCACTGATATGGACGCCCTCAGCTGGTTTTGCCGTCGGCGCCGCCGAGCCGTTCTGTAGAAAACTATATATTACAATGAACTCTCACTTGTACGAACGTCGGTTTAGCGAATGTTTCAGAATAACGAACTTTTAGAATATCCCCGGTGGTTTTATTATGCATTCTATGCAAAAATCTTTCAGTTAAACGAACTTCTGAATAGTGAATATTTCAGTAGAAAAAACTTGATCTGCGCCCCGGGCTCACTTTTTAGATGAATTCGATAAAGTTTTGCGCTCTGCAGCAGTGGCGTAGCCGATGCGGACCGCCCTCAAATAGCCCATACATCGGCGGTGGTGCAACATCGCTTGTGCATGCCGCGCCGCCGAAGCAAAGCGGCCGCGCGATAAACGATAACGAGCCACGTGCGCTACAGTACCTGCGCAGAGCAATCAGATTTGCAAATTGTTTACTGTGTTCCTCCGAAATCTAAAAAAAAAAATGCGATGAAGAAGTTGTGATGGCAGAGCCAGGTACAAAGCCTGTATCTCTAGCCGAGGCAGCAGGATATATTAGAAATTTGCGAGACTTCGCGTCACAGTAGCAAGCTCTACCAGAGGCAGTGCACAGAAACGTACGCTCTGGAAATCTTTCTCTCTTGTTGCGCTTAAAAGGTGCCAGTCGAATCATTACATATTTATTTTCAAAATAAATTGCGTGTCACACGATTGACTTGATTTCTGCTGTGCCCAATGGTGGTCCGTATTGCAGTGATTATTCAGTTTAGGGAACTTTCAGTTAAGAGAACTAATTGTTATGAACAAAATTTGCCCGAAGCGTGCCACTGGGGACTCGAGTCTCGAACCTCCGATTCCTTGTGCCGGCTCAGTCCGTCAAAGAACATACTTGACATTCCGTGGATTGGACATTCGGGCTCTCGCTGGACATTCCGCCACTCCCGATCACATCCACTTGCACACATACATATTTACATACGGCACAAGCAGACAAGCAGCCCGTGGGATGCAATGTTGCCCCCCCCCCCCTACCCCCCCGTGCTTGAACAATTGGATAGATTAACACTGCATAGAGTGATCGTGACGACCGCAGATTAACTTTTGCGTCGGCTAATACAAAACAAAAGCTGCAAACAAAAATGCGACGTGTCCAGAAAGACGCCACGGGAGATGACTGCTCGCTAAACGGGGAATTAATTGTGTGCTATGTTTTGCCGCAGGCGAATTACGAAAGGTAAGCCGAGCGAGTGTGGCAACCAAAGGCAAGTGACTCCTAGAGCTGCTTTGAACGCTAGCGCTAGGGACATAAACGTGGTTTGCGTGAGCTTCGTTAAGGGTATGTTACACGAAAGTTTATTGTTACCTATCGAAAGACTTCGATGCTGTCGTGAGCGAACACAATGACCCCTTAGTTTGAAGTTTCGTGAGCAGAAAATTTCAACACGCACACATCACTGAGTGGCTACGACATGTGCTACTTGTGTACATGAGGCCTATCTTTTTATTCGAGGCTGCGAAAACCATAATCCATTGAAGATCACGTCTCGAAAAGCTTGTCTACGATATTAAAGCGCATATTAAAGAACCACAGATAGTAAGCTTAATGAAGAACCTTCCACTACGGCGCTTTTCATCGCCTTCGTGCTACTTTAGGATGACAATAAATAAATAAATAAACAAATAACACATGAATCGAAACTTTTGTTAAAAGAGAAATTAGGGCTAGTTGGTTTTCAGTTGAATACATATTACTAGCGAACCTAAAATTGGGTCAGAAAAGTGCCACAGGACGACGGCTAGATGTCAAAAGAAAATTCTTACTCGCTAACCATGACATATAAAGTGATAACCAGAAAAAAAATCCACGCATATCCACGGAGTGAATGCTGACAATGGGGTGAAGCACCATGCATAGGACTCACGACGTTGCCGCTGCATGGAGCGCCTTACGTGCGCTCTCGTCCATGGCGGCGGCACCGACTGCGCGGAGCGCGTGCCTATATCAGCGACCCCTGGGGCGGCATTGTGTTATCACGGAGTTGATCGATGTGGTTGTTTTTCGCGCGGCGCCGCACAGATGGCGCACCTGCGCTTCGACTGTGCACTACGGCGCGGACGGATTGAAGACGGACGGCGATTGTGAGTCTTAAGGTGCTTCGCCCCTAAAAAAGCACCCTAAACTGATTGTAGGGTCACCATTCTGTGAACAGCTACACGTGCCAAGCTACTTTGAGGACAATTGAGGGTACACTTACGCACATGTCTGCCTCCCTGTGTATGTGCATAGCCTGACTGATATACGACCCCGTGCCAACACCCGAGTTGCACTGAATGCTGGGACGCACCCATACTGCTTACAATGGTCGACCAAGCTTGATACTGCTGCTCGACACTCCATTTAAGCAGTGCCCCGTCTGTACTTCGTAACATTGCCGCAGGACAAAGGAGGCGCTGTAAACAACGCCTTGAACACAGGAAACGAACCTGGTGGCGTGTTTCCTTGAGCACCCTTGCCTTCTTTTCTCATTCACGGCTGAGCATAACCGCATCAACTTGTCTGGTGCTCTGCACTGGACAGGTTGATGTTTCGTTCTCTCTTTCTTCTTTCTTACTTCCTCTTTCTTTCTACCTTTCCTTCTTTCTTGCTTGCTTGCTTGCTTTCATTCCTCCGTATCTCCTTTCTTTTTTTCTGTGTTTATTTATTTATTTATTCCTCTTTTTCTTTCTAACTTCTTTCCCTCTCTCTTGCTTTCCCGTCTTTCTTTCTTTCTTTCTTTTCGTGCAGCGCCTTACGTAGCACGTAGCTCTTCTAAGCGCATCCCCCCTATCTTAATGCTGCCTAGCCACCTCTATATGCTGGCTTTTGCTTGCTCTTATACGTTACCCTCCGTCACCAGCAGCAACTTCCGTCGAACTGTAGCGCACTCAGGTGGGCACAACATCTATGTACGCGCAGTGTCAGAGGATTCATAATTAATGAGACATTACGCAACCGAAATCGCTCTGTGCAACGCTTGCTCCGTTTGCGTTCTGGTACAGAGTATAGTGGGCCTCCTGCAGGTGACAGCAGCGCTGACAATACGCGAGCGCCTCCCGCTGAGACTAACGCCGCAGTGATGTAGCAACGCATCGTTTCGTAATACTGGACCAAAATACCTTCTGCGCGGGGTGCGAACTTTTTTCTCCATGCGGACGTGTATCGACCGGAGTAACAGCGCGGTCGTTACACACGCTTCTCGAGCGCTTGCTGACGTCACTGGCCCGCCAAATTGCGGCATATACAGGTGGGAATATAGGTCTTAGGTAAGGTCGTAAGGGTATGCATACAGGAAGCTTGATGCCTCGCCGAATAATTGCGCGCCAAGTGAGATTCAGATGAAACGCGGTAGTGCAAGTTCGAGCATCGCAAGTACATGTAGTCGGTGGATGGAGGATGGTACAAAAGAGAATAAAGTAAGAACTCATTAAAAGAAGAAAGATGGAAA